>LPNX010558993.1:45437-247972 GCA_001517045.1 Pseudotsuga menziesii
AATAAATTAAATTCACAATCAAATGATACATCCATGTCATCACCTAAATTATCTTCTTCTCCTCCATGTCTTTTCGAACTTCTCGTTCCTGTATTTCCAACTTCATCTTGATGGACACTTTCAAGTGTCTTTGTGGCCCATTTAGGAATCTTTCGTGATGGTCCTGGTTGATCAGCTGGTGGTGCTTCATCATTGATTGAGAGTATTTCAATTCTCTCAATCACATCATCCAGTTGAATTTCTTGATCAAGTGAAGTAGCAGGAACTTCTTCATGCGGGGGAGTTGGTGCTTCATATGGAAATTCCAAAGGTTGATCCAGAATAGGAATCCCCCCTTCAAGGTTTGGAATTTCATATTCATTTTCAGAATATGTCTTTGGATGAGGATAATTTTCCAAATGATCAAGTTGTCTCTCAATGGACTGGTTATTTTTATTAGTTTCAAGAAAAATGACATCTCTGGAAATAACAAATTTCTTGTTTACCTCATCATACAGATGGTATGCCTTGAATTATTCTTCATACCCCAGGAAAATGCATTTTCTGCTTCGAGCACCAAGCTTGTTTCTTTGCTCCTTTGGAATCAAGGCATAACAGGTGGAACCAAAAACTCTGAGATGCATGACTGAAGGGAGATGGCCAAACCTCATCTCATGTGGAGTCTTGTTATTAAGAGTATTTGAGGGACTTCTATTTCTCAAATATGCTGCACATTTTATTGCATCACCCCAAAACATTAGTTTTACATTCTTGAAAAACATCATAGAGCGAACCATATTCATTATGGTTCTTTTCATTCTTTCTGCTACACCATTTTGTTGATGATTGTAGGGAACTGTAGTCTGATGTGAAATTCTATGTTGGTGAAGATAATATTCAAAAGCATTTGAAGTGTATTCTTTCCCATTATCAGTACGAAGTGTACCAATCTTGGATTGTGCTTGTTTTTCTATCAATGCATGAAAGTCTTTGAATGTTTGAAATGCTTCTGATTTTGTCTTTAAACAGTAAATCCAGCACATTCTTGAGTAGTCATCAACAAATGTCATAAAATACTTATTCCCATTTGCTGAAGGAGTTGGCATTGGGCCACATAAATCAGAATGCACTAGTTCTAATTTCCTACTTGCTCTGAAATTAGATTCATGGAATGACAACTTACTATGTTTCCCTAATATACATGCCTCACATTTATTCTTCTCTTTGGGAATGGTGGGAAAACCAAATACACCATTCTTTCTCAACAAATGAAGACTGTTATAATTTAGATGACCAAATCTTGCATGCCACAATGAACTAGATGACAAATTACCTTCTCCACGCTGAGAGAGGTGGGCATAGTTCTAAACTCTTGCAGATGAACCCTTTAGCTTCAGCAGCTTCCCATCTTCGTATCCAGTCATGATGACTTGGTTGTAAGAGGACTTTCTTATTTTCATGATTCCATCAAACATGTGGATGAAATGGCCTTGCTGTCGTATCTCCACCAAAGATAGCAGGATTCTCTGCAACTCAGGAAGATAAAGAACATTCTTCAACAAGAAATGAGGGAATCCAGGCATCTTCAATCGAATGGTTCCCTTTCCCTTTGGTTTAAGACTTGACTTATCTGCAAAGTAAACTATTCCATCTATTGTTTCATTAAGTTCTTCAAAATAGTCTTTTCTAAATGTCATGTGTGATGTTGCACCAGTATCAAGCAGCCAACAATCTTTGTAAGATGAAAGTGAAGTCATTTCATTAATTCCAAGATTACAATGTGCAACAATACAATGAGCAGAATCAGAAGATTTACTAGCATCTTGATTTTTATTATCATCTTTCTTCTGGTTATGCTTGTCTTTAATGGAGTCCCATGAAGCCCAACACTGATCTGATGTGTGCCCAGTTTTTCCACAACGCTTGCATTGCAAATCTGATCTTTTGTTTCTGCCCCCTCTGCCTCTGAAGTTTCTTCTTCCTCGTCCTCTCTTGCTGGAATCTCCCTTGGAAGGGTCTTTGGACCGATAGAGTGGCACCAACTAGTGGTATAACTTCCGATTCCATATTATTCCAATGCCAATGCATATATTTATACATTTCAGGTGGTGGTTGAGATTCCGACCGTCCTATCCATATTCCTACGTAACTGTTCAGCTTCCTATTCTTTATTTATTTATTTACAATATATAATCCCTACGGATTATATTCTAACACTCCTATTAATACAAAGTTTGTTAAAGCATGGTTTCATACATGGTACGCGCTAGTCCATAGGCGAGTCTTAAGGTTAGGTTTTTAAATAATATATAAACCCTAGGTTTAAAGTTTAGGACTTGTCTCCTTTTTGTCACAAGCCTCAAGCATAAGAACCATGGCATATGAAGTATGCCATGGTAATGTATTTACCTAAATTAGGATCAAGATCTGCTCTTGAGTCAATAGAATAGCCTTCCAAATAAAAGAACATAATAGATGTTAATAGGTATAATAAAAATATATATAGAATGTAAAAGGTGTTAATGACATATAGACTAGTTAATTTAAAATACATTAAAGATTAATTAGTGTACAAGAAATTTATCCGTAGTAGCTACATTGACGATAACGACACTTACCAAGTTATAAAACCAATTCTATAAGCAGCATAACAACTAGTAGCAGGTCCTCTAGGATCAAGACAGTCACCACACTTTACACCAGATCCTATCGCAAAGTAATGAACTGTGTAAGTAAATAAAAGAGGTTCCTTAGTTTGATTGAGCTAAGTAGTCCTGCGTAACCAAGTAATACTTTACCTCTCAAACCGTCATGGAAGAACAAGTCCTGCCACTCTGCCGAGTTTGTTCCACAGACAAAGTTAAGTTAGGACTCCATATTTAACAAGTGAGAAAATTCAGAAAGCACGAAGCACATAAATCCAATTATGACACATAATGTACGAAATTGTAAACATAATACTGAGTAGTAAATAGTAGTACAAACATCATAAGTAAAATACATGAAAAGTAACGATTGAAATATAAACGACATAACGTAAGAGCATCTTATTACTAAACAGAGGTACATAAAGTGTACAATAGAGTTTCATAAGTAAATAATGTTCCGTCTAGGTAGTTTTTACTAGCCTAGATTTTTTTTTTTTCAATTTTTGGGGACATTACAAGTGGTATCAGAGCCTAGTGTCAATACTGAGAAACTTATGGATGCACGAGGCATTCACATAGAGAAAATAAAGTATAATAAGTAATTTGTGTTACTAACATAATTTTTTGCTGCTATTAAACTTTTTTGTGTTTCAGGGAAAATTTTATGGTGTTGTTAAGTTTATGAATACTGAGGAAGAAAACAGCAGGCATGAAGAAATGACCACCCCCACTCCAGAAGTGAACTTGGTGTTCGAGCTAAAATCTGATGTGCTAAAAAACTTTGCACAGTATTCAAGTTGAACTAAAACATTTCAGAGAAGATAGTCTAAATGAAAAAAAAGAACAACAAACTATAGATGAAGCATTATTGCGTAGCATGATGGGAGGGAGCCCATAAGGTAAACCTACCTAGTCCACCAACAGATCCAAAAGAGAACCATACCATGAGTGGGCCAGCAACCCAAGAGAAGCAGAAAAAGAAGGTACACCTGAAGAAACTAAAGGGGTCATCACAGTCCTGCTAGTGATGACTCACTTTCTCCACGGAGAAAGAGTCAAAGAAATGATGATAGTATTCAAGGGGAGTTTCTAAAAATAAGAGCCTGGACCTATGAAGGTGAAGTAAATACAAGAGACAAGGCTAAACATTGGTTTCTGGGAATGAGTAAGTATTTCCAAGTTCATAACTATTTAAGTGTGATGCAGGCTAGGCTTTCCATCTACAACCTGAATGGTAGGATAGCAAGATGGTGGCAAGATTTAAAGCACAACAAGAAAGATGAGCTGCGAGAAATAAGCTAGGAAAACTTCCAAAATATTTTCCAAGAAAAAAAACATGTCAGAAAGGTTGTTTATGGCACAAGGTAAAAGAGTTCCATGAACTCCGCATCGGGTCCATGACTGTGGATGCATTTATAAATAGATTTCTAGATTTTCTGCATTATGTACCATATATCAAAGAAGAGAAGGTGAAGATCTAGCAGTTCCTAGGATGTCTTCCTCCTAGTTTTCAAGACATGATTGAATTCGACATGGCAAAGACACTGGATACTGCACTACATAAGGCGCGACTCTGTTATGAGCATGGACAGTTATGGCAAGAAAACTAGAACCAAAATAGAGAAAAGTCTAGAAACTTTTATGATAACCGCAGGCCTAGGTCAAACTTGCAGCCTTATAAAAATCAAAGTAACAGCTTTCAAGTGAACAAGAACTTCAACAAAACTTGTACGAAGCCTTATGTACCAGCTCCTAATGGTAATAAACAAGTGGCAAGTGGAGCCAATGCTACCCCTTTAGCGATCAAGTGCTGGAAGTGTAATGGGCCGCATTATGCTCAAGAATGTAAGAACAAGAACAATGGAATCGTGCATAACGTATAAGAAGAAACTACAGTTGAGGATATAGCGGGAACCCTACAAATATATATAGAATTAGATGGCTGACAGGAAGACCATCAAGATACAATGGTTGAGATCTAAGGTAAGATCTTAAGCACCTCTGTTTCAATACTTATTGATCCTAGTGCTTGCTGGAGCTATGTTGCACCTAAGATTTTTTATTTATACAATTTAGGCAAGGTAAACCATGTTAAACCTTGGCTGGTACAGTTATCCACTAGTATGAAATGGAAGGTTTTGGACATTCTTAAATAATGTGAAGTATTCCTGAATGGTTTCCTTACTAAGGTAAACTTGAACATCCTACCTTTAGGATCGTACAATATTCTTATCGACATGCACTAGTTGGAACAACACCATGTCATGTTCCATTTTCTACACAAGTCTATCTTGTGTATTGATAGCCAAGGGAACCAAGTGAAGGTTCAAGGAATCCCAAAGAAAGTTTCTGTAAGACAAATCTCTTCCTTGTAAGTGAAGAAGTTTATTAGGAAGGGCTGCGAGTTGTTTGCGGTGAACATTAGAGACATAGAGTCTAATAGAGAACAATACATAGAAGACTTCCCTGTCCTTCAAGAATTCAAGGATGTATTTCTCAAGGAAATCCTTGGATTACCTACGAAACGAGACCTAGAATTTTCCATCGAAATGACCCCAGGATTAGTTTTGGCTGCCAAAGGCCCTTACTGCATGAGTGTACCAGAATTGGTAGAACTCAAACTGTAGTTGTAGGAGTTAATAGAGAAAGGGTATATCCAATCGAGCATGTCCCCTTGGGGAGCACCAATTTTGTTCGTAAAGAAGAACATTACGATGGAGATGTGCATTGATTACTGTTAGTTGAACAAAATGACTATAAAGAACTATTATCCACTCCCTAGGATCGATGATTTGTTCGACTAGGTGGGAGGAGCCAAATTTTTTTTGAAGATTAACCTATGATATAGGTACCATCAGGCATGGATCCAAGACGAAGATATTCCCAACAACACCTTTTGTATGAGGTATGGGAACTGTGAGTTTGTAGTGATGCCATTCGGATTGACCAATGCACCTGCAAACTTTATGTGCATGATGAACAACATATTTAGTAAATATCTTGATAATTTTGTACTAGTCTTTATTAAGGACATTTTGGTTTATTCCAAGAATAAAGAGGAACATGAAGAACACCTTTGCATAGTACATCGAGTATTGAGAGAACACCAAATCTATGCTAAGTTTAGTAAATGTGATTTTTACAAACCACAAATACAGTACCTAGGGCACATCATATCTAAGGCAGGAATAGCTGTGGACTCGGAAAAGATTCGAGCTATAAATGATTGTCCTACCTCGACTAGTGTCACTGACATTAGGTAATTCTTGGGATTATCCGAATATTATCAAAATTTCATTGAGAACTTCGCGAGAATCGCTTTCCCCATGACTGCTTTCTAGAAGAAAGCAAATAAGTTCATATGGACTAAAAAGTGCGAAGGAATTTTTCAAAATCTTAAGTAGCTTTTGATGACCACACCAGTGTTGTGGATTGCGGATCCTGATGGGGATTTCGTTGTTTGTACAAATGCAAGAAAGGAAGGACTTGGCAGACTCCTCTTGCAGAATGAACACACAATCTCTTAAGAATAGAAAAAATTTAAAGAAAATGATCAAAATTACCCTACGCACGATCTTGAGTTAGTAGCCATTATCCACGCTCTGAAGATGTGCACGCACTACCCCATGGGGAGGAAGTTCCTTCTAAAGACTAACAATATGAGTCTAAAATACTTATTCGATCAACCTGATATGAATGCGAGACAAGCCAGATGGTTGGCTTTCCTGAGTGAGTATCACTTTGAACTAAAGCATATTAAGGGCAAAGAGAACAAAGTTGTCGATGCTTTGAGTCGATGAACTCATATGATAAATGAGGTGACCCTGAGTCAAACTAATAGATATTTTCATGAGAATATTAGAATGGCCAACAAGGTTGATGTGTTTTATGTGGAAATCCTCAATAAGGTCCAAGAGGACTGGTTGTTTCAACAACATAAGGAATACATGGTGGATGACTCGAAACTACTATGTTCCAAGGATAGATTGTATCTTCCAAATAGAGGGGACATTCGGTCCAACATCCTCATGTAATTTCATAGGGCACCCTAGTTGGGGAACCTGGGATATCAAAAGATGATATCTTCCATTAAGAGACAAATTTTATGGCCTAATTTAAAGGCCGACATTTCAATGTTTATTGCAAAATGTCAAGAATTCCAGCTAGTTAAAGCTAAGCACTAGCATCCTTCAGGATTGCTACATCCATTTAACATTCCAGAATGGAAGTGGGAGGTTATCAGTATGGATTTTATTACTAGCCTACTGAAAAGCAAGAAGAACAATGATTCCATCTTAATAGTCATTGACAAGATTTTGAAGGCAGCACACTTAATCCTTTTGAAATTGACCTACAAGGCAGTGAACATTGCCAATATCTTACTAAAAGAGATATTTAGATTGCATGGGATACCCAAAGCAATTATCTCAGATCGAGATGTTAAGTTTACAGGAAACTTTTGGACATCTTTATTCTCTGGATTAGAGACGTAGTTAAATATTAGCACTACTTATCACCTGTAGACAAGCGGGCAGACTGAATGAGTAAACCAAATTGTTGAAGACATGCTTCAAATGTATGTCATGAACAATCCCAACAAGTGGAAGGACTATCTACACCTTGTAGAGTTTGCATATAACAATGGGTATTAGGATTCTGCCAAGATGAGTCCTTTCGAGGTACTCTATGGATGGAAGTGTAGGACCCCAGTGACTTGGGACAGTCCAATCGATTGGCTCATGACCTATTATTGGAATTGGAATAGTTAGTTACCAAGGTACATGGAAACCTTAAAGAGGCACACGACCGTCAGAAAAGTTATGCAGATAAGAAAAGAAAAGATAAAGACTATCAAGTAGGTGAGCATGTCTACTTGAAAGTGAAAGCAAAACGGAGCTCATTGAGCTTGGGTAGGTGTGGTAAGTTAGCACCTAGATTTTGTGGACCTTTTGAAATTCTGGCCAAGAAAGGACCAATGGCTTATGAACTACCATTACCTACACACGTAAGAGTTCATAATGTTTTCCATGCATATTTATTAAAGAAATATGTTTATGACACTAAGCATGTCATTGATTGGTCATTATTACAAGTGGCACATGAGGGGGAATTTTCTCCTCGGCCTTTGCATATATTGGACAAGAGAGAAACACAACTTTGGAAGCACACTGTAGTCCAATTGAAAGTGTAGTGGAAGCACTTTGAGGTAGATGAGACTACCTGGGATAATGAGGCCACCATGAGAAAGGCTTACCCTGCCTTGTTTCATGATATCATTCAGAGTCCCTAGAACACTAGGGATGGTGTTATACTAAGCGGGGAGGGAGTAATATCTCGAATTTTGGAACTACCATTTATAGGAATGAGCCTATTGATCATGATGAGTATATTGATGTTTTATTTTATATTAGGTCAAAGACCCCACTACATTTGAGCATGATGACTTGTTTTGTATATTCGACGTAAGCCAATTGTTGATGATATATATGTATATATATGTTGGTTGTGTTGGGCATGGACCCTGAAGCACATGATTGATGAAATGTTTTGTGTTGAGCGAGAGGATCTGGAGAAAATGAGTACTTACATTTGTGTTGAGCATAAAGCTCTGGAACACATGAAAATATGATTGGAAATGTTGGGCATAAGCTTTGGAGCATTCCATGTTGATGTTGATCATAAGCTCCAGAGCATCGAATCCTTCACCATTTTATCCCTAGGTGTATTGTACAAGTACGTCCTGGCATTTAGTGTTGAGCGAGAGATTTGGAATTGCACTATGTTTGTAACTCCCTGTTATAAGCATTGAGTATGGGCTCTGGTAAGCGCTAGGGGTTACTGAAAAGATTAAAATCACCTCCAATTGAAAATGACTCGAGAATAATATTGATCTCAACATACCTATTTTTAAGTGATTAAATGAAATTTTGAATTTCTATATTCTCATCAAGTACTCAAGAACTACCACGTTATACGAGGGAAATCCAACATGCAAGCATGTTTAGAGTTTCCTAACCTAGTAGACCTAAGCCATCTATCTACTTTACCTTCATAAAGAAGTGTCGTTAAGTCTAGGGATCATGATACACGACTCCCGAAGATAAATGCTAACAAGTATTTTAATACTATATATTTTATACATGGTATGTATAAAGAATTAATTATATAATTGAATAAAGAAAGAAGAGAAGCTCCACCAATTATTATTTATTATTAAAGGATTTATAAATAGTGAAATATCTATGAAAGATTTACTAGGAACTAGTTAAAATTTCCTAGGTTAAGAATTGAAAATTACCCCAGTAAATTAAAAAGGGTTAAATCAAGAAATCAAGGATTTCTTGGTTTAATTTCCCCCTTGACTGAAAAGTTTGTCTATAAAGACTCAATCCAAGCAAAGGATTGGGGTTCTTATTTTTATCTGGGAGAATTATTATTCTACTCGTTTTTTCTCTCAAGTGTTTTCCTAGAGAATTTTCTCCTGCAAGGGAAAGAGGATTGATTCCGAACTAAGCTTTAAGTTACTTGCATGTTGGAATCCAGCTCAGGGGGATCTCGATTAAAACTAGGAATGGTTTTGGGTCATGGTTGGGAGGAATCTGGTAGTTCCCAAGTGATTTGGTCATCTAAATTAGAGGTCAGATCTGTCTTAAATTGATAATGATGGTTATTTAAAAAGTGTGCAGGTTCAACCATTAAAGGATCTTCAAGAAGAAAGAAATTACATGTATGAGTTCTTAGTATGTGAAGTTCATTTCTAGGGGAAAATTATGGCTACTTTATATAAATTCCCTTTATATATTTTAACTCTCGAAATGATGGTTATGTCCATATTTACTAGGGTTACTTTTTCTTAAAATCTAACCCTGGACTGTCTATGCTATCTTCTAGATTATATAATGAAGATGTTAGACGAATTTTACAATGTATTTACTAACCATATGTAATTGAAGTTCAACCTAGGTTCATCTAGTGTTTGTATTCTCTTCAAATACTTCCTAGGGTTGTAAATATTGTCATAGGCTATATATATCTAGGATTTCATCTCTAAAGTTTGTTTTTGTATTCATTCAATATTCATAAATTATTACTGTAAACTAGGCCCAATCCATACCTGCTATTTAATGATGACCTATTATTTATATCTCTACTTACATATTACATTTGTCAGTAGAGACATGTTTCAAATCATAGTAGATTTAATCATAGGAGTAAGTTTAAAGAAATAAATATACTAAATGGATACCTTAGGGTATTATTTACAAACAAAACTACTTTATATATATATATATATATATATAGATATATATAGATATATATATACACACACACACACACACAGAGATAAGGCCATCAGGTATAAACATATATGAAAATTATCTATAGATTTAATTCAAAAATTAAATAACTCATCTAAGACCTTTCAACATATGTCATACTAAATATAAAATAATATTTAAACAAGTCCATTAAAATATAACCCTACTGTAGGCATTGGCCACCGTGGTTTTCCAACCCATGGATTTCCACAATTCAATTTACATAAGAACCAAATAACATAAACAAACAATATATCAAGTTAACCATTACCATTATATAAAAGCAATACAGATATCCATTTACACAGAGATCTCGAGTGTGGTACACAATCGCCATTAAAGGTCGAGAACGAGGTTTACACAGGCATGTCAATGGGCTATGGCACCATTGCAAGCAATGGTGCAGCCCATGGCTATAAATCCCAAAACCAAAAATAACGATTTACATAACTAATCTGAAATTACATAGAGCCGAATGGCCTAATAATTGATTCATTGCATAATGCCCGGACATTTAAAACCTAATTCTATAATCATAAGCCTGAAGGAGAAATTGAAATCGCTACAGCATAAAACCCCAACCAACAACTAGTCAAAAGTTAGCTCTGCCCACATGGCTGAAAGGTGACAAGAATAAGTTTGAATAATAGGCTTACTGTGGCCTCAATTGCAACACATTGGAGCTACAGCAAAGTATGGAGCCACCCCACCATCGTTACCCTGCCACCTGCAATGACAACCAAACATGACAGGGTTGAGAATTTTAACTAAAAAGGAGCCATGAAACCAAGCATAAAATGCAATCATGAAACTCGAAGAAGCTTACCTTCATCTCCAGGGTGTAGTCTCCTTCGCAACACAAATCCGAGACCCTATTTCGCCACAGACACTAACGAAATGACCAAATTGAATCTTGAGCCAATCCCACAATTACCAAGAACGTTAAATGCACCAGCTCGTAACCACTATCAAAATTCCAAAACCACTCTTTCATAGTTCAAGTTCATTTCATTATCGTGGGTTTCATTCACCATGCAAAAGCTTAAGTCCATGTAACATATGGTGTAACCATATGTTATATCTTCACCACCCTACACTAGCATAGTCCTCCTATTAATAGAAAGTTTGTTAAAGCATGGTTTCATACATGGTATGCGCTAGTCCATAGGAAAGTCTTAAGGTTAGGTTTTTTAATAATATATAAACCCTAGGTTTAAAGTTTAGTACTTGTCTCCTTTTTGTCACAAGTCTCAAGGATAAGAAACATGGCATACGAAGTATGCCATGGTAATGTATTTACCTATATTAGGATGAAGGGTTTCTCTTGAGCCAATATAATAGCCTGCAAAATTAAAGAACACAAGAGATGTTAATAGGTATAATAAAAATATATATAGAACGTAAAAGGTATTAATGACATATAGACTAGTGAATTTAAAATATAACAAGGAGTAATTAGTGTAGAGGAAATTTAGCCGTAGTAGCGACATTGATGATAACAACATTGATCAAGTTATAAAACCAAGTAGATAAGTAGCATAAAACCTAGTAGTAGGTCCTATAGGATCAATACGGTCAACACAATTTACATGAGATCTCATCACAAAGTAATGAACTGCATAAGTAAATAAAAGAGGTGGCTTAGTTCAATTGAAATAAGTAGGCCTGCATAACCAAGTAATACTTTACCTCTCAAACTTTCATGGGAGAACAAGTCCTGCCACTCTGCCCAGTTTGTTCCACAAACAAAGTTAAGTTAGAACTCCATATTTAAGAAGTGTGAAAATTCAAAAAGGATGAAGCACATAAATCCAATGGCGACACATAAGTGACGAAAGTGTAAACATAATACTGAGTAGTAAATAATAGTACAAACATCATAAGTAAAATACATGAAAAGTAACGACTAAAATATAAATGACAGAACATAAGAGCAGCTTACGACTAAACAGAGGTACATAGAGTGTATGATATATTTTTGTAAGTAAATAATGTTCTGTCTAGGTAGTTTTTACTAGCCTATAATTTTATTTTTATTTTCAATTTTTGGGGACGTTACAGATAGATTAATGTTAGGACCTGATTTATTAAAAGATATGGAACTAACTGTGAAATAGGTACAACAAAACTTCAACGCTGCCCAAGATAGGCATACGAGTTATGTTGATTTAAAAATAACTCCTAGGGAGTTCTAGGTGGGTGATCATGTATATATAAAGGTAAATCCCAAGAAATGTTTCATAATACTAGGCAAGTATTAAAAATTGACACCAAGGTATTGCAGGCCATTTGAAATTTTAGCTAAAGTAGGGTCAATTGGTTAACAGTTAGCCCTACTACCCAATATGAAAGTGCATAATGTGTTTCACATATCTATATTAAAAAGATATGTTCATGATGTTTCTCATGTGATTGATTGGAATGTAATCGAGGTGGAACCTGAAGGAGAGTTCCAAGTGGGGCCCAAGCGCATTCTCTATAGGAGATAAATTTTACTATGGAACCATACGATCAGACAAGTTAAGGTGCAATGGAAGCACCTTAGTGCAAAAGAAGCTACTTGGGAGTTGGAATGTAATATGTGGGAGGCAGATCCAAGCTTATTCCAAGAAGATGAAATGGAAGAATAAAATGAAAATTTGTAACACTGTAACACTAGGGACAATGTTATATTTTAAGGGGAGCGTTATGTAATACCCCCTGAATTAATAATTTATTATTAATTCTACTGGAAAAATAATTTAATTATTATTTTCATTATTTCATTATTTTTGAGAGAAAAGTCAAGAATAAAAAATTTGATAATTAAATATTTTTATATAAATAAAATATGTTGAAGGGGCGACAAAAGTGGATATAGCTTTTAAAGAGTGTTGGTAGAGCCACAAGAAGAAAAGACATGGGGCAGAAGCCTTCGAGTGAGAACTCATGATGACAGAGGCATCATCCCCAAAAATCAGGTCACAACTCCTAGTTGAGTGCTAAAGAGAACGAGGCTCATAAATGACCAAGTCCTAGGAAAAATACTATAAATGTAATATTCTGAAATTTGACCTAACACTTATGGTAATAATCCCCATTGATTATGATGTTACTTTGATGTTTTATTTTTTAATATTGGTTCTGGGACACCATTGCATATAAACATGATGATTTGTTTGATATATTGGGCGTAAGCTAGTTACATATGCTTTATGTGTTGGGTGTGGACCCTAAAGCACATCATTGATGAGATGTATTATGTTGAGCAAGGAGGTCTGGAGCACATGAGTATTTAAATGCTTGTGTTGAGCGAGAATATCTAGAGCACATTAATGTTTTGTTGTGTTGAGTGAGGAGCTCTAGAACACATGAATTATGAAAATATTTTTGTTGAGCAAGAAGCTCTGAAGCACATGAAAAGATAAATTGGAAGTGTTGGGAATAATCCCTGGAGCCTTCCAAGTTGATGTTGAGCTTAAGATATGGAACATTATATCCTTGGCCATTGTATTGCTAGGTGTATCCTACAAATATATCCTAGCATTAGTATTGAGTGAGGAGCTCTGGAATTGCACTAAGTTTGTAACTCCCTATTTTTAGTGTTCAGTATGGGCTCTAGATAAGCGCTAGGAGTTACTGAAAAGAATTAATTATGTTGAGTGAAAATTACTCGATTAAAATGTTGATCTCTTCTAAATTATTTATAAGTGATTAAATTAAATCTCAAATTTATGTATCTCATCAAGTACTGAATAACTACCATGTTATACGAGGGAATCCAACATGCAAGGATGTTTAGAGTTTCCTAGGTTAGTAGACCTAACCACCTACTTGACGACCTTAATAAAGAAAGTGTCATAAGTTTAGGGATCCTGTTATATGATACCTAAAGACAAATGTCAACAGATAATATATATAAGTATATATTTTATACATAGTATGTATAAAGAGTAAACACGGTAATAATATTAATAGTATAAGAAAGAAATAAAGGCTCCATCTATTATTATTATTACTAAAATATAATTAAATATTATAATACCTACAAAAGTCCAAATAGGAACTAGTTAAAAGTTCATAAGTTAAATATTAAAAGTACCTAAATTAAATAAAAGGATTAAATCAAGAAATCAAATGATTCTTCATTTAAATTCCCCCTTGACTCAAAAGTCTTCCTATTAAGGTCCAATCTAAAGAGAGGCTTGCGGACCTCTTACATCTTTTTGGTGATTCATTATTCTTCATGTTTTTTCTCAAAAGAGTTCTTGGAGAACATTTTCCTAAGAGGAAAAAGGAGAACTAATTCAAACACAATATCCTAGTTAAGGAAGCCTTACCCTACACTACGACAAAACCCTATGATTAGCGTCTCTTTTAGCTTCCTTTGTAGTGTCCACTATCACTTTTAGTGTATTTTTCATCATTTTTTGGACAAAGTGGACACTTTTCCACGTGATTGCGCTTTTAATGTCATTATTTGCATCCCTTTTTAAACGTTGGTGCTATTTTGGACGCTAATTAGAATCCTAATTAGCATCCCAAGTAGAATGCCAATTAGAGTCCCAATTCTCATCCCAATTAGCGTCCCAAGTAGAGTCCCAAGTAGTGTCCCAGTTAGCATCCCAATTAGGATCCGTTTTTAATTTTTTATTTTATTTTGTATGATAATTAACATCCCAATTAACATCCCAATTAGTGTCCCAATTAGCATCACAATTATCATCCCAATTAACATCCCAATTAGAATCACAATTATCATCCCCACTAGCATCCCAATTAACGTCCCAATTAGTGTCCTCATTGGCATTCCATATAACGCCCAGAATAGCCTCTAAAAAATGTTATTAATAGCATAGCACCATATATTAATCCAAGGTTAGCGATATGAATTGCACCATGAATTTCGACAGGGAAAAAATCCAGCATACCACCAAGTATAGAGCTAGGAATTGCGCCTAGAAAACATCCAACATAGCGTTTGGTATAGAGCCAGGTATAGCACCAGGTGGAATAATGCCAGAAATTTTGAAAGGAACTGTGTTAAGAATTGCAGTAGGTTTAGAGCTAGTAATTGTGTTCGGAAAACGTTCAACAAAATGTCAGATATATCAATGTTAGTGTTAATGATCATGATTCATGTGATAGTACTTTTGTATCTTGATTTATGATAGCAGCACCTAAATGATTGTAATCATGGCATTTTTGGATCTTTATTAATCATAACAAGGGGTAAATTACCTAAATGTCACCTAAATTTCTCTAACGGAATTTGAGTGTCCCGAACAATAATTGATATACTCTAATTGCATCTCATTGGACGTAACAACATGAGGAAGATGCATTATGATAATTATGATGGAGCATATGGATATGATTTGATAAGTATAAGACTATATCATCCATTCTTGTGACATAGTAGGGATCCTTTCTCATTATTATCACAATTAAACTGATGATGACATTGGTGATGACTAAGATGGTCACAATGATGTTGATTTATTGTACGATGATGATGACAATGTGGATGTCAACGACGATTATGCATGTGGTAGAATTTTTGGATCCTAATTGATTCTAATGGCACCTAAATGTCTGTAATGACATCTAAATGAACCTATTATCATCGAAATGTCTGTAACAACATATAAATGACCTTAACAATTATATGACATGAATCCTAATGCTGATGAGTGATTAAGAACACTAATGGCATATGAGTGACCATAATGAAACTGATGAAGATAATTTTGTTGATGATGTACTTAATGGTGACAATGATGATGATAATGAGGATGATGATCAATATGATGTTGATGTATCATATGTTATTGATGATGATGACAATGACAACTTCAATGCCCACGATGATGATGCATGCTATAATACTTTTGGATACTGCAAGACTCACGATATTGGAGTTAATAAAAAGTAATAGAGGTTGTGAGGTGTTGGCCATAAAAAATTGTTAGTCATTCGGTTTTACATCAATTGATATGGTAATTGGGTTTAGTAGTTCCCCCATCCCCCCTCGTACACCCCACTTTCAAAAAGGTAGTATTGCAATATCACCTATCATGGTGCTACCAAAATGTCTCCCTACAAGGTTGGTTTGGACAACCCCCCCATCCATACTCTCATTTTTACCAATAACATCCAAGGCACAAGAAGTGGATATCAATATTAACAAAAAAACTAGCTTTCTTTGTACTCTTAAGTACATTTTGGTCTTGGTTTAAAATGGAATGAATCAACAAGCATTTCAATAATGCTCATATTGTTACTTTGAGTAAGTGGATCAATTTTTTTTACATCTTTGGCCTTATAAGCAGAAATGGTAGAGTTAAAGCTTCCCCTATTCAAACTCTATCCATTTCTAATTTTCTGAGTAAGACATTGACATACAGGGGGAAATGATAGATTTAAAGATCCCATCCTATACTAGTTTTATTCTATATTTGATCTGATATCCAAATTAAAGGGGTATATGTACTTTGATTTAATTACATCTTCCTATAAACATAGGAAATGCATGACAATGTAAAGTCTCTTAAAATATAAGGATTTCCAAAAATGATGGATATTATATAGTCCGCAAACCCCATAACTTTTGTCTTGACAAGCCTTTGCCATTTTACCAAAGGGAGGCCACCTCTATCTTTCTTTCTCTTCCATATTTTTTTCCAAAAAATCAATATGGATGTAAGTTAAGGAGTTTAAAAATACAAGTATAACCTCTAACACATATGTTACCAAGGTCAATTTGCCACTTAATTAAGATAACCACCTAGTGCAACAACTAGAGGAATATTTAATAATTAACAATAACAAATTAATAGTTAATAAATAGTATTTATAAATAATAATTATGATTAATTAACCAATGATTAAAGAATAATTGATAATTGGATACAGATCGCAAATATATGATTATGACTTGATTTTAAAAACATCTTTAACTTGATGCCAAACGTTTACACATTATAGCAATGCAACACCAGCATGGCATGTTGTTTTCATTACATTGATAATAAAGTTGTAGAGTGATTCTAAATTGGCACAAATTAAGATGCCTCAATTTTGTCGTGTTTTGTGTGACGAGAATTTGAAAAAAAGATGGCATGGCATGATAATTTTGATGCAAGGGCCATGTATTGAAGTAGTGCATCTGTTGGCACAATGTTTTTGTATTTTGAAAGGTTAGTGTGTTTGTTAAGATCAATGTTGTTGTAAATAATCCCACAAACATGAAATTGGTGAGATGGAGATAATTTATATGGTGTCTCCCACTCCAAAAGATTTGTCGATTGAGAGGTTTGATTTTGGTGCTAACATCATCCATGATTTTGGTTTCATGCTTTATGGAAAATTTTAGATTGTCGTTGTTATATTTTTTCTACCCCAAGAAAAACCTTGGCAGATTTCTGACTCTTAGATAGAATAGCTTGATGAGGGGTGGAAACAATGCTCACTAATTGATTGACCCAAACTTAGAATATTGTGATTTTTTTCTCCATGATGTTATAAGCTATATTGTTGAATTGACCATAATAGCCTCTAGATGACCCTAATGGCATATGATTGTCCCTAACAACATTTGAGTGACCCTAATGCAACTAGACTCACCGTAAAAGCGTGAGGATGATCATGTTGATGATGGAAAGGATATTGATTATGATGATTATGATGATAACAACTAGGTTGAGATGAATGAATATGATTATGATGATATATGACGATGCCAATGATGTTGACGTTGATGTACTCATGGATGTTTCTAATGATCATGGTTATGATGGAAATGATATCATTGTTAATGATAATGACTCATGTGATAGTACTTCGAGATCTTGATTTATCATAGCAGTACCTAAATGATCGTAATCATGACACTTTTGGATCTTGATTAATTCTAATGAGGGGTAAATTACCTTAATGTCACCTAAATTTCTCTAACATAATTTGAGTGTCCCCATCAACATTTGATAGACTATAATGGAATCTAATTGGCCCTAACAACATGATGATTGTGCATTACAATAATTATGATGGATATGATTTGATAAGTATAAGACTATATCATCCATTCTTGTGATCTAGTAGGTTCCTTGCCCATTATTATCAGAATTATATTGATGATGATGATGATGTGCTTGATGAAATCGATGATGACTATGACAATGACAATGATGTGATTTATTGTATGATGATGATGATGATGTCAATGTCAATGTCAATGATGATTATGCATGTGGTAGCACTTGTATATCCTAATTGATTCTAATGGAACCTAAATGTATGTAACAACATATAACTGATCCTATTATCATTGAAATGATTGTAAATAAATATAAATGACCTTAACTATTACATGATATTAATCCTAATAGTGATGAGTGATTAAGAACACCAATGGAGTATGAGTGACCATAATGACAATTTTGATGATGATGATGATGATGATGATGATGAAAATAACATCAATGTCGATGATGAAGATGAATTTGATAATACTTATGGATACTGATTGATCCTAATGGAACTTAAATGTCTGCAACAACATATGAGCGACATACTAATATCACCTAAATGACTCTAATGAAATCTAGTTGAGTTTGATGACATTTGAGTGACCTTAATGGAATTTGAGTGATTGTAACAACATGATATGGTGCTGCGAGTTTTTTATGATATCCTTTCTACACCATCCTACTAAAGTGGTATTATAATAATCTTCGTCTTGACCTTCTTCTAACTCCAAATCATTTGATTGATTTGCACCATCTTAATTCTCTTCTAGCTCTTTATTTTTGCAACCTAACTCAACATGGACATCAAGTGAGGTCTAAAATATTCATAGAAGAGAGCAGGGTAACTCAATCTCAAACAAAGGTACAAAATTTGTTTTTTTAGAATGAATGCAAATGGGGCTCAAATCACCTCCAAGACTAAGTGCTATATCAAAGTGACATAAAATACATTCCTAAGCAACTCGTCCCTCAATAATATATAGTTTCAACAGACAATTTGCTACAACAAGGGGTTTTTCCTCATACTTTATTTGGTCTATGATCAGAGACTACTTCCTCAATAGCCAAGATTCATATAAAAAACTCTTCAGAAAAGTATGATACAAACTAGGGTTTCTCAATGATGACATACAAATGCTTATATATTTCAACTTTGAAACTACTCTCCAAATCTCAAAACATATACACTATGAATCAACTTTAAAAATACATTTTAAAATTATTATTAGTACTTAACTGACATCAAAATGGATACAGGTTGGCCCTAGGTTGCACCAACAGGCACAATGTGAACCCAAATTTAAATATGTAGGTTGACCCGATAATTTTGTATTTTGTATTCCTTTATTGCTACATTAGAATAGAAGATTGTCTTCAAATTGGTTTCCATAGAATATTTTTTAAAAATTTCACTAGGACATCTTTACTAGTTTTCATGTTGATTGAAAGTATTTATGCTTATTATACTTTTGACCGGTGCATGAATTTTTTGATGCAGATTGATAGTTGGGAGTGTGTGGTTATGGTGGATTTCTTGGTTATGTGACTTATTAACAACGTCTGATATATTAAAGCATTTGTGCCCACTACATAACATGTTAGGACTGAAATTGTAACTATGCTTTGTGTGTTTTTTCTCAAATTTTAGTCCTTATTTACTTGTGAGTTTTGAACTAGTTTTAAGTTTAATGATTTTAAATGCCTTTAGGTTATAGTTTTGGTTTTAATTTGGTTTTTCTTTTTCTAAGTTTTTATTGAAGGGGCTTATTAAGTATTACATATTTGTCAAAATTCTTCAAATACTTAGTTAATTTTATTCCAATATTCATATCCAAGGTATAACCTTTATTTTGGAGTTGGTTTGCTTAATTTTTCTTCATGATGAGATATTACCATAGCCCAAAATCCAAGCTAGATTCACTAGAATGCTGTAGGAATTGATAATCATAGAGAAGCATGGTTGATTGATGCCAAAAGGTGATCCATTTGCATGCATTGATGTAAGGATACTTCAAACACTTTTTCAGAAAATTATGAACTTCTAGACAACTAATTTGGATCCTGAAGAAGCCCTAAAAAGAAGAAGACATTCAGAGTTATGATCTATTTTTTCCCTATTTTTGTCATTATCATTGCGAGAGGATTACAAGGCAATGTAGATGAATTTAAGAAATACCAAAGAGGTTTTTGCTCATCACCGTTTCATTCATAAAAATGTATCTCAGTTTTACAAAAGATGTCATTGTTTGAGAGATTCGAATTCATATTTGTGGCCTATTTTTCATGCTTTGAAATATTTAATAATTTCTTGTTTTAGTCACAAATTTTCGGCAAGTATTCCAATCAATTCAAGGGGAATTTTTAAAAAACAAGAGAGGATTTTATTCATCATGGAGTCATTTAAAAAAATATCTCTTAGTTAGCACATGTGTCCTAGATTGCTAAATATTTTAATTATAAATCAACATTTAATATTTAATATTTAATATTTAATAGACATGCACCCTGAGGGAAATATTTAATATCTCTTTATTTGTACTTAATAAATCTTAATTTAAAATAAATTTATATCAATATAGTTAAAAAAATACAAAAACCTTATACTAAATAAGTAAAACCTTAGACTATTTGAATAATATTTATTGAAAAGAAAAATGACCAATGGCTTTATTTTCACAACTTGTAAACATGAAGAAAAAACTCTAATGTGAAGCATGCCTATGTTTCCTTCCATGCTAACTTGCATATCTTTCCAAAACCACACGGCTCAATTTATTTATGGATCCTTCCCACGACACACAATAATTGCTTTTTGTTTTACATATTTCTTAAAATATATTTTAAGACTCATAGGGTTCTACTAAATGTATTTATGGATCCTTCCTAGGACACAAAATACTTGATTTTTTTTAACATATTTCTTAAAATATATTTTAAAATATATTTTAAGAGGAATAGGGTTTTACTTCTCAACCATGAGCACCAAGGAGTCAATTTTAGTTTTTTCCAACCAACTAGCAAACACATTGTGTGATTTCCCAACCAGTTGATCGAGGACCAAAAACTCAATCCCACAGCCCTCGATCCCATCCATCCTATCTAGCCATAGCATGACTTTCAATTGAGGAGGCACAACTCCATATCTGCGATCCAAATAAGGCCCAAGTCTCTAGTCTAAGTTGTGACACCGCTTTAGTATCAGTAAGCTGAAGGAAATAGGATTCAATCGAGACAGAGTGAATCGAGAAAGGTTGTATAAGGAAGAGATGAATGAAGGGAAATCTGAGAAGACAAAAGTAAAAAATATTCCCCAACTACTAAACCCTAGGGAGGGTTCAGATCAGCCACCTGAACCATTGCTTAGAAACTTGAAAATGGAGCAAAAGAGAAGCCCATTCAATTTTCCTCATTGGAGACTTAGTTTTTAGAACCCAGTGTCTTTTGAGCTTATTTTAAAGGGTTTCTTTTTAGGTTTCTCTCAGGGTGCATGTCTATTAAATATTTCCCTCTCAGGGGTCCCAACTATTAAAGCTTTCCCAATTTGTTGAACAAAGTAAGGAAATCCCTTTGGCAAGATGACCCTCCACCAAGCTCACATGCACCGATCTGATTCTATTGATAGGGAGATGGCTGAAGAAAAGAAAGTGGCGCTTTAAGTAAATTTATCTTTTGGATGGCTGAACATAGGAAAGTGGCGCTCTAGGTAACATTATTTTTTGGAATTTGAATTACTAAAGATTCTAACAGAATTTCTTTTTCATTATCTTCTGTGGAAAAGTTATAAGTTATGAGTGATTGATGTTAGGTTTATATTTTTTTAATAATTTAAATTTCATTTAAAATTCAAATTCCATTATAATGTCCCTAAAAATTGAAAAAAACTAAAAAAATTATTAGGCAAGTAAAAGCTACCTATGCGGTACATTATTGAACTTGTGGAATATATCGTACATTGAAAGTACCACTATTTCTTCGTACATTGTTCTTACGTTCCATCACCTTACTCCCAGTTGTGAATATTACTGTATTTTACTGATGATGTTATAATGCTTATTTGGTACATTATACTTATGGTTATACATTATTGTGTATGTGTCGTTACTTGATTATATGCCTCATTCATTTCTGCATAGTCTTGTTATTTATATAGTTCTAACTTAACTTTGTTTCTAGATCTAAAGTGGGTGGAGTGGTGGGACTAGTTCTCCCATGATGGCCTGAGAGGTAAAGTGTTCACTTATCTGGCAGGCTTACTTGGTTATGTTCGAACTAAGGCACCTCTTTCACTCTATGAATATTATACTTATTGACAAGACTTTTTTTTAAGGAGTGCTAAACGTGTCGATCATTAAAACCACCTACTAGTTTTTTTTATAATTTCTTACAGACTCAGCTTGATATCGAGGTAATTACTATGTTTATAATTTATATACTTAGATATATTATCTATGTGACGCCTACTTTTCATTATGAAAATACGGATCCACTATTCCTATCTTAATCTATTTGTAAATCATATTCATTGCATTAGAAGTATTAACATGTATTTTTATTTCTCTTGACAGGTTTTAACTTTGGCTTTAAGGACCAAAACTCAATTTTATACCTAGCGATAATACCATGGCATATTTCATATTCCATTCTTCTAAGCTTCATACTTAGAAAAATGCAAAGGCAAGGTTTAAGGCTTAAGCCTATGGTTATACGATACACCAATACTATGCATGGTATTTGGAATTAGGCTTGGCGCATATATAATACATGGTGTACACATTATATTATACCTTGTATTAAGCATTGGGGTGGCGATTTATAACATATGGTTAGACATTAAGTGACGGGGTTTAAGAACCACCATGGAATTGGAGACCAACGAAAATGAAACAATTGCAAACTATGGATAGGTGGGTTTTGGGTTGATAGTTGACACCATGTTGGTACCATTAATGCTTCTTGGGGTTTAGAGCATGCCAAGGTTAGGGATTGGCTCCACAAATGATTTGGTCATTTCTCTTGGTCTGTGGATGGTTTGGTCTTAACTCTACACTATAAATGGCGGTGACCCCCTGGTTAACTAAGGTATGCTTCATTGGTTTCATTGCAGCGTTTGATGTTTGCTTCATGTCTTATTTAGTTCATACTTCTCATCCCTCATCGTTTTGGTGGTTGCAGGTGATAGGGTAAGCAAGGAGTGGGAAGGATTAGAGCTTCAATGTCAGCTCAAGGATGATGCCATTGTAGTCTCAGTAAGCCTATTACGAAAGTGTAATCCTGTTACACAAGCGTAAGCTTGTCTCCTCTCGGCCTTAGGACTAGGTTGTAGGTTGTTGTATTTGGGGTTTCTATTTACCTTTGGGCCTGGTTATGAAGAGGAATTTGGTTTGTAAAATAATGGTGTTATTAGCTGCAAATGGGGGAAACTTGGGACTTTTAATAGACTCTATGCTTTGTTTAGGTAAATCATGTTTTGATTTCAGGATTTTAAGCCTCGAAAGGACCATTGCTTGCAATGGTGCCATAGCCCTTGGCACGACTATGTGAACTTCAAGTAAAGAATTTAATGGTTACTATGTAAATGAATTTATACTTCGTTTACTTTTTTGGCAATGGTTAATAGACTGGACTATGTGTAAAACATTATGCTGCGATAGGTGTTTATTAAACTTGTGTTGCATAAGGAATTCTTCTGCGTGGATGGTCTGTATATAAAAGTTTACATTTATTTCTTAGCTATAATAATTGATAGTGTGTGGGTTGAGACCATGCCGTGTGTGGCATGATCTCTCCCCATGGTTGATGCGATAGTTTGTATGGTTGTAATTATTTACTATTTCATTCACTAATATGCAATGTGGAGATGTGAAAGAGCCATGTTTGAAAACCCATGATGGCTATTGTTGCTGTAGGTTTACTTTTAAATGGATTGTGTATTTAGTTATTTGTGGTCGAGGCCATGCTTATACCGTGGGTGCAGAATACAAGGGCCTTGCAACCTTGCTGTAGCAGTTTATCTTTTTTATTGTAGCCCACATACAATCTGTGTATAGTGTGGCCTTGGTAATGGTAGCAAGACTCTACAGGTTTTGAATCCTAGTTGATATGGATTTAATGAGTATGTAAATACAATGGATGGCTTCAATTTGGGGCTTACGTGCCCATATGATTCAAATCCTTCCCTCTTCTATATATTTACTTAGTCTATGTAGAGATTACGATATTGTTTAAATTTGGTTCATGTGTATTAGTGTAAATATATGGTATTTAATGTTATAAGGAATGAATGCATTGTTAATTAAATTATTATTGTGTATACATGTTTAAGGTGGATTCTATTATGGAGTGTGATTTAGCTTTTGGATACCCACAAGGGTTGATACTTACGACCTCTGTGCAACTTAAGGGTTTTTAATTTAGTTATTTGAAATGTTACTCGGTTATTGTTTATGAAAATGTCATGAGTTAAATATTAGATGGGACTTAAATTCTCTATGCATACGATTCCGATTATGTCATTTTTTAATATTTGGACTATGGATTTATAAATAGGAAAAGAGATTTGATCTTGGACCAAAGGATGGTCACGATACTTACTCTGCCTATTTACTTATGATGATGTTTATTTTAATGGAATGATTTAGTATTTATTGTGTATTTAAATATGCAGACCTTAATAGGTCTTTATTGGTTTATTTATCTTCGATTTAATGTGGAACTAATTATAGCCTGAACTTAGTTGATTTGATTTATAATTCCATTATAGAACTATTAATGTATACTTATAAATAGTATTCTAATTTGTTTACTGTTGATTTTAATTAGATAGAATCTAATCTAGGTTTTAAATGAAAGATTAGGTCTAATCTAGTATTTAATTTAACATGGCTCTGCTGAAAAATGAAAATTTTTAGTAGTGTAATTAGGCTAAAGAGCGGCTATATAAGGGACTGGAAATAAAACCTAGATTGTAAGGAAAAAGGCAGTTTAAGTAATAAAGATAATATAGAATTAAACTTACATGAATAAACCCTATTAAACTTAGCATATGAAATAAATTGAAGGATAGGGTTATACTTTAAAAATGTAACCCTAGAATAATTAAACAGAGAAACAAATACATAGGGTTAGAAAATTTAATATGACCCTTTACTTAATTCAAAAAACATTTTATGATAGAAAATGTAATAGGCAGAGTAGGGTCTCATACCTGTAATTTTTGAAGCTCCTTTAATGGCTGAACCTGCACACTTAAATAACCAACATTAACAATTCATAGGAATAGCTGACCTTTGTATTAGATGACCGAATCACTTAGGAACTACCACGTTCCTCCCAACCATGGCCCTGAAATGTTCTTGGTTTCAATCCGGATCCCCCTGAGCTGGATTCCAACATGCAAATAGCTTAGAGCTCCCAAGGTAGGGTTACATAATTGGTATAAAATTTCTAGATCAGTTCATCTTTTCCATCTAGGAAAATTTTCTCCAAGAAATCGCTTGAGAGCAAAATAGGTAGAAATATGACTCCTAGAAGATAGATAAGAACCCCAAGCCTTTCGTTGGCTTGAGACATTCTAGATAGACTTTTCAGTCAAAGGGACAATTAAATCAAGAAACCTTGATTTCTTGATTTAAACCTTTTTAATTAATTTGGGGCAATTTTTTAATATTTTAATTTAGGAACTTTCAAATAGTTCCTAATTAGACTTTTGTAGGTATTGCACTATTTATTATTCTAAATAATAATGGATGGACCTTTTCTTTCTTTCTTTCATCATTAATATTATTACTATATTTATTCTTTATACATAACATGTATAAAATACATAGTAATATAACATTTGTTAAGATTTGTCTTTGGGCATCATATACCATGATCCCTAGACTTAATGACACTTCTTCATTAAGGTCAAAATATGTAGATGGTTAGGTCTATTAAGCTAGGCAACTCTAAACATCCTTGCATGTTGGATTCCCTTGTATAACATGGTAGTTCTTTAGTACTTGATGAGAATGTAGAAATTCAAAATTTCATTTAATCACTTATAAATAAGTCAGATGAGATCAATATTTTTATCGATTCATTTTAACTCGAAAGTTATTAAATTATTTTCAATAACCCCTAGCGCTTACCAGATCCCATACTCAACGCTTAAACAGGGACTTACAAATTAGTTCAATTCCAGATCTCTTCGCTCAACACTAATCTTACGATGTACTTGTATGATACACCTAAAGATACAATGGCCAAGGATCCGATGCTACAGATCTTATGGTCAACATCAACATGGAAGGCTCCACAACTTATTCCCAACACTTCCAATTCTCGTTTCATGTGATCTAGAGCTTCTTTCTGAATAGAAATGTAAGTAATCATGTGCTCCATAGCTTCTTGCTCAACAAAAAATATTAATTACCCATGTGCTCCAGAGCTCCTCACTCAACACAAAACATTAATTACAGATGTGTTCCAGAGCTCCTCGCTCAGAACAAAACATCTTACCAATCATGTGCTTCATGGCACACTCCAAACACAAACAAGCATATATATATATATATATATATATATATATATCATCAATAATTGGCTTATGCCCAATATATAAAACAAATCATCATTTTCATATGTAGTGGGGTCTTCGACCAAATATATCAAAATAAAATATCAAGTTAACAGCGTAATCAATAGGATCATGCCTATAAGTGTTAGGTTCAAAATTTAGGATATTACATCCCTCTCCACTTAGAACAAAACCATCCCTAGTGTTATAGGGGCTCTGAATGACATCATGAAACAAGGAGGGGTAATCCTTTCTCATGGTGGCTTCATTATCCCAAGTAGCCTCATCAGCCTTAAAGTGCTTCCATTGCACTTTCAATTGGACTATGGTGCACTTCCTGAGATACACCTCTCTTTTGTCCAATATATGAATAGGCTTAGGGGAAATCTCCCCTTAAGGTTCCACCTATAATAAGGACCAATCCCCTACATGTTTAGTATCATAAAAATATTTCTTTAACAAGGATGCAAGGAAAGCATTATGGACTCTTACATGCATGAGTAATGCTAGCTTATATGCCATTGGCCCTTTCTTGGCTAGTATTTCAAAAGGTCCAAAATATATAGGTGCTAACTTACCATTCCTACCCAAGATTAACGAGCTTTGTTTTCCTTTTACTTTCAAGTAGACATGATCGCCTATTTGAAAGTATTTATCTTTTCTTTTTTGATCAGTGTAACTTTTCTCACGGTCTTGTGCTTCTTTAAGGTTAACCTGAACCTTGGTAAGCACCTGTTCCAATTCCATCAATAAATCAAGCCCTAACATGAGCTGATCCACCGGGATAGCCCAAGTAACCGATGTTCTACACTTCCATCCATATAGTACCTCAAAGGGACTCATCTCAGTGAAAGTCTGATAACCATTGTTATATGAAAACTTTGCAAGATGTAGGTAGTATTCCCACTTAGTGGTGTTGTTCATGACATACATTATAAGCCTGTCCTCTACAATCTTGTTTACTCTTTATGTATGCTCGTCTGTCTGCGGGTGATACAAAGTGATAAAGTTCAACTGTGTCTCCAATATAGAGAATAAGGATATCCAAAAGTTTCCTGTAAACTTAACATCCTAATCCGAGATGATTGGCTTGGGTATCCCATGCAATATAAATATCTCCTTTAAGAAGATATCAACAATGTTCACTTCCTTGTAGGTCAACTTCGCAAGCATGAAGTGTGCTACTTTTGACAACTTTTCAATGAATACAAAAATATAATCATTTTTCTTCTTAATTTTCAGTAGGTCGGTGATAAAATCCATACTAATGACCTCCCACTTCCATTCTAGAATGGGTAATGGCTGCAGTAATCCCGAAGGATCTTGATGCTCAACTTTGACTAGCTGACATTCCTAAAATTTTGCGATAAACATCGCAATGTAAACCTTTAACTTAGGCAAGAACTAGTTTCTCTTGATGGCGGATATCATATTTTGATATCCTAGGTGCCCTTAGTAAGGTGGACAATGAAATTCCATGAGGATGTTGGACTAAATTTCCCCTCCTTCTAGAACGTGGAATCTATCCTTACACCATAGCAGTCTAGATTCATCTACTTTGTATTGTTTTTTTTGTTGAAACAACCTGTCCTCTTGGACTTTCTTTAGAATTTATAAATAGAAAGGGTCAACTCTATTTGTCGTTCTAATTATCTCATGCAAATCTGCATCGGTTTGAATCAAATTCACCTCATATCTCATATGAGTTCGTTGGCTCAAAGCATCGACAAACTTGTTCTCTTTTCCTTAGTATGCTTTAGCTTGAAATGGTACTCACTAAGGAAATCCAACCACCTGGATTTCCTTGCATTCAGATCCGGTTGATCGAATAAGTATTTCAAACTCATATTTTCTATCTTCATAAGCAACTTCCTTTGCATGAGGTAGTGCCTCCAGATTTTCAATGTGTGGATGATGGAAACTAACTCAAGATCGTGCGTAGGGTAGTTCTGCTCATGCTATTTTAACTTCGATGATTCATAATAGATTGCATGATTGTTCTACAAGAGGAATCCTCCAAGTCCTTCCTTGCTTGCATCCATGCAAACAACGAAATCCACAATTCTTAGTATCAATGCGGTCATCAAAATATTCTTAAGATTTTGAAAATTTTCTTTGCACTTGGCATTCCATAAAAAGTTATTTTCTTTCTTCTACAAAGAAATCATGGGGCAAGAAATTCTAAAGAAGTTATCAATGAACTTCTAATAATCTCTAGCTAATCCCAAAAAGGAATTAATGTTAGTTACACTTGTAGAGGTAGGCCAATCCTTTATGGCTTGAAACATTTTCAGGTCCACAACTATCCCAGTATCAGAGATAATGTGACCTAATTACTGCATCTATGGCTTGTAAAACTCACATTTACAATTAGCATAAAGTTGGTGTTCTCTGAACAATCGTAGTGCTATGCGAAGGTGCTCTTTGTGTTCTTCTTTATTCTTCGAATAAATCAGTATGTCATTTATAAATACTAATACAAACTTATCCAGATTGTTATAGCGGATTTCACCACTCTAGGTGAATCACACTTTGTATGGCCTTCCCCTATCCCACTGCAGACTCTTTAGACCCCATGGACCATCTTTTGTCCTTTGATGTTTCCTTGATCATCCCTAAAACCATATGAAAAATGATATACATGGATTTTAACCCGATAACCACATACATATGTGGGTTTGACCCCTATAACCGCGTACATCGGGATGTGTGCATAATCCAAATCCTTTTGGAGTTTTCCTTGATATGGATTCGACTCATTCGACTCCTGGCCTTCGATATGCCTTGAGATCACTCGGATTCGACCTTTCATTATCGCTTTGAAAGCTATATAAGGAACCCCTTGGTACATTGAAGGCATATAGAGAGAATTGAGAGCAAAGAAACTATAGTCCATTGTTGCTGGAATTTATACTTGAGTCTGCATCCCTTTGTCCCTTGGAACACTTTTGTGTTCTTCCCAAGCTTACCTTTTTCTTGTAAGCTTGCTATCGAGAGATGGAGGATTGAAGTGGTGGAGGCCCAAGTGGGGGATTCAGTTTCTCCATTTCGCAGACGTACCATCAGAGGTTGTATCTATCTCATAATCTCTGATTTATATTAATAGAAATATCTTTTCTTGTCCAATGATGTGTATTTGATTGAATATTTTATGCATGGGAATATGTCAAATGCTTTTACATTATTGATTATATATGCTATAATAGATCTAACACCATGATATATAGTATGCTTGTATTGTTTACTTGTTGTTGAGGAAGTATTCTATCAATTCAAGCTGAAGATTGGAAAGCTCAATGGGGATCTACTTCAACCGTCCGAAATAAGGTACGAGGCCTGATCCTTTAGTGTTAGACATTTTATTTCTATTGCATTTTGGGAAAGATTGATTTCTGGAGTCAAGCTGTCTGTTGTGGTACCCCAAGCCATAGGAATTTCTCTCCGTAACAGAATTGGTGACTCCACCGGGGATGTTCCTTGTTTTTATTTGGGGGTTTACGGGCACAATGGGCTCTTTGTTTCTCCTTGTTTATGTGTTGCATTTTATAGTATGTTCATCCATTGACCCTACCCTTTATTTGTTTGACCCTTAGCCTGATTTTTACCACTACCTTCTCTGTATCCGCAGGTTTTTGGCCAAAAGTCGCATACATACGCATATTTTTGGCCAAAAGTCGCATATACATGCATGTTTTTGGCCAAAATCCATGTATACACTCATGTTTTTGGCCAAAAGTCACGTATATGCGCAGTTGTTCTTTAAACAATCTCGTACATCCTCCTTTTTGGTGAGTTTGATCTTATGGGAAGTTGTTGGGTGGGTTGTGAGTGTGGTTGGGTCTTCCTTGGGTCTGATGTTGTCTGTTGGATGCTTCTTTTGTGACCAGAGACCACTTTTTCATTGATTTTTCTTTAAAGGTAGTTTTAGTCATTTTTCCTTTTTGTTTTTACATTAGTGCATTACTCTTTTTGTCTTGGTGTCTTGCTAGGCTTGTCTTTTATACTTGCTGCAGAGGCTGAGAGTTTTAGATGACTTTTATTGCATTTTTCATTCTTTTATATTGAAAAATACAAGGTAGTTTCATTTTTTTCATATGGATTTGAGGAGGTACTTGCATTGGATTGCTTGGATGAGAGTTGTATTTAGCCTTTCATATAGGAAGGATTGCATTGGCATTCGGAAAGGAATATATATTTATGCATCTCATGTAGTGGCATACCCTATTTTTTATTTGCCAACAATTGCAATTAGCCTTGTTTGTTATGGTGTGCATATTTATTTCACTGCTAAGTCATAATTTCATTAGTTGCACGGCCATTTCCATTTGAGTAATTACAGCCAACTAAAATCAACGCTAAAGTAAAATGAATTACACTCTCTTATTTTCTAGGGTGCACCAACAAGCTTAGGTTTTAGGATCTTGGAATAGTTCATTGTAAGTTAATTCTCCAAGATCACTAAACAACAACATCTAGGTGTCTTTCCAGGTGAGTGTGTGAAATCCTTGGTATAACCATTGTTCTCAGGATCCTCCTCTTAAACGGGAGTTAAGCATGAGGTAGTGTGAGCGGTTATTGATTGGGATGACGCCTAGTCATAACTGAGTAGCACCGAAGATATTTCCAGGATTGTATTTGTATCTAGGGGCTCTTTCGAGAGTTTCGGGCTATGCTACCCTGCCCATACAGTCAATCCTGCCTGCGACTGTCTTCCTGAGCATTGATTATATTAAGGTGACCTTAGTTTCCTTACCTAGGTTATCGAGGGGGTACTTCATAGGGGTTATTCTGTCGGTGTCCCAGCCAAGTAGAGGTCAGACAGCACAGTTGGTTTATGCGTTGAAGCCGAGGGCTACTATAATTGGTTACATACCTCCGCTTGTAGTCTATGGGAGTTTCGAGCCTCTCCTAGGCGAGACATACCTACTGCATTCGGGAGCTCACATATCCTCCCCTTGGTTTGCTTGTATTTTGGCTGTAGATTTTTTTTATGCCATCCTGAGTTTGGGTCCTTTTATTTTTGGCATGCCTGGTATCCTATCACCCATCTTGGTCCTAGTATGGACACTAGTGTTAAACTTGGGGGAATCACAACCCCTTACCCTGCTCATAGATTTGAAGTGGTCACATTCTTCCCTCTACTCCATTTTTGGAGTATGTTGACTCCCTTCTCTCGGTCTTTACACTGGTGGTCACCCTCACAAGGGTGGTAGTGGATGCGTGAACATTGGGTCTACACCTTACTTTCCTTTTTATGTCCCATTATTCACCACATTATTTCCTTTGGGTGCTATTGTCATGATCATTCCTCCCTATTCCCTATACTTGGATTCCTTATTGACTATTTTGGTTTGTTTTGGACTAATATGGTTGTCATGTAGGATCCAATTTTTGTACACTCTCTCTGAGGTTTCAACCTATTTGTGCCTATCTCAGGTATCATGTCTAAACTTGCATATAGGTTAGGTTCACCACCATTTGCATTTTGGATGACCTTATGACCATATCACCATGACCGTAGGTACGAACCCACTCTATTATGTCACAAAACCTTCTTGTTGCTTTAGAAGTGGCATGATGTGAGTGGTAGAGCTTCACCTTACATGGGTACCCTAGTTAGCGCCTTATTTTCATTTGGTACCCATGCTGACGTTTTCTCCTTTAGGGTGTGGGAGTCCGTTGTATAGTACTACCATGACATTTCACAAGAGCCTCATACTCCTCTTGATCTTATGCTGGCCTATTTCCCTCCGGAATTCCTTATGTCAAGTTGTGAATGCATTATCATGAGCTTTGCCTACCTTATTGAGCTTTATGCCGGCCCCCCTGACATTGCGTTTCAGCCATACAACCCGAGCTTGTCTCATGTCTAGCCATGCAGAGCCATTTTTTTATATCCTTCGCAGCTTGATTTCCCTTTTTACCGGGAGGGGATTTTCCCCTGAGTGTCGATATCCTACACATGTATCCTTGCATTGAGCATAGGTATTTTCTAGTCCTTGGAATTATTTTGTTTTCCCTTATGACACTCGTCTCCTCCTAGTTTGTAACTATAAAGCTAGTTTATTTTTTTTCAAGCTTTTCAAATAACTGAAAAAGTCCCAAAAAAAATAAAAAAACCAAAAATCCGGACAAGGAAAGATGTTATCTTTGGTAGCTGTCGAGTCATGTCACCTTCGAACAGAGCATTGTATATCACATCCATTGGTTGGGTTATAGTTTGGCTTTAGGAGCTATACTCGTTTATCTGAGTTTATCTCCACTGACTGGTTAAGCTTCCAGTCCCTATGGAGCCTTTGTTGATGCCTCCTGTTTCACAGAGATGTCCCAGTTTGTATATTGAGTCTATGATGCCTTCATTCAGTCACCATACGCCGTTATTGTCTTGTTCGAAGGAAGTTGATACCTATGTTGGCCATTCCTCAGTTATCTTGACTTTGCATGTCGACCATTCCCGATACAGTTACTGGTTGGTGCACCTTATGATCGAGTCCTTCCACATTATATAGTGTTACTGAGTACCTTGTGTTGGATGATGGGGGATGCCTTAATGCCCTCCTTCCAGCGGATTTCATCCCATCGACTTTAGATCATTTATTCTGGGATTGGAATCTAGAGTCCTTCTGAGTGCCTTGAGACTTGCATTCATCAGTGGCAAGTTCTCTCACCATCAACAGTTTCTTGGGAATGCGTCAATGTCCCCTGATCGATCGATTCTCTCAAGTGTTCAACCTCAACACATTTATTCACACTTGTTAGTTTGCACTCTAGTACCTTGATTCCCAGTTTCATTATTGGTGGGTAATCTCGTGTCTCTTAACTGTATACATCAATGAACGGTAATCAAATGATGGACTACTATGTTTGACCTCGACACCTCTATTCACATAGTAGGACATGTACTCATAGTGGTGTGTGTAGAAGACTTTCCAGATTGGTGGCATCTCCTATATGCTCCCTCCTTGATCGTGCCAGTGTTCATGAGATTTCAGCTCTCGTGACTTGATACCAGTATATGTCAGATATTTCCAGCCATTTTGGAGATCATGGTCCTTTTGTATATCTTCATCATGGAGATTCTGATCTATGTATATTGTACATGGATATGACCACATATGTGATATCATGTATTATGCCTATTCATGGCCATTGTACTCTTATGTATCTGGGACTGCTATATGTACTTGTAGTTATATGCAGAGTTGTATTATGGTGCTATGCTGATTGGGTGGCTGGTCTTCCATTTGGGATCCTTCATCACTCCACTTCTGGGATGGACTTATAATGTATTTCGGCCATCGTATGACCCCTATGACCTCACAAATTAGGGGGCATCTATTATAGTGGATTTCACCACTCTAGGTGAATCACACTTTGTATGGCCTTCCCCTGTCCCGCTGTAGACTCTTTAGACCCCATGGACCATCTTTTTTCCTTTGATGTTTCCTTGATCATCCCTAAAACCATATGAAAAATGAAATACACGGCTTTTAACCCGATAACTGCGTACATACGCGTGTTTGACCCCTATAACTGCGTACATCAGGATGTGTGCATAATCCAAATCCTTTTGGAGTTTTCCTTGATATGGATCCAACTCATTCGACTCCTATCCTTCCATATGCCTTGATATCGCTCGGATTCGACCTTTCATTATCCCTTTGAAAGCTATAAGGAACCCCTTGGTACATTGAAGGCATATAGAGAGAATTGAGAGCAAAGAAACTATAGTCCATTGTTGCTGGAATTTATACTTGAGTCTGCATCCCTTTGTCCCTTGGAACACTTTTGTGTTCTTCCCAATCTTACCTTTTGCTTGTGAGCTTGCTATCGAGAGATGGAGGATTGAAGTGGTGGAGGCCCAAGTGGGGGATTCAATTTCTCCGGTTCGTAGACGTGTCATCAGAGGTTGTATCTATCTTGTGATCTATGATTTATATTAATAGAAATATCTTTTCCTATCCAATGATGTGTATTTGATTGAATATTTTATCCATGGGAATATGTCAAATGCTTTTACATTATTGATTATATATGCTAGAATAGATATAACACCGTGATATATAGTATGCTTGTATTGTTTACTTGTTGTTGAGGAAGTATTCTATCAATCCAAGCTGAAGATTGGAAAGCTCAACGGGGATCTACTTCAACCGTCCGGAATAAGGTACGAGGCCTGATCCTTTAGTGTTAGACACTTTATTTCTATTGCATTTTGGGAAAGATTGATTTCTGGAGTCAAGCTGTCTGTTGTGGTACCCCAAGCCGTAGGAATTTCTCTCCGTAACACAGATATTTACTGAATATGTTGTTCATCATACACATAAAGTTTGCGGGTGCATTATTCAACCCGAATGGCATCACTACAAACTCATAGTGCACGCACCTTGTACAAAAGGTATTTTTGTGAATATCCTCATTGCAAATCTGTACCTGATGGTACCCATATCATAGGTCAATCTTTGAAAATATTTTGGCTCCTCCAACCTAATCGAACAAGTCATCGATCCCAGGGAGTGGATAATATTTCTTGATAGTCGTTTTGTTCAACTCTTGGTAATCGTTACACATCTATATAATATCCTCTTTCTTCTTCACGAATAGTATCGGTGCTCCCTAAGGGGACGCATTGGGTCGGATATACCCTTTCTCTATCAAGTTCTGCAACTATAGTTTGATTTCCACCAACTCAAGTGCAGTCATGTGGTAAGGGTATTTGGAAGCTGGAATCGATCATGGGTTCAGTTCGATGGAAAAGTCTAGGTCTTGTTTCAGCGGTAATCCTGGGATTTCCTCGGGAAACATGTCCTTGAATTCTTCAAGGATGGGAGAGTCTTCTATGCATTGTTCTCTTTTAGACTCAAGGTCTCGAATGTTTACTCCAAACAACTTGCAACCCTTCCTCACGCATTTCTTCCCTTGTAAGGCATATATTTTCCTTACAAAAACTTTCTTTGGAATGCCTTGAACCTTCACTTGGTTCCCTTGGCTATCAATACACAAGATTGACTTGTGTAATCAATTGAGCATGACATGGTGCTACTCCAACCAGTGTATGCCGATAAGTATATCATACAACCCTGAGGGTAGGATGTTCAGGTTTACTTTCATTGGAAAAGCATTCAAGTTTACCTTACATTCTTTAACTATTTCCAAAACTTTTCGTTTTATACCTGTGGCCAAGTGAACCAGCTAAGGTTTATCATGCTTTACTTTTCCTAGTTTGCATACAGCAATAATTTTAGGAGAAATATAGCTCTGTCAAGCATCGAGATAAATAAGTATTGAAATACAAGTGTTCAATATATTACCTTCTATCTCAACCATTGTAGCTTGATGGTCTGCCTCTTGGCCATCCAATGCTGCATATATCCATGGTGTTCCCACTATGTCCTCGACAGCTAGTTCTTCTTGTAAGTTATGCAAGACCCCATTGGTCTTGTTATTACAATCTCAGACATAATGAGGCCCGCTACATTTCCAGCACTTTATCGGTAGCGAAGTAGCATTGGCTCCACTTGCTACCAGCTTGTTAACATTAGGAGCTGGTTCATAAGGCTTCATAGAAGATTTATTGAAGCTCTTGTTTGGTAGAAAGATGTTATTCTTATTTCTGTATGGCTCTGGGTTAAACCCATGTTTACAGTTATCAGATTATTTCTTAGACTTGTCTCTGTTTTGGTTCATATTCTCTAGTTGTAGCTACCCATGCTCATAGAAGAGCATGGCCTTGTGTAGCATGGTATCCAAATTTTTTTGCATGTCGAATTCAATCCTTTCCCAAAAATTGGGAGGAAGACATCCTAAAAACTGTTGGATCTTTACTTTTTCATCCTTAATGTATGGTACATAATGTAACAAATATAGAAATCTATTAATAAAAGTGTCCATATTCATCAACCCCATACGTAGCTCGTGAAACTCTTTCACCTTTCAGTCAAAGAAACTTTTCAACATATATATCTCTTGGAAGAGTCTTCAAAAATTATCCCAACGTATTTCTCTTAGCTCATATTTCTTGGTGTGTTTCAAATATCTCCACCATATAGCTTCCTTACCATTCAAGTTATAGATGGAAAACCGATCCTTCATCTCACTTGAATAGTTATGAACTTGGAAATACTTGCTCATGCCCAACATCCACTCTTCACCTTTTCCCCTAGTGTTTACTTTACCTTCATAGGCCAGGGCTTTTATTTTTCTAAATTCCCCTTCAACATTGCCATTGCTTCTTTGTTTCTTTCTACAAGGATAAAGAGATCCATCATTGGAAGGACTGTGATGATCTCCTTTCGGTGTTTCAGTGGAATGTTCATCTTTTTCTTCTTCTCTTGGGCTGATGTCCCATTTATGGTAAGGTTATCTTTTTGATCTATTTGTGGATTGAGTGGGATTTCTGTGCGGGATTCCTCCCATGATATTTCTCAGTAATGCTTCATTAAAAGCTTGTTGTTCTTTTCTTTCATTCAGACTATCCTCTCTAAAACTTTGCAATTATGCTTGAAGATTATGTATCATCTCCAAAATATTAAAATTTAATTCCACCACCAGATCTGCTTCTGAGGTGGGGGTGTTCATCTTTCCTAGCCGACTGTTATCTCCTTCAGTATTCATAATCTGAACTGTTCTGTAAAAATCCCTCTAATTTGCAAAAATAATTAAATGACAGAAAAATTTCTCATAGTAACAAAATCTAATAACATACTTTATTTTCTTTGTAGTGAATGCTTCGTGTGCCCATAGGTCTCTTAGTATTGAAACAATGCTCTAATACCAATTATAATGTTCCCAAAAACTGAAAATAAAAAAATTTATTATGCTAGTAAAAACTACCTATGCAAAACATTATCAAACTTGCATAATATATCGTACACTGAAAGTACCACTATTTAGTCGTAAGTTGTTCTTACATTCTATCATCTTAGTCCTAGTTGTGAATATTATTGTATTTTACTTACAATGTCATAATGCTTATTTCCTACATTATACTTATGGTTATATATTATTGTGTATGTGTTGTTACTTGATTATATCCCTCATTCATTTATGCATAGTCTTACTTGTTATTTATATGGTTCTAACTAAACTTTGTTTTTGGATCTAAAGTGGGTGGAGTGGCAAGACTAGCTCTCCCATGACGGTCTGAGAGGTAAAGTGTTCACTTGTATAGTAGGCTTACTTAGTTCTATTTGAACTAAGGCACCTCTTTCACTCTATGCAGATTATACTTACCGATGGGACTTGCTTTTAAGGAGTGTTGAACGTGTTGATCATTAAAACCACCTACTAGTTGTTTTTATGATTTCTTACGGACTCAGCTTGATATCAAGGTAATTACTATCTTTATCATTTATATACTTAGATAGATTATATATGTGATGCCTACTTTTCATTATGAAATTACGGATCCATTGTTGCTATCTTAATCTATTCATAAATCATATTCATTGCATTAGAAGTATTAACATGTACTTTTATTGCTATTGACAGGTTTTAACTTTGGCTTTAAGGATCAAACCTCGATTTTATACCTACCGATAATACCATGGCATATTTTATATTCCATGGTTCTAAGCTTCATACTTATAAAAATGCAAAGGTAAGGTTTAAGGCTTAAGCCTATGGTTATATGATAGACCAATACTATGCATGGTATTTGTACTTAGGGTTGGCAAATATATAATACATCGTGTACACATTATATTATACCTTGTATTAAGCATTAGTGTTGTGAGTTATAACATATGGCTTGACATTAATTGATGGGGTTTAAGACCCTGGATGGACATGGAGACCAACGAAAATGAAACGATTGCAAACTATGGATATGTGGGTTTTGGTTTGATAGTTGACACCAAGCTAGTGCCATTAATGCTTCTTGGTGTTTGGGGAAGCCCAATATTAGGGCTTCGCTCCATGAATGATTTTTTCATTTTGCTTGGCATGTGGATCGTTTGGTCTCCACTCTGCATTAGGAATGGAGGCGACCCCCTAGTTAACGAAGCTATACCTCATTGGTTTCATAGCAGCATTTGATGTTTTTTTCATTCTTATTCAGTTCATAATTCTCATCCCTCGTCATTCTGGTGGTTGCATGTGATAGGTTAAGAGAGGAGTGGGATGGCTCAAAACTTCATTTTCAGCTCAAGGATGATGCCATTGTAGTCCCTATAAACCTGTTACAGAAGCGTAAGCTTGTCAGCTCTCAACTTTAAGACTAGGTTGTAGGTTGTTGTAGTTGGGGATTTTACTGTGGAGTTTGATTTTCCTTTGGGCCTGGTTATGCAAAGGATTTGGGTTTGTAAAATAATGGTGATGTTAGCAGTGAATGGGGGAACTTGGTACTTGTAACAGACTCTACATTTTGTTTAGGTAAACCATATTTTGATTTGTGGATTTTAAGCCTTGGCAACACCATTGCTTGCAATGGTGCCATAGCCCTTGGCACGACTGTGTAAACTTTGATTGAAGACTCTAATGGTTAGTATGTAAATAAATTTATACTTTGTTTACATTTTTGGTAATGGTTAATAGACTAGATTGTGTGTAAATTATTATGCTACGATAGGTGTTTATTAAACTTTTGTTGCATAAGGCATTCTCCTGCGTGGATAGTCTGTGTATAAAATTTTACATTTATTTCTTAGCTGTAATAATTGATAGCGTATGGGTTGAGGCCATGCTATGTATGGCATTATCTCTCCCCATTGTTGCTATGATAGTTTGTATGGTTGCAATTATTTAGTGTTTCGTTCACTAATACACAATGTGGAATGTGAAAGAGCCATGGGTGAAAACCCACGATTGCTAGTGTTGCTATAGGTTTACTTTTAAATGGACTGTGCATTTAGTTATTTTTGGCGAAGATCGTGCTTACAGTGTGGGTGAAAAATAAGAGGGTCTTGCAACATTTCTGTAGCAATTTATCCTTGTTATTATAGCCCTCATATACTCTGTGTATAGCATGGACCTTGTAATGGTAGCATGACTCTATAGGATTCGAATCCTAGTCATTGTGGATTTAATGAGTATGTAATTAAAATGGATAGTTTTGATTTGGGGCTTAGGTTCCCATAGGATTCGATTCCTGCCCTCTCCTATGTATTTACATGGACTATGTAGAGATTACGACATGGTTTAAATTTGGTTCCTGTGTATTAGTGTAAATATATAATTTTAAATGTTATAAGGAACGAATGCATGGTTAATTAAATGATTACTGCATTTACATGTTTGAGGTGAATTATATTATGGCCTACGATTTAGGTTTGGATACCCACAAGGGTCAATACTTATGACCTTTGTGGAACTTAAGGGTTTTTAATTTGGTTATTTGAAATGTTACTTGGTTACTGTTTATGCAAATGCCATGAGTTAAATATTAGATGGTACTTAAATGCTTTATGCATATGATTCTAATTATGTCGTTTTGTAATATTAGGACTGTGTATTTTTAAATAGGAAAAGAGATTTGATATTGGATGAAAGGATGGTCATGATACTTACTATGCCTATTTTCTTCTGATGATGTTTATTTTAATGGAATGATTTAGTAGTTTTTGTGTATTTAAATATGTAGACCTTGAAAGGTCTTTATTGGTTTATTTATCTTCGATTTAATGTGGAACTAATTATAGCTTGTACTTAGTTGATTTGATTTATCTACAACAGTCAATGTATACTTATAAATAGTATTTTGATTTGTTTACTATTGACTTTAATTAGATAGATTCTAATCTAGGTTTTAAATGACACATTAGGTCTGAGCTAGTATTTAATTTAACATGTCTCTACCGAGAAATGAAATGTATTAGTAGTGTAATTAGGCTAAAGAATGTCTATATAATGGATTGGAAATAAAACCTATATTGCAAGGAAAAACACAGTTTAAGAAGTAAAGATAATACCGAATTAAACTTACATGAATAAACCCTGGTAAACTTAGCATATGAAATAAATTGCAGCTTAGGGTTATACTTTAAAAATGTATCCCTAGAAGATTTCAATAGAGAAACAAATACATAGGGTTAGAATATTTAATATGAACCTTTAATTAATTCAGCTAACATTTTATGCTAGAAACTGTAATAGGTAGAGTAGGGTCTCATACTTGTAATTTTTGAAGCTCTTTTAATTGTTGAACCCGCACACTTAAATAACCAGCATTAAGAATTCATAGGCATATCTGACCTCCATATTACATGACTGAATCACTTGGGAACTACCACGTTGCACCCGACCATGGCCTGGGACTGTTCTTGGTTTCAATATGGATCCCCCTGAGCTGAATTCCAACTTGCAAGTAGCTTAAAAATCCTAAGGTAGGGTTTCCTAAATGGTATAGCTGTTCTAGATCAGTTCTCCTTTTCCTTCCAGGAAAATGTTCTCGAAGAAATCACTTGAGAGAAAAACAGGAAGAAATGTGACTCCCAGAAGATAGATTAGAGTCCCAATCCTTTCCTTGGCTTGAGACATTATAGATAGACTTTTCAGTCAAAGGGATAGCTAAATCAAGAAACCTTGATTTCTTGATTTAACCCTTTTTGATTAACTGGGGTAATTTTTTAATATTTTAACTTAGGAACTTTCAACTACTTCCTAATTAGACTTTTGTAGGTATTGTACTATTTATCATCTTAAATAATAAATAATAATGGATTGAACTTTTCTTTCTTTCTTTCATCATTAACATTTACTATATTTATTCTTTATACACTTCCATGTATAAAATACATAATAGTATAACATTTGTTAACAATTGTCTTTGGGCATCATATACCATGATCCCTAGACTTAATGACACTTCTTCAATAAGGTCAAAATAGGTAGATGGTTAGATATACTAATCTAGGAAACCCTAAACATCCTTTCATGTTGGATTCCTTTGTATAACATGGTAGTTCTTCAGTACTTGATGAGAATACAGAAATTGAAAATTTCATTTAATCACTTATAAATAATTCCTATGAGATCAATATTTTTCTCGAGTCATTTTCACTCAAAAGTTATTAAGTTCTTTTAAGTAACCCCTAGTGCTTACCAGAGCCTATACTCAACGCTTAAACAGGAAGTTACAACTTAGTGCGATTCCAGATCTCTTCACTCAACACTACTGCTAGGATGTACTTGTATGATACACATAGGGATACAATGGTCAAGGATCCGATGCTCTAGAGCTTATGCTCAACATCAACATGGAAGGATCCAGGGCTTATGCCCAACACTTCCAGTTATCTTTTCCTGTGATCCAAAGCTTCTTTCTCAACACAAAATATTAATTACCCACATGCTCCAGAGCTCCTCACTCAACACAAAACATTAGTTACACATGTTCTCCACAACTCCTCGCTCAACAAAAAACATCTTACCAATCATGTGCTTCAAGGTCCATGCCTAACACAAACAAGCATATATATATATATATATATATATATATATATAATTGGATTACGCCCAATATATAAAACAAATCATCATGTTCATATGCAGTGGGGTCTTCAACCCAATATATCAAAATTAAATATCAACTTAACAACCTAATCAATAGGCTCATGCCTAGAAGTGTTAGGTCCAAAATTTGGGATATTACATCTATAGTGCACTGTGCATTATGGATTATCCACAAATTTTGTAGGATATTTATAGTCAAAGTTTTTTTTACATGACCGACACTATCTATAATGTATATTGTATTACATTTCGTATATTAATTATGCATTTTAAATTTGAGTAAAAACAGTAATATCTTACTTCCCTACACACAATAATAGTTTACTGCCCTTATTTACAAGGTCTAGGACAGTGAAAGTGTCCAACAAAACTTGAGTGAAGTACACATAGTAATAATTTACTGCCCTAACCACCAACCTTATTTACAAGGTTTGGAAATCCAACGTTCAAAATTGAACCCGTCCCAGCCATTCTAGAGGGTTCTGGCCCATCTCATCAGTATAAAATTGAAATTACCCTTTCAAAAAAATTAAAAATCTTATTTTTCCATGTCCACTTGAGAAAGCAATAATTTATATAACCTTTCATGTGAAGGGAAACATTTGAAATCGTTTATAAATATAAATTTGAGAGTGTGGATGATGTTGTGCAAGGATGTCTATTCATTTAAGTATCAATTACCATCCATGATAATCGTACCTTCAACCATGAGCAATCATCGATTCACACTTGTCACTTTCCATTAAGTTCATATCACCTCACATGTGAATTCGTAATATTCACAGCCACATGATAGATTTTGTGTGGATCATAGCTCAGAAGTCAAAATGTGTGAAAATTTGAGCTTTGATAATTCCCATGAATATTGCTTATTCATGTAAGATATCCATATTCTAGAGATGTTGTTGTTCGAAAAATATTAGAAACAATGCAGAAGTTATTTGTATTTATAAAGAAGAAAGATATATCTACCACAGCAACAATAAATTGTAATAAAGGATCACAGGTTCTAAAGGCTAGAATATCGACTAATTTTGTGCTCTATGTTCATAATTTGATACGAAGTAATTATGAAATTATGTGTGGGTTCATGGTTGTGGTATTTTAGCGAGAAATTTGTATCTTATTGAGGTTATAACTTAACAGAACTCGGGACTCCGAAGTTCCCAATTCCTATCATTGAGTTGTGATTTGTTGGTTGATGGTCATTACTTCCATCCCAAGTTACAAATTTTCATGGTCCATGGTCTATGAGAATTTGCATATCCTATCGATACCAAGAGGAAGCATATCTACATGTTCCAAATCCAGATGCATAAGAAGCTATAGAAGTAGGAGTAGCAGTAGATTCATTTAATTCTGATCTTTATTTCAATTATGCAGTTTACTATGATGTTTCAGAAGCACTTACATTCGACCTTTAGAGGAACGAATAGGGAACCTGGTTGAATGATGTGGCCTATGTAACTTACATAACCTGATTGTATAGGATGATAGCCAAAACCGAGCTGACTAAACTTGGGTTTAGCACTCAGTCAATATTTTAAAAGAAAATAATTTCACTTTTTAACTCTGACCTGTTTTTACTGCGACCACCTTTTTTACTGCAATCAAGTTGATTCCTGCGATCAACTTTGTGCATACGACCAAGTTGATAGCTGTGATCAAGTTGGTGCTGCGACTAGGTTAATACCTATGATGCGATCAGGTTAATACCTGCGATCAACTTATCTGTGATCAAGTTGATGCTATCAACTTATTTGCGATCAAGTTGATGTGATCAACTTATCTGCGATCAACTTATCTGTGATCAACTTATCTGCGATCAAGTTGATCCCTATGATCAACTTATCTACGATCAAGTTGATTCCTAATGCGATCAAATTATCTGCGATCAACTTATTTGCGATCAAGTTGATGCCTGATGCGATCAACTTATCTTCGATCAAGTTGATGCCTGCGATAGAACTCTGCAGAATATGATTCTTAGTCTAAAGACGTAAGAATAGTACAAATACTTTTCACCTGTGAGTAAGATGAAGTAAAATGACCACATTTTCAAATCCAAATAACTTATGAAAAACATATGCCCAAATATGTAGGAAGATTTGAATCGACCTGAGTGCCATAAAACCTGGAACTTTCACGCGGTGAGATTTTTATGGGTTCTTGTTCTTTTACTTATTAGTAACAGTAAAATACATTTACAGAAGTAAATCTGGAAATATGAGCGGCCAAATAATCATGAATTCAACCACAAACTATTTCATATATTAACTATGCGGAAATACAAAGTAATACAAACTTGTCTGTTACAAACTCATCGGTCCACAGAGCTTCAGCTCTCTGACTAAATCACATGTACAGAAGCTTGAGCTTCGACTTCTCTTTCTCACCCTGAGTTCCTCTAGTGTTTATCTTCTGTTTTCTCTGTGTTCGAGTTCTGTGTGTGTCTATCTGTGTAAACTAAATTACAAAATGCTTCTTCTATTTATAGGCAATCTGAAAATTGCTTCAGCATAAAATGACTTACTTGCTGACTTACTTTGCATTAAACACTACAATAACTATCTACCTACCAACTTAGCTTCTGAAATAAATTCGATTGAATTACACTACCTACATGTGGACTTTTCCTTCTTGTCAGACTGACAAACAAGATCGTGGCTTATCCAGACTTTGATAGAGTTGGCTGGAAGCCAAGTGGAGATCTGCATGTAATTACATTTTTCCAACACTCCCCCTTAATTATAAGCAGATGGAGTTTTTAAAACAAAATTTACAAAATGTTCCAGAGCTTAGACATGCTCTGTTTATGACAGAGTTCACTGTGAAGAACTTGTCATTCCAAGATAACTACGCAGATACTAGAATGTGTCCTTTGCCAATGGCTTTGTGAAGATGTCGGCAAGTTGGTCTTCAGACCTACAAAATTCCAAACAAATTTCTTTGTCGTTTACCAACTCTCTTATAAAATGAAACCTTGTGTCAATGTTCTTGGTTCTCTTGTGAAACACATGATTCTTTGATAATGCTATGGCTGAATTGTTGTCACAGAAGATTGTTGTTGGTTCTTGATGGTTCTGTGACAAGTATTTTAAGACTCTCCTCATCCAGACAACTTGACATGCAGCACTTGTTGCTGCAACATACTCTGCTTCAGCTGAAGATAGAGTTACTATGGGCTATTTCTTTGAAGCCCATGAAACAACACCTGTACCAAAATGAAATGTGTATCCAGATGTGCTTTTCCTGTCATCTATGCTTCCTCCATTGTCACTGTTAGTGTAACCAATGAGTTTAAATTTTTTTGAGGTTGAATACATAATTCCAAGGTCTCTTGTGCCACTTACATACCTCAGAATTCTTTTACCTGCTTGCCAATGTGAGTCTTTTGGTGACTCCATGAATCTTGAGATCAGACTTACACCATACATAATGTCTGTTCTTGTTGCTTTCAAATACATAAGGCTGCCAACAAGCCTTTTGAACAGCGTAGGATCTATAGTGGATCCTTCATCATCCTTGCTTAATTTTAAACCTGTTATCACTGGTGTTGGGGCTGTCTTGCAGTTAGACATGTTAAACCTTTTTAAAACTTCACTTGCATACTTAGACTATGATATAAAGATACCACTTTAAAACTTTTGAACTTCAATGCCCAGAAAAAACTTCATAAGCCCCAGATCAGTCATTTCAAATTCACTTTCCATGACTGTTTTAAAATCTGCTATGCCATAATCACCAGTAAATATTAAATCATCTACATACAGGAAGACAATTAACATCTTACCTTGCTCATCGACTTTGGTGTACAAAGTTGGTTCACTTTCACTTCTGTGAAATCCATTTTCAATGAGATAGGAATCAATACGACTGTACCAAGCTCTAGGAGCTTGCTTCAAACCATATAATGCCTTTTTCAGCCTGTACACTTTGTGCTCTTGACCTGGAACTTCATACCCTTGTGTTTGTTCCACATATACTTCTTCTTCTAGATAGCCATTTAAGAATGCCGACTTGACATCCATCTGATGAACTTGCCATTTGTTTTGTGCAGCAATGGCCAAAACTGTTCTGAATGTATCCATGCGTGCAACAGGTGCAAACGTTTCATTGAAGTCGATGCCGGGTTGCTGTGTGAACCCTCTTGCTACCATTCTTGCTTTGTGCTTATAAATCCATTTGACACTGATTACATCCTTGTCTTTCGGTACATCGACCAGTTCCCATGTCTGGGTTTTTTCAATGCATTCTATTTCTTCATCCATGGCTTGTGCCCATACTTCTTCTTCAACATCTTCTTCAAATGTTAGTGGATCATATATAGGGGAAAATAATGCAAACAGGGAGAATGAATTAGGTGTACCAACTTCATATATCTCTCGCAGACTTCTTGTCTTCATCAGTTCTGTCGATGTTGACCCTGATGAAACGCTTGATGGAGTCTGCTGTCCTCTTGGTGTACTTGTCGGCGTAGCTTGAGCTGCTAATTGTGTCGATGGTCCTTGTGTTGAACCATGTCTTGGAGTCATGGGAGTCGACGGTGCTCCGACCGGTTGACTTACATGTGGTATTTGAACCACTTCCTCTTCCATATCATCATTGTCGATGTTCGACACAATCTTGACATTTGTGTCAACGGTTCCATCCCATGATATATTTTCAACAAATTGAAAATCTCGAATGATTATCACCTTCCTTGTGACGGGGTCATACAACTTGTATGCTTTTGTGTCTTCTGAATAGCCTACAAAAATACATTTCTATCCCTTCTTGTCTAGCTTCCTTCTCAGCTCATCTAGAATATGAGCATATGCAACACAAACAAAAAAATTTAAATGTGAAACACTATGATTCATACCTGTCCATGCTTCTTGGGGAACTTTGTTCTTCACACTCTTTGTTGGACATCGGTTCATAATGTATATAGCAGTTGCGACTGCTTCACCCCAATACTCATTTGGCAAATGCTTGGCTGCCAACATGCTGCGTGCCATCTCCATGATGGTTCTGTTCTTTCTTTCGGTAATACCATTCTGCTGAGGCATATACCGTGCAATGAATTGTTTCTGTATGCCATGGGTCTTGCAAAAATTCAAAAATTCATTTGAAACATATTCACCTCCTCTGTCGGTCCTTAAGATCTTGATGCGGTGACCACTCTAGTTCTCCACGAGTGCCTTGAACTGCTGAAAATAACCAAATGCATCAGATTTGTGTTTCAAGAAATATACCCATGTCTTTCTTGAGTAGTCATCAATAAAGGTTAGAAAATATTTGCAGTCACCAATGGATGATGTCTGCATTGGACCACAAATGTCAGAGTGCACAATTTCAAGTGGTGTGCGTGCTCTATAGGACTTTCCGACTGGAAATGTCTCTCTGTGCTGCTTGCCAAAAATGAAGCCTTCACAAACCCTCTCTGGTATGTCGATCAATGGTAATCCCTTCACCATATTCTTTGTATGCAGTAGCTTCAACCCACCAAAATTCAGATGTCCAAATCTGAAATGCCACAACCAGGATTCATCCTGAACTTCTGTCTGAAATGCAGCTTGCAAATTAGCGCTGCAATTTTCTCTCTTGTCGAGGATCTCGACTGTTTCTTCACTTTCTGTCTTGAATGCAGCTTCTGTCTTTGTCTTCCCTTTTATGTTGGGAACTATCCTCAAAGGAAACAAGCGTTTTCTTGTCATTGGCACTTTTGCTATCAGTTGGTCGCTTGGACGCTTGTCTTTGATCACACAGTGTTCATCTTCCATGTAGACTCTGTAGCCTTTTTGTAACAACTTTCCAATGCTTAACAGATTATGTTTCAGACCTTCGACATGATAGATATCAGGGATATACTTACTCTCCCCCTGTTTTGTTAGAATATCAACAGTGCCTTTTCCTAAGACAGTGACTTGGGCATTGTTTCCAAGTGTAACATCAGTTTTAACTGAAGTGTCTAGACTGGAAAACAAATTTAAATTACCAGTCATGTGGTTGCTACATCCTGAGTCTAAGTACCATATGCCATGTGGACTTTCTTGAACAGCATTACATTCAAGTGGAGATGTTGATGCTATTAACATTACACCTGTTGAAGTGTTGCTGCTGGTTGACTGACTTGGGCTTTGTCTTCCTTGGTCATATTGCTTCTTCCTGCATTCATATGCATAATGACCAAACTTCTTACAGTAATGACATTGAATTTTTTATTTATCAAACCTCTGGCCACTTGGATGACTTGGGTTCTGGTTATCTCCTCTGCCACCGACATTTGCAGGACTTCTACCTCGTCCTCCTCTTGAAGAACTTCTTCCTCTGCCTATGAAGTTGTTTCTCCCCCTGCCTCTACCACGGCTTATGGATGACCGTGCTGCAAATGCACCTTCCAATGATGTTTGTGATCTGCTGATTCTGTGTTCATGATTGATGAGTGAAGCTTGCAGCTCATCAATGCTGAATGTCACCATGTTTGTGTGTTCCTCTAAGGTCACAACCAAATTTTCAAATCTTGGGGGAAGATTTCTGAGAATTTTTTCAACAACCCTTTGGTCTGATATGGGTTCTCCATGAGATTTCAGTTGGTTTATCAACCCAACAACTCTAGTGTAGAATGTGTCTACATTCTCTGAATCTTTCGTGCATAGAGATTCAAAATATTTTCTCAGAATTTGCAGCTTGGATGTCTTTACCTTATCCAAACCTTGATAGGCAGTCTCCAATGTATCCCATGCTTCCTTGGCATTAGTCTTTGCTGCTATTATTGGGAGTATGCTCTCATGCGTAGCCTGATGTATGAAGAACAAAACTTTTCCATATTTCTTCCTATGTTCTCTCAAGACATCTTTCTCAGCCTGTGAGAGATTGTTATATGCAGCCATGTCTGTTGGTTCTGCATAACCATGCTGGACTATCTCCCAGACATCTTGACCTCTGAATAAAGCCTTCATTGTTAAAGACCAATATTCATAATTCTTTCTCGTAAAACTTGGAGGTTGCAATGAACTAGAAGTGGAAGCCATGTTTAATTTTTTTAATTAACTTTCTGTAGAAAATTAATTTTCGCCTTTTTAAGACAAGATTTATTTCCTAAAATCTTGTGCTGTTATATACCTTGCTCTGATATAACCTTACTCTGATACCAGATAGCCAAAACCGAGCTGACTAAACTTGGGTTTAGTGCTCAGTCAATATTTTAAAAGAAAATAATTTCACTTTTTAAATCCGACCTATTTTTACTGCGACCACCTTTTTTACTGCGATCAAGTTGATTCCTGCGATCAACTTTGTGCATATGACCAAGTTGATAGCTGCAATCAAGTTGGTGCTGCGACCAGGTTAATACCTACGATGCGATCAGGTTAATACCTGCGATCAACTTATCTGCGATCAACTTATCTCCGATCAACTTATCTGCGATCAAGTTGATCCCTGCGATCAACTTATCTGCGATCAAGTTGATGCCCAATGCGATCAAATTATCTGCGATCAAGTTGATCCCTGCGATCAACTTATCTGTGGTCAAGTTGATGCCTAATGCGATTAACTTATATTCGATCAAGTTGATGCCTGCGATAGAACTCTGCAGAATATGATTCTTAGTCTAAAGACTTAAGAATATTACAAATAATTTTCACCTGTGAGTAAGATGAAGTAAAATGACCACATTTTCAAATCCGAATAACTTATGAAAAACATATGCCCAAATATGTAGGAAGATTTGAATCGACGAGAGTGCCGTAAAACCTGGAACTTTCACGCGGTGAGATTTTTATGGGTTCTTCTTCTTTTACTTATCAGTAACAGTAAAAGACATTTATAGAAGTAAATCTGGAAATATGAGCGGCCAAATAATCATGAATTCAACCACAAAATATTTCATATATTAACTATGCGGAAATACAAAGTAATACAAACTTGTGTGTTACAAACTCGTCGGTCCACAGAGCTTCAGCTCTCCGACTAAATCACATGTACTGAAGCTTGAGCTTCGACTTCTCTTTCTCACCCTGAGTTCCTCTAGTGTCTATCTTCTGTTTTCTCTGTGTTCGAGTTTTGTGTGTGTCTGTCTGTGTAAACTAAATTACAAAATGCTTCTTCTATTTATAGGCAATCTGAAAATTGCTTCAGCATAAACCGACTTACTTGCCGACTTGCATTAAACATTGCAATAACTATCTACCTAACAACTTATCTTCTGAAATAAATTCGATTGAATTACGCTGCCTACATGTGGACTTTTCCTTCTTGTCAGACTAACAAACAAGATCGTGGCTTATCTAGACTCTGATAGAGTTGGCTGGAAGCCAAGTGGAGATCTGCATGTAATTACATTTTTCCAACATAGGAGGAGCTAGTTGAGCTGGCCATGGAAATGAGTGAAACAATAGTTGAGTTGGGAGTGATGAGGCTCGAAGGATATCGTGAATAGAGTGGTGGAAACTATGCATAGTGTTAGTGGACATCGCCTACAACTTACAATAACATAGGTAAGATTTTTATAAATTTTTACACATGTAGACACATTTAATGTTTCATTAAATTCCTTCAATTTTATTTCAGTGTCGAATCCTTGTTGGGTACAAAACATAACCAATTTTATTAAAACTTTGATCAAAATTCTTCAGGCATATAGATTTATCAAATCATGATTCCCTCCATGAGTAAACTTCTTCTATGTTATGGTAAGGTTTCCAAATTCTGTTGACTCATGTTTGATACCTGTATGCTGTCGCGACTAGCGTTGAACAACAACAACTAATTCCCCAGCCCCCATTGATGTCCTCCTAGGTATGCATAACTTTTTTTAATGTTTTCTGAGCTTTTTATCTAAATCATTTCTCTCTTTGCACTTCCAATTTGAATTTCACATCCACTTTCTATTCATTGTTTCCCTCTCTCCACTTCCAATTTGAATTTCACACCCACTTTCTGTTCATTTTTAAATTGCTGGAAATAGATTGTAGTAGTTTACAACAATGTCATACATCCATAAAGGCTTTTCTGTCATTGCATTCTGGTTTTTTTAAGACTATATCTAGTTATAGCTTGCAGTTTGTATGCATTGTGATCTTGCATCTCACATAGTGTAAAAAGCAACATTTGTTATCAATATCTTGAATCTTTAAATTATATAGGTTTTTTTTGTAATGCTCTCAATTTACTATTTGTATTGTTATTTATTATTATATAATTTACATTCAGTTCTAGTTATTTCTATATAGCTTCATTATAACAGTTTTCATTATTCATGGTTTCTTTCTATTGATACTCATATATCATTATGAATTTTTGCTACAATATAAAACTGTAGATTGATAATTGTCAATTGATACTCATTTCACTTTTTTGATTTTTTTTTGTTAGAGTTGGGTTCCTTTTTTATAGAAAAATATGAAATGTGAGTTATATTCAATTCTATATGGTTTTTTTATTTTTATATAATAAACCATATTGACACAAATGAGACCGTTTTCATATTAAACATGAACTACAATGAATTCCATAGGGCTTACCTCTCAACTATGACAATGAGGATGCATTTTCTGTCATGAATTTAATCCATTTATTACTGAACGAATGGTGTGAAGATGAGACCTATAGACTAAGTACTGAGAAGTCAAGTTTACTTTAGTGGTTGATTGAATTGGCTAAGTATCGTAGTAATATAAACGTGGTTGAATAAATGGTAGTACCCAAAGATATTCGAGTAACTATTACATGAAATAAAATTCTTGTAAATTCCAAGACTTAGATAGTTGGCATAATAACTAAGGGTTCTTTAAAATCCCTCCTATGATCTGGTTGTCTTCTTTAAAGCCACAGGCTGCTTCGAGCCTTGAGACGTTAGGCTTCTTACAATATTCATGCATGTCAAGAAGTGATTTTTTTTCAGAGAACCCAATTCTATATTGCACGTTAACACTAGGATGCCATTGTTGAAATTTAAAGGTTAGTGATGTTTTAATAAAACTAATAAACATAAGGCATGAACATATATATTCAGATTCAGAATAATAAAATTTAAAAAGTGAAAAAAGTTAGAACATAATTTTATCATCTTCCTCTTCTGCTATATCTTAGTTGTAGCTTAGTTATAGCCTCATCCCCCATATTATTACACTTCCTACTCCACACCTTGCATCCTACGCCTCTGAATTTTCAACCCCTATACTGTTACAGCTAAGAAAGAGCCTTAGATTCTTATGCCTCTTCCTTAGCCCCAATAGCCTAGCCAATGAATCAACCCCTTGTAACTTAGGAATATGAATTATCCCCAGCCTAATACGCTTATGACTTAGCCCCCTTTCTCTTATGCCTCAGACATTGTCCATCGTATCATATCATAAAGTGAAAGGGTATAAGTAGAAAGTGTAATGGTTAAGGGGATCCCATTCAACATATGCATGAAACTATTACAAATTCAAGCATCTCTATCATGAGAGATGATGGAATAAAAAATCCAAGATAACAAAATTAAATAAACAGTTCAAGGAACAACAACAAAAGGATTGAAAAAATAGCTTTCGACTATTGACATCACCCCTTTGAGCTCATTAGAGCAAGAACATATCATTGATGGTCTTTCTGAAGTTGCCAAAGGTATACTCTAGAACTAGATATTATGGATATTTATGTTTTTCTATTAATTCAAGTGTGTAAGGATTGTCAAAGAGAGTAAGGATTGTCCTTACAGAAAATCCAGTTAGTCCAATTGCATTGGTTAAATTAAGCTTAGCCATGTGGTTAAGAGAGTATTTAGTTGGGCGTAAAGTCCATCTAGGAGCACAAAGCTACCCAATAATTAATCTTCTGTTCCTTTACATAGGAAACAAGCTATCCTCACTATATACCATCTATCCTCTCTGTAGACCATAGATACAAACTCTGAAACGAACGAAAACAAGGCTACATATGGGGGCTAAAATCCTAAGGTAAATAGGGCATACGTTAAAGTGTGTTGACTTTGGGTTTCTCAACATGACAATTAAAGAGCATGACTGTGCATAGTATGACTGAGTGCCTCTTGCGCTAAGTGACTGTGTGTCCTTAACATGACTATTTTGGGTATGAATGAATTAATCAAGCCTATTCTTTTTAATGTGAGAGTTTGAGGTATATTCTTTAACCCTCTCTTTCAAGGTAGGGGAAAGGAACCTAGCACATAGAGGTAAAACCCATAAGAACCCACATTGAGATAAACCGCAGGGACAAATTAGGCACAAGAAGCAATCACCCATAAAACTCAAATAGATATAGACATAGAGACAAGTGGAGAACAAGTAACAATCACCCGTAAAACTATAGAGATAGATGTAGAGACAAGTCGAGTAGAAGTAACAATCACCCATAAAAATCACGCAGAGATAGATCGCAAAGATTAGTTGGGATCAAGAAACAATATCGTGGAGGATTCAAATGTGAAGAAACCAAAGGATTCAAAATCACAGAGAAAGCACATGAAGGAGAATCGCAGAGGATTCACAATCGTAGTAATGGGTCTCACATAGAGATAAGTTAATAAAGGGTAAGCCCGTAAGGATATTCACACACACAGATAAAATAGTGAATCTAGAATGAAATGTGATCTGGTTCAGTCACCCATGAAGGAGCAGGAAACCATGGTGGAAGGGTATGGTGACGTATCTGTAGCCAAAATTAATCCGATAGATAGGTTGCTAGCAGACGGGAAGGAACCGATAGGTTGGATCCCTATGGATAAGTCGGAAAGGAAGAACCAACGCGCATGCCAGCAGAGAACCACATCCATGGATCATCACGCAAGACAGAGTATCAGGTTGTTCCAGTAGTTATAGAACGCTGCTAGTCATACGGAAGAAGCATAGGTAAACTCACCACAAGATAATCACCGTTATAGAATTCAGATGGATAAGAAAAGTATAATTCCTTTCTTTATATAGGTTAGGGTAGGTGAATAACATAAGTCAAACAATTAGACTTACTTAGGATTAGGATAAAAATAAAGTGGTCCACAAAGTAAAATCATAAAATTATCATAAGGTAAAGTATTCAAGGTAAGTTCATAAATTAATGAATTTAAAACTAAGGTAAAAAATGAAAAATTCCAATAGTCCAATAATAAAAACATAAAGTAAATCCACTTTTCATAATAAAAGGTACACCTAAATAAGAGTGTCATGACCTAGTAAGTAAAGGACCAAAATTCAATAAGGATACCACAACCCACATAACCATAAGATTAAGGTGAATCAAAGTGTTAGGTCATGATTTTGTCTTCCTTAATTTTATGCTTTTGTTTATGTTTTTGGAAATTTGCTAATATTTTTAATTCTAGGAAATTTTGGTGTAAAAGTTAATTTTGATTTTATGCTTTTTAGTTTTCATCATGTTTGACTTTTTCCTATTTTTTTAAAGCTTGATTTTATAAATTTTGCTTAGAGTTCATCCTTGAAGGGTTCTATAAGGTGTATATTGATTAATGGTTTCATTAATGACACTAAGATCAAAGATTAATCATATAAACCAAGTATTAAAATGGATTAGTGATTAAATGACATGAAATTATGTGTTTGAACTTTCTTTTAGCGCAAGAGTGAAATTATTGCACTGGTGTGCTACAAAGTCGCGAGTGCCAAAATAGTCATTTTTCACTCCAATTTTTTCAATGGTTTCATTTCTAAGGTGTTAATCACATCAATTAGCATATTTGAAACGTGTCTTGCTAGGCTAATCATGGAAACAGGTGTCTCATCATCGTGCGAGGGAGATCGTAGCAATTGTATGCAAATTCATGGAAAATGATGACAGTGAGTGGAACGAGGTAGAATTTTTGGGAATAGGTTCCTAAGCTGAATATTACAAAGGCATTGAACGTCGTGGTGGAGACATATTGCTGAAAAATTGAAATTCTGATAGTTGAAGGAAGAATTAGGGCTTCCCAGCGGTGACAGTTCCAGCGGTGATATTTAGAAGCGATCTTGAGGGTTGAAGACAACTAGAACATGCAATTTGACACCTAACCTTTCAAGGGATTGACTTCCATTGCCTGTGTTAAGATTTGGATGAGGTGTCCCATGTGACCTTTGACAGGGTTTTCTAAATTTGGGGTTTTTTTATTATAAATCCTATTATGTCAAAATTTTAAAGAAGGACATGAATTTACTCACTCAATAGACTTTGAATGATGAGATATTAATCAAAATATCTAAATATGCATCATTTGAGTTAGTAAAGTTCATATCAGAACTATTGGAGGTCTCTCAATCTGTGATTAAGTCAAATTACTGAAACTTGGCACAAAGCAAAATTGACTGCCAAGACTGTGCAAATTTGAAGAAAAATAGACTGTGAGATCACTGACAGGTGCTGCAAACCATACTGAAAATGAAGAGGAGTGGAAAAACTAATAGGACCGAGCCCACTGATCTCAGTTGGATAGATAAATTCCGAGTATGTGTTGAGCTATTTGAAAATGCAGGATGGTTGGTATTTTCCAAGAAAATCGATGGATACAATGCGGACGTCTCCCATAAGTTTGCTCAGTGTTATGACAAAGATACTGTATCTTTTGATACTTTGAAATTCAAATTAACCAAAGATTTGGTGGCTGAGGCAATAGGGGTTAAAAATGAGGGAGAAATTTGGTTTAAAAAAGTGCCATTTACCTTTAATGCACAAAGGTACCTACTGCTTGGTATAGTTCTAGATTGGGTAAGGGTGTGCCCATGCATAACTTCAGGCCTGAATGGGTAGAACCTATCAAGGTTTTACAAAGTTATATTACATGTGAAGGAAGGTATGCCTTCATTTTTAAATACCATTTCGGGTTCCTTCAACACCTCTGTAATGAATCGAAGATGAAGCTGCCTTTCTTCTTCCTAAAGAGCCTGCAAAAGATGGCTAGTAGATTCAAAGAACACCAAGATCATACTAGACAGTCCATTTTTCACCATGGACTGATCAAACTCATTATCAACAATATTTTGTAGAAAGAAGGAAAAACTTGGGAATATTTCCTTTTTTGTCAGGGTTTTAGAATAGTCAAGAAGGACAGTCTAATAGAAAGCAGGCTGATAAAGGACAGACCTTAATCAGAAAACTAAGACAAAAAATAAAGGTTAAAAATGAAGATAGTGTCCAAATAGAGGAAGTTGCAGAGCCTGCAAAAGAAGATTGTGAATCTAAACAACATATAGATGATAGTGAGAGCAAAGATTTGCAGTCTGTTAATAAGGACACTCAGCTTGTTCAGGATGATGCACCAGCAGAGACATTTGTTCATGATAAGATTGTACTTGTAGAGAAGGTTTCAGGTGATGAAGAGGACACTAAAGTCCAATTACAATCTTGTCAGAGGATGAAACATACCTGTTTGAGGAGGATAAGATTCCTCTTATTGATGAAACTAAGGTTGGCACTAAAAAGGAATTTCATAGTCAGGAAGATAGGGTAGTAGTAGCAAAGAAAAATAAGCTAAAAGTCATGGAATTTTTCTATGTCATCCATCAGCGCAAAACTTTAAAAATGGTAGGAGAACTTGCTCCTGGGTGGACACCAAAGACTAGACCCAAAAACCAACTCAGCCTGAATATGAAGAAATTACTAAACCCTAAATTTAATAAAGAAGGGTTAACTATGATTGATGATTCCTCCTCTGATGAAAAATTGGATGTTGATAAGGGTGACAGCAAAGGGAAAAGACCAATGAAATCAGAAAAAGAATCTTCCATCACTGAGACTAAACTGTCTGATGTATTTTTAGAGATACGAAGCCAAATGTTAAAGGAGCAACAAGAAGGTGAGATAGACGTTTCCCACTCAGAAAACAAGCTGATGGTTGATGAAATTGTTCCATGTGAAACAGAGAATAGAGAAAACCCATGTTTTCATGAGACTCCTACAGAATTGCTGCCAGAAGATGAAGAAATCTATAGGAGACTAAACATTCGATGGCTTCCCAATGAGATGCAAAGTACAGCAGGAAATAAAGCATTTGATTCAGAGAAAGAAAATTTATAGAGAACTATAAAGCAGTATAAAAATCAGGTAGAATATATGTAGGAGACAAATGATGGTTTGGTTATGGCCAATAGAATACTTAGATAAGATATAAATGAGGTGAATAGACACTATCAGGAGCTAATTACAGTATCAAAAGAGGCATTGAAAAGAAAAATAAATACAGAGTCACAATTTACAATGTTAAAATAGACCATCAAGTATCTGCAGCAACAAAATGAAGAGCTCACTAGAAATATGGCAGAGATGGAAGCAGAGCAACTGAAGGCTAGGAGAAAGGCCCAAGCCTTAGAGGGGATAGTTTTGTTAGCAAAGGCAGCTAAATATCTATGAGGCTTGTTAACAAAATCAGTTATTTGTTATGTTTTGAAGGATATTTTATTTTTGTAATTAATATTTTGATAAAACCATTTCGATGAGTAGGCTAAAAAGCAGTTAGGGTTTAGTCTTTAACTGAATTTTGAAGGATAGTATTAATGTCTGTCACAAAGAGGACTAAGGGTTCAACTTTTTGTCTTGCTAGAGGAGGTCTTCAGACTTGTTCATAAGCTAAGTAAATAACTCTTATGTGTAATTGAAAGACTGATTATGAAATATATGCTCCATTTTACCCTTCATTTTGTTCTCTGGATTTATTTATAGCTTGTTTTAGCTCCTCAGTTGGTAATTTCATTCTTGGTTTAAAGTTTTTTTTGCTTTTAGTGCTTGCCATTTGTGGATGAACTTCAATGCTATTTTCTGTGTGATACATGGTTTTTATGTTATGCATCTCAGTTTTTCTATGCTTGTGATTTAGTTCTTATTTGGGTTATGAATGCATTCCCTCTTGTCACCAAACTTCACAACCAAAAAACCTTAAAAAAAACCTAAAAACCCAATTTTGTTTTATTGAAATATTTGAGATTATGTTGGCTTATTTTCTTGTAGTCTGGAAACAATTTCTAGCATAAACATCTTTGGCGTCGTTTTCGGGGAAGGAAGTTGAAAACATGTTTTTCCCTAGGATACGTATCATTTCACTAGTTTTAAGAGGTGAAATTAAACCAGCATATCTCTAACACTACTTTTCATGAGTTTGTCACAGTGGCTACTAGGGGATTTGGAACTAGAAACAGACCTATTTCACCTTTGCACCTGGGTGTTTCAGACCCATAATAGATATTGAAAACATCAAGGAAGATTAGAAGGTCTCAGTCATTACCAGCCCTATGTGACCCTAAGCAGTTGGATGGTTCATCACCTTTATCTGTTTTGAGAAAAGAAGAAGAAACTTCACCTTGGTTAAAGCCTATAATTCCTATCAGTAACTTTCAATTTTTCACTGATCCTCAATCTTTCAGAAAATATAAAACAATATCTCCTACTAAGATACCTATATTTCATTTGAAAGTAGGTAATACTCGTTTTCAGCCAAGTTCCAGCCAAATCTCTCCATCACCAAAGTCAGTCAGCCTTAAAATGGTATCCCAAAATCATCCTATAGACATGATGGACCAAATGGTTGCAGCCATATATGCACCATTAGTTTTACCTCACCCTTCGAATGCACTGCCTGGAGGTGACTATCAGAATTACATGCCTAGGCTTAATCGATAAAGAGAAACTATAGCTGAAGAGAACTGGGAATCTTTTCTCAGTTATGCTAATAACTAGAACATTGAACCTAGGGATGTATGGATGGGGATGTTTGTGCAGAGCCTTGATGGAGATGTTAGAAAATGGTTTAAGGAGCTTCCTGCTAATTCAATCACCATCATAGAAGAGCTTTAAGACCTCTTCATGAGACAATGGGGTGACACCAAAGACCATACTTATTATATAACTAAGTTTGGATCACTTAGGAGAAAGAAGGATGAAACCATTGTAGACTTTTCAAAAAGATTCAATAAAATGTACAGCAGAATACCTGTATAAATAAAACCTTCAGAAACATCTACAAAACTTACATATGCAAATGCTTTTGATCATGAATTTTCTTTACTACTAAGAGAGAGAAGACCTGTTTCTTCATTGAATATGTAGGATGCAGCTTTAGAGGTGGAGTCTAACATATTGGCTTCCAACAAATTGAAGAAGGAAATAGCTCAATAGATGTATGACAGGAAAGGTAAGAAGGAAGCAGCTCCAGGGGTTTCTACATCTTAGTATTTAGAAGGAAAAATTGATGAGATGGCCAAGTTGGTGAAGATTTTGACTGCAAAATTAAACAAGTTAGAACAAGAAAGAAATTCTATAAATCCTATTCAAGAAGGTGAAATAAACCCTAACAATCAGAACCAATTTAGAAGATAATTTACTCCTCGTTTCATACCTAGAGAATGAAGAAATAATGATCTTCAGCGAGAAAGGAGAGAGACTGAGGATCAAAGGGTACCTCCACCTCTTCAGAACAATGTTGTTGATGAAGAAGAGATTGATGAAGAATTTTTATTTGAAGACACGGATCAGGATATGAACTATTTCAGAGAAAGGTTAACTAAAGGTTTTTTCACTAAAGAAGAGTTTTTAAATGCAGAATATTATGATGCTGATATGTTTGAAACAGAGGATGATTTGAATCTAAAAATGATTGTTGTAACTGCTAATGTCTATCAAAATGAACCCAAGAAGACTGTGAATTTGAGGTTAGGCCCAAAAAAAGTAGTAACAAATCCAAATAAGAAGGTAGTTGTATCTGCTAAGTAGCAATCTGATCCCTTGTAAGAGAAAAAACAAATTCCAGAAAAGCAAAAGAAGAACATGGAGGTGGAAGAGGTAAATAAAACTATGCAGAATTTTAATTTGGAAAATGAATTAGGAAAAATAAAGATTCTTATGCCTTTTACTAAAATAATGAAAAATCCTTCTTATAAAGAATCAGTTCTTAAAATGATCGGTTCAGCAAACAATCAGCCTATTTCTGATACAGTGAATTTGCAAGAAGAAAATCCTAACATTTTTATTGGATCAGCCTTGGCTGAAAAAACTGAGAATGAAGCAGGTGCTTCACCTCCATTTTACATTACTCTGATAGTCCATGAACAAATGATACATAATTGTTTGTTATATTTAGGAGCATCACACAATTTAATGCCAAAGGTTTCATGGAGGATTTAGGTCTGAGTATAATGAAACCCTATCATGATCTATATGCATTTGACTCATGAGCTGTAAAGTGTTTAGGTGTGATTAAAGACGTGGTTGTCAGTTTGGCTCGATTACCAATGAAAAGTGTAATCATGGATGTGGCGGTAGCCGATATTACACCTAAATTTGGGTTACTTCTCTCTAGGTCTTGCAAAAAGAAAGTTGGTGGAACTTTACAAATGGATTTATCATATGCTACTCTTCCTGTGTTTGGAGGAGAAAACAGAAGGCTATACAGAGAGATTCAGTTTACCTATATTGTGACAGATGACAAGAACCCTACCAACCATCCTCTGTATGCTGTTGATAAAGATTTGGGTACTTGCATGTTACATTTTAGTGATGATGACAATATTGCTAGTTTGTTACAGGTTGAAAAGGAATAGCCAGTTAAATGCTGCAAGGAACAGGAATATGAGCTTTGGTAATTATACTTTGATGGATCATCTTCCAAAGAAGGTGTAGGAGTAGGGATTCTTCTCATATCCCCCGGGGTGAAATAGTAAAGCTGATGTATAAATTAGAATTCATTACTACAAACAATACTGCTGAATATGAAGCTTTGCTATTAGGATTGAAGGCTTCCAAGGATTTAGGCATTCAACAAACCTCTGCATATGGCGACTCCGAATTAGTTGTTCAGCAGGTGAGGAACAACTAGTGAAACAAGATTTGCTGACAGTCTACCGAAATGAGGTATGGGACATGATTGAGAATTATTTTGTAGCTTTTAACATTACCGATATTCCAAGAGACCATAATCAGACTGCAGATTCATTGGCCTTAGCTGCTACAAATTTTAGAATTCCCAAAACCACACAGTTGAGGTATCCTATTGAGGTTAGGTACAGACCATCTGTACCTGATAATGTAAAGCAGTGGAGAGTGTTTGAAGATGACATTGAAAATAAAATATTTTTGGAGCTTACACATGAGTTTTATAAATCCTTGATTGATCAAGAGGAAGATGATGAGGATTGAGATGCGGAAGAGATTGCTGAAAATGAAATAGCTGGACACAAGATCAATGAACTAAAGGGTAATTTCATCCCAAAAGGTTTGGTACCTTTAGAAAGAATATTTTCGAAAGATGATATACCTCTAAAACCTATTGTATAGTCTTCAGAAAAGAATGTGGTGGATTGTAACATTGGCAGTGTAAAACATCGTAAAATGGTGAAAATTTCGAAAGCACTCATAGCTGAATAGAGAAAAGGGTACAAAAAATTGTTAAAGGAACATGTTTATGTCTTTGCATGGACTTATGAAGAATTGAGAACATGTGATACTGGAATTATACAACATAAAGTCCCTTTAAAACCGAAATGTTAAACCTTTTTGTTAGAAATTAAGGAGGATTAATCCATCCTTGTTTCCTGTTATTGAAAAAGAAGTGAAGAAGTTATTAGATTCCAAGATCATAGTTCCTCTCAGGTACTCTTCATGGGTGGCTAATCTAGTTCATGTTAGTAGAAAGAACGAAGAAATCAGATTGTGTGTTGACTTTAGAAACTTGAATAGATATTCACTAAAGGATAATTATCCTTTGCCTAAAATTGAGCAAATATTGCAGAAGGTTGTTGGGGCACAGAGGATTTCTATGGCTGATGGTTTCTCAGGATACAATCAGATTTCTATGCATCCTGATGATAACGAGAAAACAACTTTTACCACTCCCCGGGGAACTTTCATGTATGATAAGAAGCCTTTTGGTTTAATGAGCACTGGAGCAACTTTTCATAGGGCTATGGATATAGATTTTGTTCGCGAAAAGGACAAGTTTGTGGTAATTTACTTAAATGATATTATTGTATTTTCATGATCAGATGATGAATATATAAAACATTTGAAACAGACTTTCTTAAAATGCAGAAAATTTGGTTTGTCCTTGAATCCAAAGAAGTCACACTTTGCCATACATGAAGGCAAATTACTAGGTCATTTAGTTTTTGCTGATGGTATAAGGATTGACCCCGAAATGGTAAAATAAATATTGAAGATAAGTCTTCCTAGGAGTAAAAAATATGTCCAATCTTTCATTGGTAAAATCAACTTTCTACGTTGGTTTATACCAGACTTTGCGAAGACTATCAAGCAGATTACATCCATGCTAAAAAAGGATCAAGAAGTTAAATGGACCACTAAAGTAAAGAATGCATTTGAAAAAATCAAAATGACTCTTACTGAAGCCCCTATATTAGTAAGTCCAAATTTCACCAGAGAATTTCTAACATTTTCATTTGCATATGAAGATACACTAGTAGTTGTTTTGTTGCAGAAGAATAAGGATGGTCTTGAGCAACCTATTGCATTCTTCAGCAAAACTCCCAGTGATTCTGAATTAAAATAAATCATCTTGGAAAAACAGGCCTATTCTTTGGTGAAAGCTTTGAAATTTTTCAGATCTATGTTTTTTAGTCGAAAGTTATTTCATATGTTCCTAATGCGGCTATAAAATATGTTTTGACACAGCCTGATGGCGAGGGGAAAAGATGCAGGTGGATTGATAAAATCATGGAGTATGATGTAGATATCAGACCTACTGAACTAGTTAAGGGACAAGGTTTAGCCAAGCTGCTGGTTGAATCAAACTGCCAAGCTTTAGGACTGCATGTGATGGAAGAAGAGCTAGCTCAAGAAGAAAATCAAGCAGGGTTGGAAAAAGAGAATATTATGGACTTTTATTCAGCATCCACATGGTACGCAGACATTGTTTATTTTCTATTATATTTGCAATGTCCTGAGCATTTAGATAGAAAAGCTGCTAGACCTTTGAAGCTAAGTACTACTAAGTATTGTTTAGTGGAATAGCAGTTATTTTGGAAGCACCCAGGGGGTATTCTACTCAAATGCTTAGATAAACCTGAAATTGAAGTAGTGATTTATGAATCTCATGAGGGTGCTTGTGGAGGTCACAAGTAATGGAATGCAATAGCATACAAGATCTTAAGAGATAGGTACTATTGGCCCTCTTTGTTTGCAGATGTATATCAACAAGTAAGAGCTTGCATCCCTTGTCAGAAGTTTGTTGGCAAACAAAAATTGTCGTCATTACCTTTAAAACCAATTGCAGTAAGTGCTCCTTTCTAGCAATGGGGTCTGGACTTTATAGGAGAGATAAGTCCATCTTCCTTAGGATAACACATGTGGATTTTGACTGCAACAGACTTCTTTACCAAATGGGTGGAATCTATCCCTACTAGGAATGCCACAGATAAGGTGATTATGGAATTTATTGAAGAAAATATCCTCAGTAGGTTTGGGTGTCCTTAGAAAATAGTGACAGATAATGCAAAAGCTTTTAAGTCTAAGGCAATGGAATCATTTTGTGAAAATAATGGTATCTTACTGAAACTTAACTCCTTACTATCCCCAAGGTAATGGTTTAGCTGAGTCCTCAAATAAAAATATCATTCAAAGTATCAGGAAACTGCTAAAGCATAATAAGAGATCATGGGATTCTATCCTAAAATATGCATTATGGGCTAATAGAATAACATTCAAGCAAGCAATTGGAACTTCTCCTTTCCAATTAGTGTATGGTAAATATGTAGTTTTTCCTATTCAGTTGGGCATTCCAGTGATAAAGTTTCTTTAGAATTGTCAGAAAGAACCTAATGATATGCAGAGAAGGATTTATGAGATGATAGAGTTGCAGAAAAACAGAGAAAGAGTGGAAGAAAAGGAACAGTTATACAGATTGAAGATAAAGGCAGATTTGATAGGAAAATCAAAGACAATACTTTCTCAATTGGTGACATGGTTCTAAGGTGGGATGCTAGGAAATAGCAAAAAGGGAAACATGGCAAATTTGACAACCTCTGGTTTGGCCCTTTCCTAGTATCTAAGTTTTTGTAAAATAACACTTTTGTCCTACAGACTTTGGAGGGTGAGGAATTGTCAAGTCCAGTTAATGGATGATTCCTCAAGCATTTCTATAGTTTTTGAGGGGAATTTTATTTTTTCATTGTATATACCAGTTTGAGTAAAACACAATAAGGACTCAATAACCCGATGGAAATTTTGCAGATTAGCAGGAAGCAGAAAAGAAGGCACTGGTATACAGGTTCTTGAGGTCTCACAAGGAGGATTTCATCCCGCAGCAAGAGCCAAATATTAGGTCATGATTTTGTCTTCCTCAGTTCTATGCTTTTGTTTATGTTTTTGGAAATTTGCTAATATTTTTACTTCAAAGAAATTTTGGTGTAAAGGTTAATTTTGAGTTTATGCCTTTTAGTTTTCATAATTTTTTACTTTTTCCTATTTTTTTAAAGCTTGCTTTTATAAATTTTTCTTAGAGTTCACTCTTGAAGGTTTCAATAAGGTTTATATTGATTAATGGTTTCATTAATGACACTAAGATCAAAGATTAATCATATAAACCAAGTCTTAAACTGGATTAGTGATTAAATGACATGAAATTATGTGTTTGAACTATCTTGTAGCGCAAGAGCGAAATTATTGCATTGGCACGCTACAAGAAAGTTGAGAGTGGAAAAATAGTCATTTTTCACTTTGATTTTTTCAATGGTTTCATTTCTAAGGTGTTAATCACATCAATTAGCATATTTGATATGTTTCTTGCCAGGCTAATCATGGAAATAGGTGTCTGGTCATCGTGTGAGGGAGATCATGGAAATTGAATGCAAATTCATGGCAAATGATGATAGTGAGTGGAATGAGGCAGAATTTCTTGGAATAGGTTCCTAAGCTAAAGATTACGAAGGCATTGAATGTCATGGTGGAGACATATTGCTGAAAAATTAGAATTTTGACAGTTGAAGGAAGAGTTAGGGCTTCACGGCAGTGACAGGTCGAAGCGATCTCGAGGGCTGAAGATAGATGGAACTCGCAATTCAACACCTAACCTTTCAGGGGATCGACTTCTAGTGTCTATGTTAAGATTTGGATGTGGTATCCCACATGAACTTTGATAGGGTTTGTTAAATTTGGGGGTTTTCTCTGATAAATCCTATTATGTCAAAATTTTAAAGAAGGACATGAATTTATTCACTACATAGACTTTGAATGATGAGATAATAATCAAAATATCTAAATATGCATCATTTGAGTTAGTAAAGTTCAGAGAAGAACTATCGAAGGTCTATGAATCTGTGATTAAGTCAAATTACTGAAACTTGGCACAAAGCATTTGCTAAACTAGTGATAGGGAAGACTATGTAAATTTGAAGATAAACAGACTGTGAGAGTTCGAAGGAAAATTGACTACCAAGACTGTGTAAATTTGAAGAAAAATAGAATATGAGATTACTGACAGGTGTTGCAAATCGTACTCAAAATGAAGAGGAGTGGAAAAACTAATAGGGCCAAGCCCACTGATCTCAGTTGGATAGAAAAATTCCCAAGATGTGCCAAGCTATTTGAAAATGCAAGATGGTTGGTATTTTTCAAGAAAATTGACGGATACAATGCTGACGTCTCCCATAAGTTTGCTCAGTATTGTGACAAAGATACTATATCTTTTTATACTTTGAAATTCAAAATGACCAAATATTTGGTGGCTGAGGCAATAGGGGTTAAAAATGAGGGAGAAATTTGGTTTAAGAAAGTGTCATTTACCTTTAACGCACAAAGGTACCTACTACCTGGTATAGTTCCAGATTGGGGTAAGGGTGTGCCCATTCATAACTTCAGGCCTAAATGGGTATAACCTATCAAGGTTTTACAAAGTTATATTACATGTGAAGGAACGTATGCCTTCGTTTTTAAATACCATTTCAGGTTCCTTCAACACCTCTGTAATGAATCAAAGATGAACCTACCTTCCTTCTTGCTAAAGAGCCTATAGAAGATGTCTAGCAGAATCAAAGAACACCAAGATCATACTAGATAGACCATTTTTCACAATGGACTTATCAAACTCATTATAAACAGTGTTTTGTAGAAAGAAGGAAAAACTTGGGAATATTTCCTTTTTGGTCAGGGTTTTAGAATAGTCAAGAAGGACAATCTAATAGAAAGCAGGTTGATAAAGTATAGAGCTTGATAAAAAAAACTAAGACAGAAAATAAAGGTTAAAAATGAAGACAATGTCCAAATAGAGGAAGTTGCAGAGCCTGCAAAAGAAGATTACGAATCTAAACAAAATCTAGATGATAGTGAGAGCAAAGATTTGCAATTTGTTAATAAGGAGACTCAGCATGTTCAAGATGATGCACCAGTAGAGACATTTGTTGATGATAAGATTGTACTTGCAGAGAAGGTTTCAGGTGATGAAGAGCACACTAAAGTGCAAAAACAAAGTCTAATTACAATCTTGTTAGAGGATGAAACATACCTGTTTGAGGAGGATAAGATTCCTATTATTGATGAAACTAAGGTTGGCACTAAAAAGGAATTTCACAGTCAGGAAGATAGGGTAGCAGTACCAAAGAAAAAGAAGCTAAAAGTCATGGAATTTTCCTCTGGCATCCATCAGGGAAAAACTTTAAAAATGGTAGGCGAACTTGCTCCTGGGTGGAGACCAAAGACTAGACCCAAAAACAAGCTCACGCTGAATATGAAGAAATTACTAAACCCTAAATTGAATAAAGAAGGGGTAACTGTGATTGATGACTCCTCCTCTAATGAAAAACTAGATGTTGATAAGGGTGACAGCAAAGCGAAAAGACCAATGATATCAAAAAAATAATCTACCCTCACTCAGACTAAACTGTCTGATGTGTTTTTAGAGATACGAATCCAAATGTTAAAGGAGCAACAAGAAGGTGATATAGAGGTTTCTCACTTAGAAAACAAGCTGATGGTTGATGAAAATTTTCCCTATGAAACGGAGACTAGAGAAAACCTAAGTTTTCATGATACTACTACAGAATTGCTGCCAGAAGATGAAGAAATCTATAGTAGAATAAACATTCCATCGATTCCCAATGAGATGCAAAGTACAGTAGGAAATAAAGCATTTGATTCAGAGAAAGAAAATTTACAGAGAACTATGAAGCAATATAAACATCAGGAGGAATATATGCGGGAGACAAATGATGGTTTGGTTATGGCCAATAGAAGACTCAGAGAAGATCTAGATGAGGTGAATAGCCACTATCATGAGCTAATTGCAGTCTCAAAAGAGACATTGAAAAGAAAAAGAAATACAGAGTCACAATTTACAATGTTAAAACAGACCATCAAAGATCTACAGCAACAAAATGAAGAGCTCACTAGAAAGATGGAAGAGATGGAAGCAGAGCAACTGAAGGCTAGGAGAAAGGCCCAAGCCTTAGAGGGGGTAGCTTTGTTAGCACAGGTAGCTAAAGATCTATGAGGCTTGTTAACAAAATCAGTTATTTGTTATGTTTTGAAGGATATTTCATTTTTGTAATTATTATTTTGATAAAACCATTTCGATGAGTAGGCTGAAAAGCAGTTAGGGTTTAGTCTTTAATTGAATTTTGAAGGATAGTATTAATGTATGTCACAAGGAGGACTAAGGGTTCAACTTATTGGCTGGATAGAGGAGGTCTTTAGACTTGTTAATAAGCTAATTAAATGACTCTTATGTGTATTTTAAAGATGGATTATGAAATATATGCTCCATTTTACCCTTTAGTTTGTTCTATGGCTTCATTTATAGCTTGTTTTAGCTACTCAGTTGGTAATTTCATTGCTGGTTTAAAGTTTTTTTTGCTTGTAGTGCTTGCCATTTGTCGATGAAATTCAGTGCTATTTTCTGTTGGATACATGGTTATTATGTTATGCATCTTAGTTTTTCTATGCTTGTGATTTATTTCTTTTTTTGGTTATGAATGCATTCCCTCTTGTCACCAAACTTCACAACCAGAAAACCTTAAAAAAACCTAAAAACCCAGTTTTGTTTTATTGAAATATTTGAGATTATGTTGGCTTCTTTTCTTGTAGTCTAGAAACAATTTCTGGCATAAACGCAAATATTTTGAACTTTTTTCTTTCTCAAGGTACAATGCTTTATAATTTTTTTCATCAGTGCATAAGGGGAAGATCCAACTGGATGGTACAATCCTTCTATCGTTAATATTTATCCTAAGGGTTAGGTACTAGGGACATCGTCAATGGGTGGTCAGTCCCTTGAGAATCAAACTAGTAATAAGTGATTAGGAGGGAGGAAATCATTATCTCTCATTCTTGATGGATGACATTCATCCCTAGGTTGATTTTGAGTCTCACGCTGAATCATGTTGATCAACATAGGACCCTAGCTAGGTCCTCCATTCTCTCAAAGAATGGTTCTCAATACTAACTTGAGATTCAGTCTCACACTCGTCTTAACACAAAATACAAAATTTTTAACTCCCCTCAATATAAAATCCATAACAACTTAATCAGTAACTAAGAATAATTACAAAACTTGAAAGGAATTCTTGTTCAGTCTTCAATAATGCAACACTTCTCTAGTTCTTAATATCTAAACACTACATTCTCTTGTATGATGCAGGTTGTGTTGGTAAATAAATGTTTGCAATGTCATATCAACCAAGGTTTGCATTGGTACATCAAAGGTAATTTCTCAATTTTATCAATCTTTTCTCTTGTCTTTCCTTCATTGTGAGATCTTATTATTAAAACAAGTGTTTGAACATGGCATTTTATGCTTTAAATATGATATTATCTTCCAATTGATAATAATGGGATTCTAAATATTATGGATGTTTCCTGACAAGAACTTTATGTAGTGACCAAAATGGAAACCTAACCAATAGAGTAATCACATTGTGATATAAGTAAGTTAAATATGACCGATTTTATGATCATAGTCAATTTTTTCTATATAATGAATGCTTTCTTGTTTACAATGAGAAATTTAGATGGAAATTCTTTAGGGTGTTGATTTTGTGTTCTAATTTTATGTGCATCCCCCTAGATCTTCCATTTATGTCTTCCTTGTTTATTTATGTTAGAAACAATAAGGTCACTTCCATAGAATATTCCTTTGAAATGGAAGGTTTTGCATTCATATTTAAATGGATGTTGTTCATAGTCCTTAGGCAGTTATACCCATTTCCAACATCTGCACAATGAATATAGAGTAGAGTCCTATGCCCTGTCATGAATGTAGTGTGTTAATTATATTCGATTCTATATCTTCTCCAATTTTTTTAAATCATGCCTATTTTTTCTGAAGAAAATGATAAAAAGAAAGCCTCATCCTATACTCTATGGCCCCATGAATATGCTTATATCCAATGGTGTTGGGGATCATGTAGATCTCCTAGTGCAAGCAATGCAACATCACCCTAGGTAGTGAATACACATTATGAATTTGCAGCACAATATATCCTAACCATTTGTCCTTGTGGATACTCATTATCTTGATGGAAGAAGGAACTTTCCTCATCCCATGGTGGATAGGATCCATGTGAAGCACCAACTATTGGGTTGATCATCCTCTTTTGATTCTTCTTATTTCTACTCTTATACATAGCTCTAGGATGATCATGATTTACTATTATATCCTTGGCATCCACACTAAGATAATTGTCGTTGATAGGTCTCATACAGCGGTACACTTATGGTTTCTAGGGAATAGAGATTTTTGCAATCCCATTAAGCCAATTTCTTGAGTTTTGTTCAAAATTTCTGAAATATTTTTATGGATTTCAGAACCTGCTTGATCATATATTGTGAACTTATACAATCTATCATCCTTTTCCAACCATTAGATACTCAAAGTTGTGTATTGATATTTTTTACTATTAAAGAGGACTTTGTAAGTTAGGTTCCAAATTTCTTAAAGGGTGTTAGCTCAATGGAAGATCTCTTGCCTTATAAGAAGGAGGTTGGTGGTTCAATTCCTCCACGCCATAATGATATTATAATATTGGTTAAAAACAACTAAATTAGTAACCAAAAAACAAGAGATAAGTGACCAAACAAAATGACCAAAATTGGTATATAAAATTACTAAAAACAACTCAATTAGTGACAAAAAAATGAGAGATGCAAAACTAGGAATTAAAAAGGATGCAACGCATGGAGCTAATGATGAAGCCAAACATGGCGTTGATATGGTAGAAAAATAATATGCGAAACTAGGAATTAAAAATGATGCAACACGTGGATGATGAATCCAAACATGGTGTTAATATGGTAGCAAAATAAGACACAGAACTAGGCATTAAAAATGATGCAACACATGGCACTTATGATGAAGCCAAACACAACGTTGATATGGTAGAAAAATAAGACATTAATTTGGATGCAAAAAATGGCGCTACATAACAAGAAAAATATGGTGCAACAATAGAATAAATATTTGGTGCGATTTTGGTAGAAAAACATGATGCAAAAAAGGAAGAAAAAATTGGTGCAAATTTAGAAGTGAAAATTGACACATATTTGGAAGTAAAACATGGTGCAAAATAGGATGTTAAAGTGGTAGAAAAAATGGATGCAATATTGGATGCTAACATGGTGCTATTAAGGATGAAAATATGGCACTAACAGGGATGTCATTTAAGAAGCAAAAGTGGGCACTCACTAGGAAACAAAATATGACGTTATTTAGGAAGCAAACCTCGACGTTGTTTAGGAAGCAAAGTTGGATGCTATTCTAGAAGCAAAAAAAAAGATGCTATTTTGGACGCAATAAAGGATGCTATCAAGGAAGAAAAAAAAGAATATTTTTAGACACTTTAAGTTTTTTCCATTATGCGTCCCATTTAGCATCTAGTTTGGCCACTCAATTTAAAAACAAATTACACTAAAAAGGGACGCTAAATGGTATGCTAATTCCAGGAGTTGTTGTAGTGTTAGGAGCTCTAAGCTACTTGCATGTTGGAACCATTTCGGGGGGATCAGTATTAAAACCAAGAGAGGTTCTGGGTCATGGTTGGGTAGAGCATGGTAGTTCCTAAGTGATTCAGTTATTTATACAAAGGTCAGATTTGTCTATGAATTTGTTAATGCTGGGTAATTGAGTGTGTAGGTTTTCTGCCATTGGAATAGCTTCACCTTGTAGGTATGAGGTTCTTGATTTTTCCCTTTCATTATCTACTATATTTCCTATTAGAATATTTAAGGGTTTATTTTCTATTTCTAACCCTATATCTGCAATTATCTCCTGTTTAGAATATTTAAGGTTTTACCTTTTATTTTGAAACCCTTAAATATTCTAAACCCTATGTTTGTTGAGAATTTTTAAGGGTTCATGTTTTAATTCTAAAAACTATGTCTACAAAATTATTTCCTCTCTAAGCATTATTTAGGACTTTATTCTTCCAAATTTATTTCTACATTTTATTTCCTAGCTTTAACTGTGTTTTTTCCTAAGACCTACAACTAGTCTAAACAGAGTCTATATGTATATTTATCTATGGATTATACTGGAATATTTCATATTGCCAGCATACCTATACTAATAAGCAAAAATACTAATTAGTATAGGATCTAAACAAAACCTAATTATAAAACACATTAAATTAAAGGATAGTAAAACAGAACTTAAGAAACAAATCATTTTCCATTATTTTAAATAAACAATCATTATAAACAAAATATCTCATACTTAAGAATAAAAATTAAAACAAATAAACAATCAAGCTATAGAGACCTTCAATGGTATGAAGTTACATTATTATAAATAAACAATACTCAACATAAATCAATCTCAAATCATAATAACCAATCCACATAATTACAACACAAAATGTATTTTCCCCAAATCGTATATCCAAGCAAACTACCACATAATAAATCACCCATAATTGTATGCACATTAAAACATCATATAAATAAACAGAGGTCACAGGATCGAATCCTATGGGTATAAATTCCCAAACAAAGTCCTTACAATAATCATCTCTTACAACCATCGTGACCAAGGATAGAATCATGTGGTGTTCACAAAAATAATTTTAAAATCCATCACATCAAATCTAGTAGGATTCACTATCCTCTTAATAAATGTTGTAGTGTTTTAGTTATCAACCATACCGACCACACTATTATAATCTCGTACACAGGACGTAAAAATATTTCAGCACATCTCTACATAGATGTTAAAAGAACAATTATTTACACGCTGTAACCATTTCATGGCTAATAGCCCTTTGCATACAAAATATTTGACATTAACATAAACCCATTAAAACCATGTCAATGCTATGCCAATAGCAAGGACACACTTTCAAAGGCTTACACCCATTGTCACAACCTCTACATTTAAATACATGGGGAGAACCACAACTATGATTCAAACCATAAATGATATGTAATTCATATATTTACATAGTCACAACTCTGATTGCGGGAACTACATTTCCATCTACGACATGGCTCCAAAGGCCAAACAACGTTATTAACAAATCCATAATAATAATTTAAAACAAGAATTATGAGACCTCATAGGGTCACACTAGCGCTAAGCTAAGAACCATAACCATAAACACACACATAATGTAAATTTTGTACATATCACCTTTAAAAACCAAAATAAGATTTCATACCGTTGTGTATCCAAGGCCTTGCACCATTTCTAGTCTTGTTGTCATCTTACCAAAAAATAAACATATTTACAATTCATAGAGCCTGTAAGTATTCACCGTGTCCAACATTACATAACATAGTATCCATTTGCAAAATCAAGAATACTTTAAGTCTTGGCACGAAGGTGCTAAACCCCAACAAAAACCCCAATTCTTAAATGCATCCCTGATGCTTTACTTAATTTACAGACAACCCCTTTTCTCCAAATCATAGCCATTAAAACCAGACTAAGAATTCAAACTATGATGATCTTCAAGCTCTCTCATGGCAACCATACAAGAGAAGGAACATGTTTTAAACTTGTTACAATAGGGCTTACCCGTAAAGGGTATGGTGTTGACCTTAGGGCGATCCATGACCCACGATCCACGCTTCCCAAACCCTCCAACCTACAAACAAAAACAAGCTAGGATGAGAATTTTGTTGTAAACACCAAAATGAACAACCAAACAACACTGCTAAAACCATAATGGGATTCATACCTTCCATCACATCCAAACTCCAAATCGCTACAACATAGAACAGACTGAAGGAATAGCTCACATGGCCATGTTGCACATGACCAAACCATTGTGCTAGTCCAAGCCCTAATCGTGAGACCCACACATCCCAAAGCTCATTAATGCCGCCACCCTAGCCTCCATTACCATAAATCAAAACCCATAGTATATAGTTTATGCCACCTTCTAACGCAGGGCTACATTTTATCATAATGTTTTATATAAAACCCATTATATGTATCGAATAATTAGGGTATATCTATAATCCATGGTACATGAAATATTCCATGGAGGGCTATTGTTATAATTACAAACTTATACACCAAGGTTTGATACACTATAACAAATCCTCGAATTAGCGTCCCATTTAGCGTCCCTTTCTAGTGTAATATTTGCTTACATTGATTGGTCAAACTAGACGATAAATTGGACGCCTCATGGAAAAAACAAAAAGCATCTCGAAAAACATCTTTTTTTGCTTCCTAGATAGCATCCTTTATGACATCCAAAATAGCGTCCATTTTTTTGCTTCCAGAATAGCATCAAACTTTGCTTTGTAAACAACGTCGAGGTTTGCTTCCTAAATAACATCCTATTTTGCATCTTAGCGAGTGTCCACTTTTGCTAATTAAATGGCATCCTCTCTAGAAGCATATTTGCATCCTTAATAGCACCATGTTAGCACCCAAATTAGCATCCAATATTGCATCCATTTTTTCTACCACTTTAACATCCCATTTTGCACCATGTTTTACTTCCCGATATGTGCCAATTTTTGCTTTTTTTTGCATCATGTTTCGCTACCAAAATCATGCCAAATATTGCTTGTATTGTTGCACCATGTTCTTCTTTATATATAGCACCATGTTTTGCATCCAAAGTAACGTTTTATTTTGCTACCATATCAACGCCTTGCTTGGCTTCATCATTAGCGCCATGTGTTGCATAATTTTTAATGCCTAGTTTCACATCTTATTTTTCTACCATATCAATGTCATGTTTGGCTTCATCATTAGTGCCACGTGTTGCATCCTTTTTAATTCCTAGTTTTGCTTCTCTCATTTTTGTGTCACTAATTTAGACGTTTTTAGTAGTTTTATATAAGAATTTTGGTTTTTTTGTTTGGTCACTTATCTCTCATTGTTTGGACACTTGTCTCTTATTTTTTGCTTACAAATATAGTTGTTTTTAACTGGTATTATAATATCATTAGGGCATGGATAAATTGAACTGCCAACCTCCTTCTTGTAAGGCAGGCGCTCTTCCATTGAGCTAGCACCCTTTAATAATTTGGGAACCTAACTTACAGAGTCCTCTATAACGGTTAAAAGGACCAGTACACAACTTTGAGTATCTAATGGTTAGCAAAGGATAATAGATTTTATAAGTTCACAATGTATGATCAATTAGGTTATGAAATCCATAAACCTTTTCTAGAAATTTTTAACAAAACTCAAGAAATTGGCTTAATAGGATTGCAAAAATCATTATTCCCTAGCAACTGTAAGTGCACCACTATATGAGACCTAAAAAAAAAAATATGCAGAAAATGATAACAAATTTGTCTTCTTCTTTGGTGCATTTCCTGGGTTACATATTCATATCAACAATGTATCAACATCCTCACAGGATAGGGCTAAATTTGGATTTTCTCAACATCCTCAAACTCAGCAGAGCAATGTAGAAGTCTTGAGGATGATGCTTGGTAAATTTTGGACAATTTTATGGAATCTAAAAACTACATATTGAAGAATTTTGAAATTCAACAAGACAACGATATTAAATAAATACAAAAACAAAAAAACAAAAATTGCTCAACCATCCTCTAAAGCAAAAGGAACTAGAATAGAACATCAATGGAATATCACATCATGAAGAATATAAGATTTATATTATATTTCAAAGAGAAAGACAACTTCCATTTATTCAAGGAAAACTCTAATTGAAACAAAACATCTAAATTGTACTAGCATCAATATATGAGTCCAAAATTCAAGATCAATAAACACTCTCACTGACACAGCCATGCTGAGAAATTTAGCATTGAAAAAAGAATGTTAAGTAAACTTCATCAAACAAGGAAACAACTAAAAAGGAAGATACATTTGATGGAAACATACTTACAAGTTCTTTGCGAGAGTATACTAATGGTGTCACTCCTCCTTTAGTTGTAGGATTTTCCAACTGAATAAGTAGGAAAACATATGAAGATGGGGAGTCCAAAGAAAAGATATCATAGTATTGGAACCCTACCATGGCATATTATCGTAAGCATCTTGTCATAAGTCAATCTTCGAAAATAAAACCAAGCTAAAAAATTATTGGTCTGACATCAATATATTATTTCAAAAATGGAAATGCAGCAGATAAGCAGGGTGCCAACAACATTCAGGCATATTGAACTAAGAACAGGAAACAAAATGAGGTAACTAACTAAATAAAAATCAATCTAATTAATTGCTCTCATAATAGGAAAAATTGAATGGTAATTACATCTTGCATTTCATTGGGCAAGAACTGGAAATAGAAGTCCTTTGTTAGTTATTCTCCCCTTTCTCTATGATATAAACATATTGGACCATAAAAAGGCTATGGAAAGAGGTAGAAAACTTCAATCAGTTTCCTAAAACAAAAGTTCTTACCATATGAGAAATTAAATCTCTCGTAGGAACAACGCATAATAGAAGTTTGTCCTTTCGTTGAAGTGACAATGAACCTCATTCTCCAACATATGAATCCCCTCAAATGGTTGGAACAAGACATATATATTGACATGTCTATGTGTATTAGGATGAGAGTTTTAGTATCATGGATACCAAAGGTAATATATCAACTTAAAATAGTAAAACATGTATGCTGAAAATGAATGATGTATTCCAATCAATCTCTTCATTTCATGCTTTATTACATAGTTAATGATTCTCTGAGAGATGGATGGCTATTCTACTCATTGAAATCACTAAAAAAACCTCCTTGAAAGGAAAAATATAAATCCTTGATGTATATCTTGAGTCCACTAAAAACCATTCAAATACATTATATGAAAAAATATGAGCATAAACAACAATGGCATGTCAATTGAAAGATCTCAGTTATGAACTTCAAGAAGATATGTGGCCTTTGAAAAACTAGCATAACAAATGCCTTCATGTGAAAGTGAAGACAAGTGCATATGGTCCTTTCGTTGAAGTGACAACGGACCTCATTCTCCAACATATGAATCCCCTCAAATGGTTGTAACAATACATACATATAGACATGTCTATGTGTATTAGGATCAAAGTTTCAATATCATGGATACCAAAGGTAATATATCAACTTGAAATAGTAAAACATTTATGCTGAAAATAAATGATGTATTCTAATCAATCTCTACATTTCATGCTTTATTATATAGTTAAGGAATCTCAGAGAGACGGATGGTTATTCTACTGATTGAACTCACCAACAAAACCTGCTTGAAAGGCCAAACATAAAACCTTGATGTATATCTTGAGTACACTGAAAACCATTCAAATACATTATATCAAAAAATATGGATAGAAACAACATTGTCATGTCAATTGAAAGATATAATTTATGAAATTCAAGACGACATGTGGCCTTTGAAAAAATTGCATAAAGAATGCTTTCATGTGAAAGTGAAGACAAGTGCATATTGCCACTACATCAAGTAAACACAAAACCTACCACATATAGTTGGTCAAACTTTTGGTGTTCTTAGTCCAAATATGTAGGACCTCTCATTCTCCCAATCAAAAATAGGTTCATAAGCAGGCAATGGGGAGGCACCAAAATGATGCATAAAATAAACTAAAATTATTATAGAAATTGTAGCTCATCTCAAAGAAATGAACTAGAAATTAATAGCACAAACATCTCTGAACTTTCAATACTATCAAAATAAACAGATTTCTAAAATAAAAAACATGAATATTAATGGAAATAGAAAATAAAACCATAAATGTTGGTTTGTTACAAAATATCAATGCATGTTTGATGAGTGAATATGAACAAAAATAAATGTTGAACTAAATATAAATTGACTCCTAGGTAGTAGGAATTAAGCATTACTGATATTTCAATTTTGCTAGACATAATTCCCTAGGCCCCTATCATATGTTAAAAAATAGAAAAAGAATGTTTCTCTTGTTTCTTCTGTCTAGATCTCATTTTGGGCATGGTTTTTTAACATCCATGTCAAATCTCACTTGGTCTATTATCTATCACATTGCAATCTATTCTAAAATTGGTTCATCTACTGCATAATCATAGAGAAGGATATTATGATCTTGGGTATGCAGCTATGAAAAGAAAACCTCACCGAATGAGCTCTAAAACAAAGCAAGAAGGACCCATGCCAATTTCATATCTTTGCTGGTCACCAGAATTGGCTGTTGGTGAGAAAGATCTTTGTTTCCATTCCAACAAAGGCCAATCAGACATGGAATCGAAAATAAGTCCTCAAGGAGTAATATTAGTTCCAATTGTGATAGGCTGGATGGATGACACCAAATCTGATTCAAAGAACCATTCAACAGCCGAGGAAAAAGAACTAAGAATAAACACCAGTAGTTCTACAATAGAGGAGATGAAAAGCACATCTGATCCACAAGAAAATCACATAGTTGCAAACGTTAATGGCCCAATCCATGTGGATAGTGAACTTACAGAAAACCTAGTTATGGAAGAAGTTGTACATGAAGAAGAGCACAAGAAGAGGAAAGTCCTATCCAACCATTTTTCTTTTATTTTCTTTTAACTAAGTTTTTAATTATGGTTCAAAGGTATGCCCTATACTTATTAGGTTCACATGTTCAAGCATTTTTTAGAGGATGCAAATCGACATGCATATATTCAGCCCAAGTCTCTAGCATTATGTTGCTTACAAAATTTTATAGATCACATATGACCAGTTTTCTAAGTGACTATTGGATGTACCTTTGTGTTATATCAGCACTCTGTATACTGAAAACTGAAAATTGGCTAGTCTATCAGTGCACTAAGATGTCATAGATTCTAGCATTTCTATCTAACTATTTGTTCTTAAATTGCTTATAGAGCATTAAAATTAAATCCAATGCACTGTGTTGTTTGGAACAAAATTGATATAGATTTGATGGTATGTTTTATTTCCTTCTTTCACTTATTTTCATAGCTGGTCTTGATTGCTATGTTTCCTTTAAAATGACGTCGATTTTTTTTCTTATTGAATTGTATATAATAAAATAATAAATGTATCTGCATTGATAAGTGAATAATTTTATAATTGTTAGACTCATTTAATTCTGTATATATATTTGGTTGATTTTTCTTATAGCTTGTGCATTTGGTTGCTTTTTTTATGGTAGTCACCTATGAAAGATACTGGCAAGGACAACAACACTCTTGATTCAAACATGCCTGATTCAAAGGAGAATGAAAAGGTTTATCCTGTTGGAGACATTTACCATCATACACACTCTTTTGGTCAAATTGGCCTAGTTAAACCACTATCTTAAGTTTAATTGACATCAGTGGAGAATTAATTGCCATCATCCAGTCACACCCATGCCTACCTACAGTCAAGGAGGATAACTTAGCGTTCTCCTACAGTCAAGGAGGATAACTGGAGCACTCAGGGGGTGATCTGTGTGACATTAATGCACCTAATTCATTAGAGGAAATTTGGGGTCTAAAATGGACCTTATAAGAAAACATGCCAAAATCAGTGTTTGTGAGTTGGAATTCAAGAACCAATAGAATTTCAATAAAATAAGTCAACCATAATGGTTGAATTGACATATTTGTCATTAAAAAAACTACTTTTTTTGTTCGTATTTTCGACATATCTCATTGTGTTTTTACTCAAATTTCGATTGGGAGAGCTCGTTGGATGCAGAACCGAATTCCGCATCTAACGAGTACCCACACTGCATACTTTTGATGGACCCCGCTACCCCAGAAACAAGAAATACTTGAAAAAATGTGATGATGACATCATCATCACGTTTTTTCAGGTATTTCTTGTTTTTGGGGTAGCGGGGTCCATCAAAAGTATGCAGTGTGGGTACTCGTTGGATGTGGAGTTTGATTCCGCATCCAACGAGATCTCCCGATCAAAATTTGAGTAAAAAAGCAGGGAGATATGTCGAAAATACAAACACAAAAAGTAGTTTTTTTCTTTCTTCCTCCAAAATTAATCAATATTATTTTATTATTTTAACTATTATTTTATTATTTTCCTTAGGAGGCCCATTTTAGACCCCAAAATTCCTCTAATGTGCTAACTGGTGGTTCAACCAGTCAGTTACAGTTAGTTAAGGCACCTCTAGTCATTAAATATATTATTTAATGATTATTTAATGATTATTTATTATTATTTAATGAACTGCAGTCAACAAGGCGCCTCCACCAACTTCTGATGGTCAGTTCAGCTTGAGTTAACCTCATCAGGGTTCATTGGAGTCATGGAGCACTAGCACTTGATGGTTAGATTGCTATGACATGTGTTTTGATCTCCTTCAGTTGAGATTCAGTCATTTATTGCACTCTGACTTCAGTTAGGGTTTGGTGAGTCAATTAGGGTTTTGGTCAAATGGTTAACTGAGTGAGATTCAACGGTTGAGAGTCAGTTAAGCTAGAATCACTCACTGAATTCGAATTGTCTCCTTAGGTATTCGAATTCTTCATGGAGTTAAGCCATTGCTCAGCATTGGAATGGTAACCCATTATTGTTTATTAAATATACAAAGAGGAAACCAATTCTGGTTCCGATTATTTTCCAATTCATGAGTATTTGTTAATTATTCTTTGATGATTTTGCTTCCTAGTTCCTAGATCATTTGCAAGAATTAATATGGTATCATATCTTATAGCGGGACGAAGAACAATCTCTCAAAAACAAGATTTTTGACAGATTTCTCCATGAGAAGTGAGCAATAGCTCAAAATTCCAGCATTGCACCAGAAGCCAAGGCTTACAACTCAATATGCCAAGTAAAGAACTTGTTGATCAAGCTTGCTTGATTGACTATGCTGGGTGTGATGAGAGCCTAGAATGCGCAGGCTATCCAACCTTATTTTTCCCTTTTTGTTTTGATTTTCAGGTTTCTACAAGTGAAGCATTCGCTACAGTAAATCGAGATGGCCTCCTCAATACCTCTGTTGACTCCATACAATTTCCACACATGGAAAAATAAAATGGAAACTCAGTTGAAATCCAAAGGACTCCATATAGTCGCCATGGACACTGAAGTTGAGCTTGGATCCACCATAGAAAAATCAAGATTCTTGAACAAGAAGGATGAAGCCTTCGGTTTCTTATGCCTCTCTATTTTCGATGACCTTCTCTTCCATCTTACGGATCTGAAGACACCGAAATAAATATGGGACAAATTGGAATCTCTATATGGAAAGCATGATGACTTGAGAGTTTACCAACTCAAAAATGAACTCATGTCTCTCCAACCTTCCAATTTCGAGACTCTGAATGATTTCTTTACAAAGTTCAAGCATACTATTTTTCTCTTGAAGCAATGCAAAGTGGAGAAGGAGGATGATCAGCTCATCCTAGCCATCCTCTCCAAACTCTGGGCTGATTATTCATTTTTTGTTTCTACATTCCGTGCGGGGAAGCTCACAACCCCGGGATGGAAGATGCCTACACTCAATGCCTTCATTGAGTCCCTAACTAGTGAACATGACAAGATTTCCCAAATGGGGATCATCCAATCTTCCCGTGACCAAGCCCTCCATGTATCGAAGCCCAAAGATGTGAAGGGTAAAGGAAAGCAGCAAAAAAATCAGAAAACTAAATTTGATGCTCCCAAGCCTAGAGTTGAATATCAACAGCATGATGAATCTTTCGCCTCAAGGAAGAACAAAGGAAAAGGGCACAATGGGAAAGAAAAAGTCAGGTGTTCTTATTGCGGGAAGGGTTTTCACCCTGAACATGCCTGCATGAAGAAAAATCTTGATGAAGCAACCTCTCTCCTTGAGAGGAATCACATCAATATTCCAGAGATCTTTCGGAGGAGAGATCACCAAGATCGGGAACCACAGCATGAGAAAGGTCATGTCCTCATGGAAAGCACTTCTAAGTCCAAATCACTGCTAATTGACAGTGGAGCTTCAAATCACATGATGGCTGGAAAAGACTCCTTTTCCTCCTTGGAGACCAGCAAATCCATCCCCATCCACGTGGGAGATGACTCTGTTAAATCTTCATATGCTTAACTAAGACATCAGTATATCATTTCATTTTTCATAATAAAAGCATATAAAACAGGATCACTGAAAGAAACAGTATCACAAGAACAACACATATTTATCCTAGGAAAACCCTAAAGGGAAAAACCCAACAAAATCTTCCTCAATATAGATGCCCCAAAAAGGGAAAAAGGTAAAACCAACAAGGAGATCAAAAACCTGATTCTCCTCCTTCTCCAACAACTCCTCTCCTCCACAAGTGCGCTATTCCAAGTGAGTGTGTGTGTCTCAAATGAGGAGCACTACACCTCTATTTATATTCATCCATTCACTTAAGTTAACTCATTTGACATGTCGGCTCAAGTTAAATCATGTAGGCTCGAGTTACACATGTAGGCTCAAGTAACTACACTAGGGTGCTGATGACCCACCTTTACAATTAAAGGGGACTACCTCATGACTCTTATTAGTTCTTCCGATTAGGAGCATCGAGGTACAATTTAATACAAGTGGTTCTCCCGGTAGGACCATCAGGGACCACAAAAGGATACATATAGAATATTCTTCAAAGTTAGAATATTTTAACACTCCCTCTTAACGAGAAGGGTATTCTACAGCAACATCAATAACAACAAGAGTAGAGATAGGGGACATCATCAACATCAGCAAGGTAACACATCTATAAATCATTGGAATCTTTTCAACATCATGTAGTCTTCATCTTCAATCTTCAATCTTCATCATCAGCAACATCTTCAGTCTCTGATCAACAACATCTTCAGCATTTTTATCTTTCAATTAGCAACGACATCGTCAACACTTGGATCTTTCAATCAGCAACATCTTTAGCACTTTGACTGTCCGATCAGCAACAACATCTTCAGCATTTTGAACTTTCGATCAGCAACATCCTCAGCACTTTGATTTTTTGATCAGCAACAACATCTTCATCATTTTGACTTTTCAATCAACAACAACATCTTCGGCACCTTGACCTTTTGATCAGCAGCAACATCTTCAGTACTTTGACCTCTCGATCAGTAGCAACATCATCATCACCATATTCTGATCTGTCGATCATAATCATCATCACATTCTGATCTTTCGATCAGAAAAATCATCATCATACTCTGATCTTTCGATCAAAAACATCATCAACATAGAAACATCATCATCATACTCTGATCTTTCGATCAGAAACATCATCATCATACTCTGATCTTTCGATCAAAAACATCATAATCATAGTGCGTCATCATCATACTCTGATCTTTTAGATTAGTACGTCATCATCATCATACTATGATCTTTCGATCAGTACGGCATCATCATCATCAGCAACAACCTGCAATCCACAACTCAAAGACAAAAAGTCTTTGGATCACTTTTGGACTTAAAGTCCAGGGATGATACAATCCCACCACATTCTTGACAACCGAAGTTACCGGATTGATTACAGGAGAATCAGTCCCTATCACTTTAGGACTAAGTCCAAGGACGATGCAATCCTACCACATTCTCGATGACCGAAGTCACCGGATACAATTACAGGATAATCACTCCCTATCACTTTAGGACTTGAGTCCAAGGATGATGCAATCCTACCACATTCTCGACGACCAAAGTCACTGGATATAATTATGGGATAATCACTCCATATCACTTTAGGACTTGAGTCCAAGGATGATGCAATCCTACCACATTCTCGATGACCGAAGTCACCGGATACAATAAGGAGATAACCACTCCCTATCACTTTAGGACTTGAGTCCAAGGATGATGCAATCCTACCATATTCTCGATGATCGAAGTCACCGGATACAATTACAGGATAATCACTCCCTATCACTTTAGGACTTGATTCTAAGGATGATGCAATCCTACCACATTCTCGACGACCGAAGTCACCGGATACAATTACGGGATAATCACTCCCTATCACTTTAGGACTATGTCCAAGGATGATGCAATCCTACCACATTCTCGACGACCGAAGTCACCGGATACAATTATGGGATAATCACTCCCTATCACTTTAGGACTATTTCCAAGGATGATGCAATCCTACCACATTCTTGAGGATCGAAGCCACCGGATCTATTATGGATAGATGTCCATGGATGATATAATCCCTCTTCATTCTTGAAGACCGAGGTCTTCGGATCACTTTAGGGAAGGTGCCCAAGGATGATACAATCCCATCACTTTCTCGATGAGCGAGGTCACTGGATCTATTATGGACAGATGTCTCGGGATGATACAATCCCTCTTCATTCTCAAGGACCAAGGTCTTTAGATCACTTTAGGGAAAATGCCCAGGGATGATACAATCCCACTACAACATCACTACTCCCCCTTTCGAGGAAGGTATGTTCGAACAACACCAAGCTTGTCTCGAAAGTGTTCAAAATCTACTCGAGGCAGAGGCTTCGTCGGTACATCATCATCCAAACCATCATCATCTACATCTTCAATATCTGAATACTAATCTATCACTATCTGTATCTCTAGTATGTGAATACTAAAAGCATCATCATCTATATCTTCAATATGGGAATACTGAAACATCATCATCTCTATATTCAGTATAGAAATACTAAATCACCATCATTTGCATCTACAGTATCATTATCTTCATCTTATCTTGTATGTAGAAATACTGGATTTCTATGTGTTATGTGGAACACGGGGTTCTTTGTCATCAAAACTGTGGTTATCACATAGAATCATTGCTGTATCCATCTTCAGGTGAAAGAGACCTGATATCATCTTCTAAAACCATATGGCTTCATAACATAGTGGAGCAATCTGCTATGTATTCTGCTTCAACTGTGCTAAGAGAAACATTGGACTGTTTCCTACTAAACCATGAACTCATAGCAGACCTCAAAGCATATACCTGATTTGATTTTCCTGTCTGATATACTTCTAGCCCAATCTGCATCTGTTTAGCCATACAATCTAATCTCATGGCTACCATCATAGTATAGACCAAAGTCTATAGTCCCTTTCAGATATTGACTTAAGGTGTTCACAACAAAACAAATGTCTGGTCTGGTATTTGTTAAGTACATCAATGACCCAATGATCTGTCTGTAGTGAGTCACATCCACTAACTCTAATGAGACATCAGCTAACAGCTTCAGGTTGGAGTACATGGGTGTGGCCATGACTTTTCATTTGAGTCTCTTCAATATCTCTACCACATACTTTCCTTGGTTGAGAAAGATTCGTTATGAACTTTGCCATACTTCCAAACCTAGGAAATAATGCATTAACCAAAGGTCTTTCATCTCAAATTCTTCTGCTAGTTTCTTCTTACTTTCCATGATATGTTTCTCATTCCCTATCAAGAATAAGTCATCCACATATAGTAATAGAATGACAGGTACATCTTCTACAACCTTGTAGGAAAGGTTAGGATCGTCTTTACTCTTGGCAAAGCCCATGCTCATCAGGAAACTATCTATTCTTCCATACCAAGCTCTGGAAGCTTGCTTCAGGCCATAGAGGGCCTTCTTCAACTTGCATACTTGATTCCTTCTGTCTTTAGCTTCAAATCCTCATGAATATTCGATGTAAAACTCTTCCTCAATCATACAATTAAGGAAGGCTTGTCTTTACTTCATCATGGAAGAAACTACCGTGATAGTTTTGAGGGAAATGTACCTTGCTTCTAGAAGTAAGTGTCTCTTCAGAATTAATTCCCTCTTTCTGATAGAAACCTATAGCCACAACTCTTACCTTACTTCTATCAGCAACATATCTTATCTTGCAAATCCATTTGGAAGATACCACATTCTTGCTTTCTGGTTTGAGTACTATATCCCAAACATCATTCTAGTATCACAACATCTTCTATGAGTTTGTCTTCTCAGGTCATCAACATATCCTAGTCTTTTGCATTCAACCTTGAAGGTTGGAACCTACTTTACTCTTGGTAAATTCTCGATCCATCACAAATCTATCGATCATGTCATACCATGTCAAACTCAGATATAATTTTATGTAGTCACTCCCCCTGAAGTGGAGTATCATCTTCCCTCTTGATTCTGTATAGGTGGTTCTATGCTTGACATATACTGGTCAATAGAGTATGTCATGTCATAGTCTATTCTTTATGGGGAGAATCACGAACCTTGCTTTTTACACTTGTTCCATCATATCGTATACATCATTCCCCATGATCAACTGTTACTCTTTGATCATAGCTTCTTTCATAGCATTCTTTTCTTCATCTTGAGTTATCTCTTGTACCCATGGTAGTCTTCATCCTTCAAGGTGGATCTACCATTCTCTGAAGCTCTTTCTTCTGTCATGGTGTCTCTGACCCTGGGATCTTTAGATTCATGTTTATTGGAGTGAATCTTGAATTGTCATCACTTGTTCTTCAGAACAAGTCTCATCCTTCTTTTCTTGTAGGAGGTTGTTCATGACCTTTCCTACAATTCAAATGTACTAGTTTCATGGTTAGATATATTTCATAAAACATATGTATAACAACAAATTCTTATGCATCATGCAACTATTTAGTTAATACAACATTCATCCATATCTCACATAAAATTTCTAGATGCCTTCCATCTCTACCATGACATTATTGAGATTGTGCACTAATCCAATATGTCAGCAAAGAGGTTTGATAATTAGCAATGGAGAGTTGTATAGCACCATGAGATACTTACCCATCACATGCATATTAGAAGTATACAGTCATTAATGCAAACAATCTATCATGCATAACACATCACTGAATATAATCAAATGTATAACAAAACAATATCATGAAATGAAAATTGAATACTTATCTTTATTTGTTTCATGGGTATATTCCTTCTTGAGTCTTCGAATTTATCATCTTCTTCATTCATGATATCATCATTTATTATCCAAATGCTGAGGTGGATAAGAAGTTCTTCAAGAGTTGAGATTTTCATATTCCTCATTGATTGAGGGATCTTAATTGGAATATGAGAGATTGATCTTCAGAGACAAGATTCTTCTTCTTCCCAAAGTCTGCTGAAAGTAATCAATTCCTTCTGGAACACATTCCTTGAATGAATGAATTCCATGATCCTGGGAGGCCATTCAAGGTGGCCATCACCACTTCTACATTCTTCACTTCTTCTTCAGCTGGTTTCTTAATATCATATTTCGATCTATGTTCTTCTCTTCAAATAGCTTGGTCAAGGAATCAAACCTCATCGATGTCTTTAGGGAAGACACTTGTAGAACAAGTTGATTCAAGACTGAATCATCAATAATCTTCTGGGCTTTTACCAAGTTCTTCTTGTGAAAGGATTCTAGCCTCATCTCCCTCTGAAACTGGAACCTCTGTGCTCATGTGGGTGTCCAATCCATTTTGTTCAAAGAGATCATATACTTCTAGGCTTGGAATTTGTCAAATTCACCAAGCTTATCATCAAGCTAATGTGATAGATCACTTTGAAATGAGAACCTCAAATGAACATAGCAAAGGATTAGATCTTACCGATTTGAGGTGTCCGTCTTGGTTCTGGAGTTGGCTGATCTAGGGTTTGTCACAGAAACCCTAATTTTAAAAATTGGAATATTTCAAATCTGATTGGATAGACAGATATATCTCTTCAAATGGATCTGTCCAATGTACTCCATTTCTAAAAATATTGGAGTGAAGCTCCCGGAACAGGAAGCCCTAATTTTCCAATTTCTTCTGCAGAAATTCCTATTACTGTTTCTATGATATATTTGAAATTTCTGATCCTATATGTCTAAACTTTTGTACTAAGGTAACCTCACATGTACCCGATCCACCACCATAGGTTTCATTAGAATTTGCTTCACCATTTGGTATTTATGATCCTTTTCCCAAGGTGACTTGTTACAGGACTGTTCAGAACAATGAAGTTGTACGACATGCCACGTGTCACTGGTTCATATTCTAAGTCTGATATTCATACCACTGAAATTAAATTCTGTGTCCTTTTTGGAACATCTTCAGGAATTCCATTTGGACCTCTGTAGCCCAAGATATTGCAATTCTCCCCAGGTGTCCTATTTAGGGATGAATTCTGGAAGAGGCTGGAACCCTAACTTGGAGAGAACATATCTCCTGGAATACAGTGAATATGAGGATGAATTTTGGACACAGTGTTCATCAGGATTGTATATTTAGATCCTAGAATTTTCAGCTCCTGATCCTTCGTCAATCTCGAAATATAGCGAATGTTCCAAAATATAATAGTTTTAGTATTTAGGGTTTTTCTAGCTCGAGGTCAAACTAGGGTTTGACTTTCCCGGAGATTCACCCAACCAAAAATCTTGATCCAGGTCTCTAAACTTATTTTTTGATGAGGAGAACAATCCTATGCTAGTCTCACTCAAAAATTCCTCTTCTGTAGAAAGCCCTAATTTCCACATCGAAAATTGAAAATGCTCGGAATTGAATTTCGCCTCGACAGAATGATGCACCCTTCAAAGGAGAGTCGACCTATCCTTCTTTTGCTGATTGATTGTGGAGAGAGAACCAAAACATAAGAATCCCTAGCTTCTATAACTTGTGAAAGCTTCCCTATTCAGGTTAGCTCTGATTCCATGTTAAATTTTCATATGCTTAACTAAGACATCAGTATATCATTTCATTTTTCATAAGAAAAGCATATAAAATAGGATCACTGAAAGAAACAGTATCACAAGAACAACACAGATTTATCCTGGGAAAACCGTAAAGGGAAAAACCCAGCAAAAGCTTCCTCAATATAGATGCCCCAAAAAGGGAAAAAGGTAAAACCAACAAGGAGATCAAAAACCTGATTCTCCTCCTTCTCCAGCAACTCCTCTCCTCCACAAGTGCGCTATTCCAAGTGAGTGTGTGTGTCTCAAATGAGGAGCACTACACCTCTATTTATATTCATCCGTTCACTTAAGTTAACTCATTTGACATGTCGGCTCAAGTTAAATCATGTAGGCTCGAGTTACACATGTAGGCTCAAGTAACCACACTAGGGTGCTGATGACCCACCTTTACAATTAGAGGGGACTACCTCATGACTCTTATTAGTTCTTCCTATTAGGAGCATCGGAGTACAATGTAATACAAGTGGTTCTCCCAGTAGGACCATCGAGGACCACAAAAGGATACATATAGAATATTCTTCAAAGTTACAATATTTTAACAGACTCCACCATCATTTCCGAAGGACAAGGTACTGTAGATCTAGAAAATGGTTTTTTTTCTAAATTTTCGTATGTACCGTCTCTAGCAGGAAATATCCTTAGTGTCTATCAAATGACACATACAGGAATTCCTAAGAGAGTCTCTTTCAGCCCAAATTATGTTGAGATAACAGAAATTGCATCTGGGAAACTCATTGCAAAAGGCCATGCAAATCATCATGCAAAAGCCTATGAGTTCTCTCACTTTGATGCAGATGCAAAGCCCATCGCTCTGCTAACTCATGGAAATGAGGTTAGTAGGCTATGGCATGAGAGGTTTGGCCATCTTAATTTCAAATATTTGTAGCAATTACAGAAAAACTCCATGGTTGAAGGCCTCCCGGTCATCAAGGCAACCATGAGAGTCTGCAAGGGCTGTGTGATTGGAAAAGACCCTAAGCACAAGTTCGATCGGGAGAAGGCAAACCAAGTTACAAGCATATTGGGGCTGATACATTCTAATATCAGTGGTCCAATTCCTGTCACATCCATGAATGGATCAAGGTACCTCCTTACCTTTATTGATGATTTTTCAAGATATACATGGGTTTTCTTTCTCAAAAAGAAATTAGAGGTATGTGAAAAATTGTTTGAATTGAAGGTCTTGATCGAAAATGCCTCTGGGCTTAAGATCAAGATATTGAGATCTGATAATGGAGGGGAGTATGTCAGTAATAATTTTCTGTACATTTTATCCCAAAGTGGTATTCAGTTCCAACATTCAATTCCCTACACTCCCCAGCAGAACGGAGTAGCAGAAAGGAAGAACTGGTCTCTCAAAGAGATGACCACTTGTATGTTGGAGTCAAAGAAGCTTTCTGCAAATTTGTGGGCTGAAGCCATGCATGCTGCAGCATACATATAGAATAGGGTGCCACATTCATCAGTGAAAGGAAATACTCCTTTTGAAGCGTACTTTGGACACAAGCCAAATGTGTCGAACCTACGGGTGTTTGGGTCCACTGCATGGACCCGGATTCCGCTTGATAAAAGAAGGGATTTGCAACCGCAGAGCATAGAATTTCTATTTATTGGATATATTGATGAATCTAAAGGATTAAAGCTTCTATATATCAGTACCAAATAGATCATCATTGAGAGAAGTGTCAAGTTCGATGAGCCTCTTCAGGAGGTGGAACTAGTGAAGGAGAAAACTGTTGAAATCCCTTCCTATTCCACTGAATATTTGGACGATGAAATTGGGGGTGATGACCCTGATTTGTATCCTCTAATTTCTGATATTAGTGTGCAGCAATAATCAGATACTGAATCAGAACCTAAAGTGCAAAATCATCTTCCTACATGGGCCCAAAAGACACTCTCCTCCGCAGGAGACAACATTGGAAATCTGGATGATCCAACGAGAACCCGGTCTGATTTCCAAAGAGTAGGTATTGCGCTCTCTTGTTCTGATAATTTGCTGTCTGAAACTTTCTATTTGATGATTAGTTCAGATAAAAAATCCTACTACCATGCTCAGAATTATCCGAGATGGCAAGTTGCCATGGATGAAGAGATGAATTCTCTTCAGAAAAACACTACTTGGGAGCTAGTTCCTCTTCCTCCGAGAAGGAAATTGGTTCAATGCAAGTGGGTGTTTCGGACAAAGGTTGCTGCTAATGGAAGAACCTACAAATATAATGCAATTCTGGTAGAAAAAGGTTTCTCTCAGGTCTAAGGAGTGGAATACCATGAGACCTTTGCACCGGTTGCAAAAATGGACTCCATCCGCCTTGTTTTGGCTATTTCCGCATCCAAGCACTGGGAGGTGCATCACATGGATGTTAAGTCAGAATTTCTACATGGAGATATTCATGAGGAAATATACATGAAGCAGCCTAAGGGCTACATCACTGATCCATATTTGGTTTGCAAGATAAAGAAGTCACTATACGGGTTAAAACAAGCCCCAAGAGAGTGGTATTCCAAGATGGATGCCTTCCTTCTCTCGCAAAACTTTTAGAGATGTAGATCAGATCCAAATGTGTATTTACAGCAGAATTATGGTCATATAATTATCATTTTTTTATATGTTGATGACTTATTGATCATAGGTAGCACAATTTCCTCCATTTCATCCATCAAAATTGCTCTCCACAATGCCTTTGAAATGAGTGATTTGGGGCTTCTAAAACAATTTTTGGGGCTCAAAATCGAGCAAAATTATGATGGGATTATGGTAAATCAGTCCAAATACATTTCAGACCTATTAGTAAAGTTTAACATGGCTGAATGTAGGCCTACACCATTTTCTTTCCTTTCAGGGATCAGCCTTGAAGAAGGAAAAAGCACACCTCCCATGGACTGCACTATCTATCGACAGCTGATTGGTATCTTGTTGTACTTGACACATTCTAGGCCTGATATTTGTTATGCCATAAATTTCATATCAAGGTACATGCAGCAGCCTCATGATATTCATTGGAAGGAAGCCAAGAGGATCCTCCAGTACATTCAGGGAACTAGGACCTATGGCATTCACTATGCTGCAGACTCCGAGCTAGAGCTGGTTGGATACACAGATTCCGATTAGGTGGGTGATTCTATTAATCAGAATTCAACTTCCAGATATGTATTCATTTTTGGTGGTGGCCCTATTTTCTGGTCAAGCAAAAAGTAGGCTTCCATAGCACTATATTCAGCAGAGGCCAAGTATCCAGGAGCAGTGAATGCTTGCATCCAAGTAGTTTGGTTGCAAGGAATTCTTTCAGAGTTTGATCTTGGTAGTGCTTTTTCCACTGTCCTCTTTTGTGACAACTAGAGTGCTATTAAGATATCCACGGATCTAATTACCAAGCATAGGACCAAACATGTAGAGATTCACATGCACTACATCAGGGAGCTAGTGCATGATAGGACCATCATTTTGCAATACTGCCCGACTGATGAGTAGATTGCAGACATACTCACCAAGATATTTTTAGAAAAGAATTTCACTTACCTCCGTTCACTATTGGGGGTGAGTTCATCAGGGCGATCTAGACTAATTTCAGTGTTCAGCTTGAGCGGGGGGGGTTCCCACTAGGTTTTCCCTCTTTTCCTCACTTAGTTTGTTTTGAGCATTGTTTTTTCAGTTTTAGCATTGTATAGGGTGACCTATGGCCTTATTTTCCATGGCCCCAGCATTTTTATGCATCTATGTTTTCTAACTCTTCCTGAGTATAGCTTAAGGGGGGGTGTTGGAGACATTTACCATAATACACACTCTTTGGTCAAATTGGCCTAGTTAAACCACTATCATAAGTTTAATTGACATCAGTGGAGCATTAATTTCCATTATCCAGTCACACCCACACCTACCTACAATCAAGGAGGCTAAGTTAGCCTTATCCTACATTCAAGGAGGCTAACTGGAGCACTCCAGGGGTGATCTGTGTGGCATTAATGCACCTAATTGCTAACTGGTGGTTCAACTAGTCAGTTACAGTCAGTTAAGGCACCTCCAGTCATTAAATATATTATTTAATGGTTATTTAATGATTATTTATTATTATTTAATGAACTCGAGTCAACAAGGCACCTCCACCAACTTTTGATCATTAGTTCAGCTTTAGTTAACCTCATTGGGGTTCATTGGAGTCGTGGAGCACTAACACTTGATGGTTGGATTGCTATGACATGTGTTTTGATCTCCTTCAGTTGATATTCAGTCATTTATTGCACTCTGACTTCAGTTAGGGTTTGGTGAGTCAATTAGGGTTTTGGTTAAGTGGTTAACTGAGTGAGATTGAATGGTTGAGAGTCAGTTAAGCTAGACTCACTCACTGAATTCGAATTGTCTCCTTAGGTATTTGAATGATTCATGGAGTTAAGCCATTGCTCAGCATTGGAATTATAACCCATTATTGTTTATTAAATATATAGAGAGGAAACCAATTCTGGTTCCGATTATTTTCCAATTCATGAGTATTTGTTAATTATTGTTTGATTATTTTGATTCCTGGTTCCTAGATCATGTGCAAGAATTAATATATCCATCTGCAATACATTTATTGATATGTGCAGCTATAAATAGCTTCTAAATGCTTATTTCATGTCAGCGTCACTAAAGCATTTGCTCGTTCATTCTCTATTTCTAGATTTAACTCTTCTTGTACCATGCACATTTATTCTTCTATCTTCTTTACAGATGCTTCCAAATAGTGTAAAGGGTGATAGCATTATGGATTCCAATGTGGCTAATGCCAAGGAGACACAGAAGGATTGTTGGTTATTTGCTAACCAACTATATTATGCTATAATATTTATTCTAGGAAGGTAGCTATTTTCTATTTTTAATTTTTAGTACCTTATGATCACTGTAATAGATGTTTCTCCTCCTATAATTAGAGGAAATTTAAAATCAAAATGGGCCTCCTAAGGAAAATTAATAAAATAATATTTATTGATTTTGGAGGAAGAAAAGAAAAAACTACTTTTTTTGTTCGTATTTTCGACATATCTCCTAGTTTTTTTACTCAAATTTCGATTGGGAGATCTTGTTGGTTGTGTATTTGAATCCTTCATCCAAGGCGTACCCACTCGGGATACTTTTGATGGGCCCCACTACCCCATAAACAAGAAATACCTTAAAAAATGTGATGATCATGTCATCATCATGTTTTTTCAAGTATTTTTTTTATGGGGTAGCGGGGCCTGTCAAAAGTATGCCGAGTGGGTACTCATTGCATGAGGAATTCAATTCCACATCCAATGAGCTCTCTCGATCGAAATTTGGGTGAAGAAACAAGGAGATATGTCGAAAATACGAACAAAAAAAGTAGTTTTTTTATGATACCTATTCCCAAATTTATATTAAAATTTTGTTTAAGAGGCACAACCTTTTTTAATTTTAAAGCATTTTGATTGGATAATACATGATGACATGGAATTTGTATTATTTTTGGAAGGCCCATTTTAAATTGTAATTTCCTCTAATTCAAGGTTAGATGCAGTTTTCTGAGTAGCTATTTATTACCCATTGTTGCTTCTTGACATTCCAATATTAAATTCCGGTGGAGTTTTCTAAATGGGGTAGTCAACTTATGGTCTCTAATTGACTCATGCTATAGTCAAATTGGATTTTATGGTTCATTATTTGGGGATAGCATTGAATTATGAACTATGGATATTCAAACAATATTAACAAGTGAATTTTTTACGACATCTTCATGCTAATAAATTATAACATTGACACGTGCTTGCTTGGCAGATTGACTTGGAACCCATTCCTGTAGGAGAAATTGGTTTAGTAAAGGAGAGAAATAAAGTGGAAACTTCTAAGAAAATGGAATTTGAAAATGAAAATAAAAAACTAATTCGAAATACAGAATATGATGAATGCAATGAGTGGACACCTGAAAAGGATAGTAGCATATTCAAGAGAAAAACAAGAAGATAGATTATTTAAAGGACATTAAGGAAAGTAGGAAATGGCTAAACAAGAAGCTAAGGGAACATAGAAAATTGTCAAAGGTGATTTAAGTACCTAGAGGGTATCTAAAATGGGCATGTCTGTTGTATCTGAAGGTGTTTAATATGATAAGGTGGATGTCATATAGGTCTAATATTGTGTAAATAATGGTTTACTTTTGCATTGTTTCTTCAATTTCTTGCATCTGATGATTCAAATCTTATTAATATGGCTCTTTTGGGATCCAGATTCAAATGTTTTAACAATGGACACTACAAAAATTAATTCTCCAAGCACACAATTACCTGTTTCCATAGGAATGTTTGGTTGGCCTTCAGGATTTCCACACTTGGGGTAATGTATATGGACTATGGTCACTTTATAATTTCTTGACACTAGGGTTGTAAGTATTACAAAGGCATGTTATATTTTATTGTTTAACATGCAACTTATCCTTTCAATTTTACTTGACAGTTATTACTCTCCTATGGCAGTAGCATCAGCTGCTGATATGGTTGCTTCATGATTGACACCTATCTCTATGACAGGAATGTCCTTAACAAAGAACAATACAGAAGCATTATAGGTGATATGAAATTCTCTAGTTTGAGATCTTGAGTAATGTGAAGTTATAAGTTGTTGCTTTGACATTTTTCATGTAAACTATAAGAGAAGCATGGGTCTTATTCTCTTCAGAGAGACTCACCAATCAATGTTGTTTCTTTATTACATTATAGATTCTTATTTAAGGGTTTTGGCATCAAAATTTTAAATTTTTTTGTTGTAATGCTTTTGTTTCTGATTTTATGTGAAGAATGGTATGAACTGTTGCTTTGGACATTGTTCATCTAACCTGTAAGATAACCATGGCGGTTCTTTTCAATTAGGCCATTGCACCGAGCAATGCTTTTTCGCTATGACATCACATATTCTTATTTAAGCATTGAAACATTGGATATTAAAAGATCTGTAAAAATTAATCTGAAGTAAGTTTGAGAGTGAGGCATGATGATCTACAATTACAATGATGAATTGGTAATGGAACTTTTTACTTGTTAGTGGATTCAAGGATCAACTGTTTGTCTCATGTTTGTGAAAAAATTCATATACTTAATAAAATATAGTGATCATAGCTTGAAGAATAGTCTTTAATTAGAAAATTATATATATTGGTTTACCTACCTAGGTGAGTTTCTATATATTCATTTCAGTCATGTTTTAGCTATTGCATAGTGTGCTTATTGCATATTAAAATCTTTTGTGCAACTTCCCTCATTTATGTTCCCCATACGACATTCACGGAAGCGTTGCAGAACACATGTGTATATTACCCACTTCATTGGTTTCCAGTGACAGATGAAATCTAATCCCTTATGGGCTGCTCCATGTGGAAGCTCAACTGGTTTATATGAAAATGGTTTAATAGGAACAATCTGCAACTACTGCTCTGGGACATGGAGGTAGGTCCCATGACTTACTGTGTACTTGTCTAAAGGATAAAGGAGATGCTGATGGATATTATACTGCTGCAAATGTAAATGAGGAAAAGAATAGGGAAGGTAATGCATGCATGGATGCACCAGAAATAAAGTCTAATTCACAACAACAAACTCAAGAAGCACAAAAAGAGATCCCAATATTTTAGGTATGGTGTAAATTTAAGTCAACATTTAATGGACTGTTGAATTATAGTTTAAAAATTTACTCTTATGAATACACATACTGATAACAAACTGCAACATTGTAATCTTTTCTTTTATTTTGCAGAATGGATCTATTTTCATCTTGCCTTTTACTGTTGTAGCTTCTATCAGTAATGTTAGTGTAGGAGTTGCTAACACAACGGGAGCAAATGTTTCGGTAACTGCAACTATGTTTTCTGCTAGTAACACTACATCTACATGTAGTTCTTTAGCCATTGGTGCTCAGAATAGCTTCTTTAATGGAAGCGTCACAAATGTTGCAGTTTTATAGGCTCAACTACTAAATTTTGTCATCTAGAAACATACTTTTCCTTTCTCTATATCACCTTCTCTCTTTGGAACAGCATACAGTGGATTTCTGGTACCACATCATGTTGATGGTCCAGTCTTGAGCAATATTTCTGACATACAAATACTATATTATTTTAAAAAATTTCTAATCTATGAATGAGATTTCGTCTTATGGAAATCTGTTCTTATAACAATGCAAAATATTTTGCAGGTGTTACAGCTGATTTTACCACACATGGTGGATCACACCGTTATGGCCTTCCTTGTCCCTCTACAGACTCTTTAGACCCCATGGACCATTTTTGTACCTTTGATGTTTACAATATCATCCGTAAAAATATGCATTATTTTCCATACACGACTTTTAAACCTATTCTTGCGTATGTACGCGGATATGACCCTCAAACCCACATACATCAAGATGTGTGCAAAAGGCCAAATAGTTTTGGAGTTTTCCTTGATGTGGATCCGATTCACTTGTCTCTTAGCCTTCCATATGCCTTGAGATTGCTTGTATTTGACCTTGCATTACCCCATTGAAGCACTATATAAGGAACCCTTTGGATACATTGAAGAGGGGGAATTGAAGAGCAAGAAAACTATAGTCCATTCTTGTCGAAGCTTATACTTGAGTCTGCATCCATTTGTCCCTTAGAGCACTTTGTGTTCTTCCCAAGATTTCTTTTGCTATGATCTTGTTATCAAGAGATGGAGTATTGAAGTGGTGGGGGCCGAGGTGGAGGACTCAGTTTGTCTGATTCGCAGACGTGCCGACAGAGGTTGTCACTATTGTAATCTTTGTTTTATATTAATAGAAATATCTTTTCCTATCCAATCATTTGTATTTAAATGAGTACTAAATCCATGGATGCTTTTAAATGCTTATATGTTATTGATTATATATGCTAGAGTAGGTCTAACACCATCATATAGAATGCTTGTCTTCTTTGTTGAATGTTGAGAGAGAAAATTGTTAATACAAGCGAGAGTGGAAAATCTCAATGGGGATCTACATCAAACATCCAGAATAAGGTATGTTTCGAGATCCTTTAGTGTTATATATTTGGTTTCTCTTGCATATGGGAAAGGATTGATTTCTGCAGTTACTCTGTCTATTGTGGTACCCCAAGCCATAGGAAGTTTTCTCCATAATAGCAGGTGCCTCACATTTATAATTATTAATCACCCATTTTATAAATCTCATATGATGTCTCAACAATTAGCTAGTACAACCTTAGTAACCACTAGTCAAAATGACCCAAAGAATTCTGAGGGTCTTTCCAGTTCTGTAGTTCATCTAGGTGTACTACTACCTACCCCTTCTTGATTTGATGTCAAAGAAACCAAATTTGTTATAATGTCCTCTACCTATTTTTTGCATGGGCTAAGAACAAGAGAACCACATGTTTTCTCATTACTATTTAGGATGATGTTAAAATCTCCTACTAAGATTCCATTCTTTGGAGGTGATGAAGTGAGAGAATCAGAAAGGGAGATCCAACATTTCTTTTTTCTTTTTCCATTGCATTGTGTGTGGCATACATACAAAACAATTGAAATGATTGGTTGTTTTGGATTATTTCACAAGTCAATTAGATCCACTAATCCAATTTTAAATCATTATCTATGCGGATAATGGTTGGGTCCCATAGGATTGCTATTCCTCTAGTGAAATCTACGACCTCCTTCATAAACGATTCATTTTTTTCCAAATCCCTATATTTACTAATGCAAAAAACTTGGCTTTAAGCTTTGTTTCTTGTAATAGAACCATGAAATATTATTAGACAACGAGTTTAGAGAATTTTTTTTATTAGGGATACAACCCCCTATAGTTCCAAGATAATAACTTCATACTTTATTTGGTTTGGGTTTTTCCCTTGAAGCAAAGGCATGTATTATGGTAGATTTCACTACCAACAACTTATTGTTGGTTGCTTCCTCTTCTATAGAATCCTTGTCAGCTTTCCATCCTTCTATTATTTTGTTGTCTCTCCTTGGGGGAAAGAGGAGGCCAATCTTCATCATAGTGTGGTGAATAGGGAAGTGGGATTGGCGGTGGGGAGGTCCCATATTTTGACTCCATGTTCAACAATATTCATTGGAGATTGAAGACATGAATCTGAGGCTATAGGCTCTGTTTCTGCAGTTTTAACAGTTTCTAGAGGAGGGACTCCCCCATCTTTATAGGGCTGTTGTTTTTTGGCTTGAGTTTGTCATTGCTTATTTTTAGTCTTTTCTAGTTTGCAACCTTCTTGAATCCATCCTATTAATGGAGAGCATTTTTGGGGAAATACTTCACAAAATGACCGTAGTCATGGCAGAAGTTGCATTTGAACAATATTTGTTCTTAGTCTAATTTTTTGACATAATTTGATCTTTTAGTTGTATATCTAGTAACTTTGGAAGGTTAATTTCTAGTTCAAACTTGATACAATTTTTTGCACTTGTGTATATTGTTACTTAGCTTGTGGTTTCTAATACCTTCATAGCATGTTCCAGTATTAGCTAATGTTCACAATTATATCGTCTCACATAATCCAAGGAAAAAAACGTAGGCAAACCCAAACCCTTTATTGGAACCTTATATTTTTTATCAAAGTTGAGAGACCAGTGGTTTATGTTCAACCTATTCAAACCTAAGAACCATGACCCTCTCCAAATGATTTTATGTTTATCCTTGTTATGCTTGAAGAGGAAGGAGTAAAACCCTTTCCCAGAGTAGAAATCATTTATTGATGTTTTCAGCCAAAGGGACCAAATGAAGCTTGATCCTTCCAAGTTCTAATGTGTTAGGATTGGATCATGTTCCTGTTAAACTTTCTTATGAATGCATTTTATGCAAATACTAATTCCTTGTAATGGCCTATAGGTAATCCAAATTTAACTACAAGGTGAGGAGATTCCTCCTTCTTTTAACAGAGCAGGATGTTGGTCCATTCCCAGATGACTTTCTTTTTAGTAGATGCATCAATTAGCACATTAATGAAGCTATGGCCTGGAAAAAATGAGGGAGAGCTAGTATAAAAGAGGATATATAAGGTGTCAAAAATACCACAATTGGAACTCGTTTAATTTAAGAACTAATGAACTTTACCCAGGTCTTCTCTGTTTATTTGTACCTTGAATTAAAAATATTAATGATCGTTCTAATACAACACTGCGTTTTACATATATTCACATAATACTACACATGCATATCCTGGTAATAACTTGCTCATATGATATTATACCCATTCTTGAAAAAATCGTTATCAACAAAAAAATGACTGGGGGTTTGAAATACAACTTCTTGGTAACATCAATGAAAAAATTGGCAAACCGCTGCAAGCATTAAAAAATAAAAAATAAATTCATTTTTTATTTTTTTAAACATATAAACCAACAAAAACATCAAATCAACACATCCACACATAAATATAGGAAAACATCGATATATGATGTAGTGGATATTCATCCTTGTGGTAGTGATTTACTTAAGGATTAGAGTATTTTAAGTTATCAAATGTTCTGGAATTGTCTCTCGTTTTCTGATTCCTATAAAATCCAAATGATATAATTTGTATTTATTGTAGACTACATTGTTTACCATAGAATTTGATATTGTAAAACATGTTAAGTGCACTGTGGCTTCAAACAATAACTAGAAATTGTTTGGGGATAAATTTGTGAAACTTCAACAGGAAAAAGAGGCAAAGGATATTGAAATTCCAAATATAACCTAGGCAGTATTTGAACTAATGATGAGATCATTCTTATGGTTTATTCTATGTGTTATGTATGGAAATAATGAAGGATTCATTCCTGTTATAAAGAGTTCAAGCTGAAAGGAAAGAAACTATGATATGTGAGAAATCAAATATGTTTTATCCAAGAATGTTTGGCGATTCTGATGGTGTACAGATGTTAGATTTATATACACTGGTATAGTAAATATGACAACATATATTGCACAAGACCTTCTGAGATCTGTTCATCAATATCTTTTAGAAGGCCTTGAACGTTTGTGTGAATATTCTATTGCAAAAGTATTCTTTTATTTCATTGCGGTTTTTCCTTTTTGCTATGATATTATTGAGCCTCAGAATTGAGATCTGTGAGAGCCAGGAACTTTTCAGGATTTATCTCAATTTATATAATCATTTTTTTGTGTAGCTACCCTTCTCTCGTAGAATGTTTACCACCAGACATACGTGATTACTTGTTTAGAATATTAAGGCCGCAACCTTATATGACATCATTGTAAAGGAAGTCCCGATCATTTTGATTAGCTTCTGTGGATGGTCTCATCTTCCCGGAGAACTAGTGCAGAGAAAGGTATTTTGAAGGTGTTTCTCAGCATTTCCAAGATTATGCTAGTTATGTAGGATTCACTGATTTGTCAAGTGAAATTGAAGTAAAATGATTTCAAGACGTCAATTAACTGATACATTTTTAGATCTTTTGAAAATGATCCAGAATTTTGAAGTCAAAGATGAGCCATCAATTGATATTTGATAGTTTCTCAATCTAGTTGTGTACCTCATCTACACTTGCAATTTTGTTTGTTGTTAACAAATGCTTTTGAAATTTCTACTTTGTTGTATTTCAGCAGTGGAATATCAGTCTACTCGTCAGGTTAAATTGCAGGTGCAATTCTTGGGTGATTATGGCATAAGAGTATGCACTTAGCCAAATGAAAATTAGTTGTAATTACTTATTCAACTTTTTAAGGGCCATTGTATTGATAAAAATAGGCTGCTTGTGGGATTGACGAATTTGGGCTAATTGTAATCCTTTTGAAGCTAGACAGAAGCAATTTCCACCTTAAGAAATGAAAACTTACATCCATCACTTGGATTTAAACACAAAAAGGCACAAACTTGCATCCATCACTTGGGTTTAAACAATAATATCTCCTTTTCCAAGAAACAGTAAGAACGGAGTATGCATCTAGACACCTTTACCAAGAAGTGCTAAAAACAGAGTCTCCTTTCTGGATACCTTACCCTAAATGTGTCCAACCAATACCAAAAATGGTCACCTCAAGAACTCTCCATAATATAAGGAAATTTCATACATTTTCCAAGGAGGTTAAATGGGATTTTATAGAGGGGGAAATGAATAATAGTGCCCTGGTTACTTAGATGGGCTTGGAGTGTCAACCTTGATACTTGACCGGGTCTCCCAAAGAAATGCATAAAAAGGGGGGAGAGCACCTGGCCCACTACACCTAGCTTCTCAAATATTCTAATGGTAAATTGATTCTGCGTCTTGGCCTACACATCATCCTTGCATCTTCGAGATTTTATCCCACAATCGAGGATGCAAAACCAGAAGTACACCCAACGACTTTTTGAGATTCCTTAGGAAGCTCCGATATTTTCCATTTAGAAATCAAAATATTATTAAGGAAGGGGGATTCTCACTGCTGGGGGGAATTGAATAAGATCTAATATAGGGTTTGATTTCTCATGCAGGGTTTTAGAGAATCCACATGCAATAACTAGGTTTTGCAATTCTATGATTAAGAAGAAAATATCGACACATATTGGGCAATTGAAAAATATGTTGATAGCCATTGCAATTGGCGCAATGGAAATGAAACCCTATCAAAATATATAAACATTCACACAAACCATTGGACGACAATCAGGTATTAAAATAGAGCACATGAATTATATAATTTGATGTGATAAATGCAAATAACAGGAACAACATACATCGCATACATGAAATAAGGGAAAACAAATGGGGATGAAAAATAGACTGGGGTACCTTAGCGAGTCATGCCGAAAATCACTTGACCTTGGTGAGCACAAGATCTCTGAGCCTCCATTTTTTGCAACCAGTTGTTTTGCCTCCTCCTCCTCTTTTAGTCAGTGCAATTTCGTAAAACCCTGATGGAAACAAAAAATGTAACCCTTATTATTATTCATGTCTTGCATACCCTAAAATGGAACTATACCCCCTAGTCCTCCTCTTCCACAAGTTCCAGAAAACCATTAATTTTCCCATGCCACTAACACCACAATAGTGTCAATTACTCATAACAATTGGGTACCTCTTAAATTATCGATTAATATTTTACAGAGGAAATATTTTTGTGGATTGTTGGAAAATGGAGGAATGGGCTCACGATGGAATCAGCTTGTCGTAGGTTTCAAACTTTGTATCACAATCAAACTCAAACCCTTTTCTCCCTCCAAATCGCCTATCTCCTTATGCTTTCTCTTCGGAGGTCCTGATACTGTGGATGGGAGAAATGCTATAGAGGACTCCAAATTTACGTAGCTATATCCCTCTACTTGCTTTTCGAAGGTCCTGGATGGACGAAATATTATAATATGTTTTGATTTTTTGTTTTTATTGTTATCTATCTATCTATCTATCTATATATATATAACAATAAAAACAAAAAATCAAAACATATTATAATATTTCATCCATCGAGGACCTCCGACAAGCAAGTAGAGGGATATAATATTATAATATGTTTTGATTTTTTTTTTTATTGTTACATATATATATATATTTGTTTTGTTTTATTTTTGTGTTTTTATTTTGTTTTATTTTTTATTTTTTATATTTTTAAATTTAATATTTTTATTGAAATATGAATAACATAACATGTGGTATATCAAAGTAGGGAAAGTATGTAACCTTGGGATATGGAATATCAAGTTGGGATTGGGTAGGATTGGATAGATAAAGCATAGGGTTGACTAAGTTAAGAAAGAACTAACTAGGCCAAGGGAGTAATGGAGAAAAAAGGGGGAAAAGAGGGTTTGTATCGAAGGGAGAGAGGAGGGGAGAAGAGATGTTGACATTGAGGGTGCATGTAGGAGATGAAAGAGGAACCAAAATAATGGATGGAGTCAGAGGTGAGAGAATAGGGATAGAGATAGTTCGATAAAATGAGGAAGAAGAGAAGGTGCTCAACTAGGTTTACCACCATGTAACCATGTTAAAATTTGACTCATACATGCATAGATTCTTTTGTGGAATAGTGTGAACAACATAGGCTAAACTTGACATGGTTTTGTAAGAAAAAGATAATTTTTTAAAGGACCCTGATGGTGTTCCTTTACACTTATAACTTCACCATTCATTTTATCTAGTCCTCATTGTTCCAATACTAAGTGGACGCATGCATTTCATATCCATCTTGGAGAATGATAAAATCCAACACTAAATCTAGATGCTACTACAAAAGGGGAATGTCAAATTGAGAACTTCATCATATGGAAGCACAATTATTGTCATTTAGAAGAAAGACGACAAATATGCAGTAATTATTGCACCCTAAAATAATCACTATAAAAATGGTTATCTAAGCGCAGACATAAAAGGACTTATAGATTGTATGAAAGGTTCCATTAATTCCATTAAGTCCTTGTTGACAATTAGGACATCTATAAAACAAAATTGAAATGAAAAGTACAATATTGTTATGAGAAACCACCAAATCAAAAGCTCAAGCATGTACACTTATTAAGTTTTTCTTAAGCCCTTATCACATGTGCAAAAAAATTCTAGAAATGCTTGCACCATAGGCCTAGCACCAATGTCTCAAAGAAATATCATGCCAAAGACCAAGTATTTCGCACAATTGGCTATGAGTAGCAACAACATGTTAAAACCCCATGTCAAGTTAAGGAGCATCTAAAGAGTGCTAGAACTTACGTCATGCAACCTACATATCTAAGAACGCATTAACACAATCTACCATAGTACATCAAGATGGGACAATTACGTGGAAGTGTCCAACACAAGTTTGAAAGAAACATTGCAAATGTTTCTAAAAGACATTTTATGTCCACGTTATTCTAGCTGAATACCAATGATTATAAGCTCTCAAGAAACTTTCCAAAATTTTCTAATGTTTCTGTTCTACCCACATGATGATGATAGGTGAATAGAAATTATTATATCATTTCGGAGTACGTGTACGCAATGTTGAATATAAGAGAAAACTAATTTAGACGAGCCTTTAGCAAGGAACACTTCCTTTTTTATTGAGTGATATTGAGGAATGAGAATTTGTAATGCAGCAATTTTGTTATCGTCTACACTAGTTTATGGAAATTTCTTTTTGTTCAATAATCAAAATTTTCAACATAGGATGTGAAATGGTACATATTTATACTTATAGCTGTCTATAAATGCTATGCAACCATCCAAATCACTAAAATAACAATTATTTTAATATAATATTCAGGAAGAAAAACAACCCACTTGGTAGCATGCTCAACTTCAACATTAGGACAAGAATAGGATGATGATCATGATGATTGCAATGATATTGATGACGATGATGGTGGTGACAATGATGATGATGATGATGATAATGATCATGATCATGGTGACAATGACGATGATGATGATGATAATGATCATGATGACGATATTGATGACAATGATGATGATCATGATGATGGCGACGATGATGATGTGGATGATGATGAAGATGATGATGATGATAATGACGATGATAAGGAATGTGATGGTTATGATGATGATGATGATGATGATGAAGATGATGATGATGATAATGACGACGATGAGGAAGGTGATGGTGATGATGATGATCATGATGAAGATGGTGATGACAACGACGACGATGATGATGATGGTGATGAAGCTGATGATGACGACAATGATGAAGATGTTGATGAGGACGAGGGTGATGACAACGACGACGACGACGATGATGATGATGACAATGATGATGATGAAGATGATGATGATGATGATGGTAATGGTGATGGTGATGATGATGATGAAGATGATGATGACGACGATGATGACGATGATGATGATCACGGCGATCAAGATGATGATGATGATAATGGAGATGATGAAGATGATGAATATGCTGATGAGGAAGAGGGTGATGATGATGTTAATGATGACAATATTGATGATGATTATGATGGTGATGACTATGATGGTGATGACAATGATGATGATGATGATGATGATAATGATGATGATGATGATCATCATCATCATCATCATGACGATGATGATCATGATGATCGTGATGATGGCGACGATGATGATGATGGTAATGATTATGCTGGTGATGATGATGGTGATGGTGATGATGATGATGATGATGATCACAATAATGAAGATAATGATGAATCTGATGATGATGATAATGAATATGATGAAGATGTTGATGAGGAAGACAGTGATGACTATTATGATGTTTTCTAGGTGCAATTCCTAACTCTTTACTTGATGCTATGTTGAATTGTTTTCCTATTGAAATTCATGGCGCAATTTCTATCGCTAACCTTGGATTAATAGATGGTGCTATGCTATTCAAGATGTTTTTTGGGAGGCTATTCTTGGATTTATATGGGATGTTATTTTGGATGCTAATTGGGATGTTAATTGGGATGATAATTCTGATGCTAATTGGGATGCTAATTTGGACATTAATTGGGATGCTAATTAGCATCCAAAATAGCATCAACGTTTGAAAAGGGATGTTAACTGGGATGCTAATTGGAATGCTAAATGGGATTATAATTGGGATGCTAATTAGGATGCTAATTGGGACATTAATCGGGATGATAATTAGCATCCAAAATGGCATCAACTTTTAAAAATGGACGCTAATTAGGATGCTAATTTGAGAAATTATAAGGACGCTACTTGCGACACTAATTGGGATGCTAATTAGCATCTAAAATAGTGCCAATTTTTAAAAAGAGACACAAATAATGCCATTAAAAGCGCCCAGTCGAAAAGCGTCCACTTTGTCCAAGAAATGATGAAAAATTCACTAAAAGTGCTAGTGGATGCTAAAACGGAAGCTAAAAGAGACGCTAATCATAGGGTTTTGTTGTAGAGATAAAACAAGAGCTATGTTATAAAATTTATAAGCCATATAAAAAGTATACCATGTAAATGTTATAATACAGCCGTAATTAAGTCAATGTCATAAAGTCCATAAAAACAATAATAGTAACCTGTACAACATAGGCTAGTAAAACATCCAACCTTCCATTAATATCAACTAATGTGATGTCCCAAAAATTTGAAAAAAATAATTTATTAGGCTAATCATTTACTGCCTGAGATGGACATAATTGAACTTTGTGGAATGTGATGTACTTTGTTTATAGTGTTGTAATGTCATAAGATGTTCTTATGTCCTACTTTCATATTTCCATATTTGTTTATTAATGTAATACTTATGTTGTCATGATGTTGATTTCTATCTTGATGTCTGCTTACGCATTTTCATGTATGTTAATTGTTGGATTACTGTTGTATAAACAATTATGACTTAACTTGTTATTGAAAAAGGGGTGGAGTGGTAGGACTTGTTTCCCTTGTAAACACCTGAGAGGTAACTATTCTCCACTTGTCACTATGATGGTTACTTATTTCTTATTAACTAATGCATTTATTTCCTTGTCATGTGTAGGTGCACTTGATGATGGAAGCTGCTTAGAGAAGCTGAACAAGTCATATTGTTTGCTCGTCACTAATGTTCAAGTTGGGCGATGAGGGGCTTACAGTCCTATCCTAGTAGTTACTATAACTGCTATTAGTTGATATTTACACTAGGCTGGATGTTTCACTAGCGTATGTTGTTCAGGTTACAATTATTGTTTTTACAGATTTATCGATTGGGTTGTAATTGCTACTCCAAATAATACTTACATGGTTCACGTTGCATATGGTATTTAACACTTGCAAAACTTGTTTTATATCTTAACATGGTTTTTGGTGTTATATTTTAAACCTTATAATAGACTTGCCAGGCATATTTCATATTCCATGGACTATGGAAAATTCCTATGTATTCGATAAATAGTTTACATGGCACGTTTGTTTCACTTGGCTCTGTGTTAAAGGTTGATATAAACTATACAATGTGGGTATCGAAATATGTTAATGGAGGCCAGGGTGGTGACATAAATGTGCCATGGAAGTCATGTCCTTCAATATTAGGGCTCGACTCCTACTTTGGGTTGGTCATTCGCATCATAGCTACATGAGCACTACCTCTGCATTGTCTGGTGGAATGGAGCTTCAAAGGTTTGGCTGTGATGGCACGTAGGTAACCCTCTCTGGTTTAGCAGCATTTTTTTTCTATTTAGCTTGGTTTCAAAGTGTACTCCTCATCATGACTTCTATTTTGTTTTGTAGGTTGCATGGTATGAAGAAAACTGTGGGTCATGGGTCGCCCTGAGTCAACGCCATACCCATTTGGGTAAGCCCTATTGTGTAATTTTTAGAATTTGTCCCTCTCTCGTGTTGTTGTTTGTGACAGAGTTTAACAAAATCTTCATGGGTTTGGAAATATGATTTAAAGGGTGTGGAAATGAAAGGGTTTGTCTGTAATCTTAATGAGTATAGCATTGGAGATGCCTTAAGACTTGGGGTTTTTCTTGTTGGGATTCAGCACCTTCAAGCCAGATGTTTAAATGCATTTGGTTTTTGTTTTATGGACTTTGTGTAGAGAATGTGGCCATGGTGAACATTCCTAGGCTCTGCGAATTATAATTTATGTTTAAAATTGGATATGACATTAGCACCATTGCTTGTAATGGTGCAACGCCGAGGTTATAAGACTGTGTAAATTCTTAATTCCTTTTACGAAAGGAAATGTATAGTAATTAAACTCTATGTGGGTTTATTGGATTTTCTTATACAGAGTATGTGCATACTGCTCGATTTTGTGGATATAATTCTTACTCTTGGCATTATTTTATTCTGTGCATATGTGAAAACCTTATTTAAGTTCTTATATGGAATTCTTGGAAGCTTTGGTTGGCTTTGGGAGCCATGCCATAGTGGCATTGGTGTTTCCCACCACTAGGGATGCGACTGTGTGTAGGGTAAAGGAATTATCATTTTTATGGTTGAAACTTGTATATGGTTAATCCTTTGTATTAGATTGTAAGATCTGTGACAACGGTGTAACCCTTCATCGGGTGTCATTACTATTTGCATAGCATAGACAGGGTTGCGTTAATGTTTAAATGCTTTGTTATGATTTGGACCAAGGGCCGTAGTTACAGTGTGTATTTTTAATTGGGTCTTTCGACCACTATGTAGAGATTAAATGTATTTCATTTATGGTATGTGTACTTATAATAGCATGGATTAAATTGAAATGCTATAGTGTATGGAAGAAAATAATAACGAATCCTATAGGATTCAATATGGTGACCTGTAAAATAAAATGACTCGACAAGAATTGATACTAGGTCGTTATAGTTGTAAAATTTTATACTGTATGGGTTTGATTTCACAATTTAATCATTGACAAGAATTGATCCTATGACCTTTGTGTAATTATGCTACATTTTTTAATGAGTGTTGTGCATAGCATTATGTTGGATTTATTTGTTGGGACTTTCGTTATGGCATTTGATTCTTGTATATGTAGTTTGGTTTATTATATATGAAATGGATTTATGTGGATCATTCTTTATATCTTCAAACCATTAGGTGGTCTCCATATGTGGATTGTGGATTTGATTTATGAATTTCTTTAGTGTATGAAGAATGATTTTGTATTTAATAAATACATACAGACTATGAGGGGTCTTCGATGGTTTTAATCTAGCTTGTTATTTCCGTTTGATGATTGTTATTTAAGTATAGGATAATGTGTTTATAGTATTGTTTAAAATAAAACTTCAGACATATTAGAGGTCACGATGCCCTCACTATTTGGCATTTTAATTTGCTATTCTTTTAAGATTTTGTTTATAATTAAATAAGAGAAATGTTTTGTTCCTGAGGTTATGGTTTACTATACTTTAATTAATTGTATTTTATAATTAGGTTCTCATTATAGCTTAACCTTAATTAGAATTTTTGTTCCTAAATGGAGGTGTGCTTGAAAATGATATCTGCCAATAGAATCTATAGGTAAAATAAACATATAGACTTTGTTTGGAAGGAAAATAATCCCTAAACAATTCTTAAACATGAAATAATTACAAACATAAGGTTAGAAATATAACATAAACCCTTAAATATTAGGAAAATTGTTCTCCAAGAACTCTCTTGACAATAATGAGGTAGAATAGTGATTCCAAAAAATGGAAGAGATCCCCAAACCTCTCTTTGGATTGGGTCTTTATAGACAGACTTTTCAGTCAAAGGAGCAGTTAAATCAAGAATCGTTTGATATCTTGATTTAACCATTTTATTTAATTTAGATATTTTTAATATTTAACTTAGGAACTTTTAACTAGTTCATATTTGGACTTTTGTAGGTATTATACTATTTAATTATTTTTAAGTAATAATAATAATAAATGGAGCCTCTCTTTATTTCTCATATTTTTAATATTATTACTATGTTTACTCTTATACATACCATGTATAAAATATATACTTATATATATTATTTGTTAGCATTTGTCTTTACGTATCTTATGACATGATCCCTAAACTTATGACACTTTCTTCATTAAGGCCATTAGGTAGGTGGTTATGTCTACTAGGCTAGCCAACTCTAAACATCCTTGAATGTTGGATTCCCTCATATAACATGGTAGTTCTTCATTACTTGATAAGATACAAAAATTCAATATTTCATTTAATCACTTGTAAATAAGTCAGATGAGATCAATATTTGCTTGAGTCATTTTCACTCAAAATAATTAATTCTTTTCAATAACTCCTAGTGCTTATGAGAGACCATACTCAATGCTAAAAAATAGGGAGTTACAAAATTAGTACAATTCCATAGCTCCTCTCTCAACACTAATGCTAGAATGTACTTGTAGGATACACCAAGGGATACAATGGCCAAGGATCCGATGTTCCAGAGCTTATGATCAACATCAACTTAGACTGTGCCAGGGATTATGCCCAACACTTCCAATTTAGATTTTCATGTGCTCCAGAGCTTCCTGCTCAACACAAAGGTTTCCATATATCATGTGTTTCATATCTTCTCGCTCAACACAACATAAACACTCATATGTTCTAGAGATTCTCGCTCAACACAAAACATCTTAAATACTCATGTGCTCTAAAGCTCCTCGCTCAACAAAAAAAATCCCATCAATCATGTGCTTCAAGGTCTATTCCCAACACATAAAATCATACATAAAACATATGTAATTGGTTTATGCCCAATATAGCAAAAAAATCATCATGTTCATATGCAGTGGGGTCTTTGACCCAGTATATAAAAATAAAACATAAAGGTAGCATCATAATCAATGGGCCTCATGCCCATAAGTGTTAGGTCAAAATTTGGTATATTACAACTAACAACTCTCTTAAGTCCACAAGGACTTCACTTAGTGAACCTCTCACATAGCACGTGTGATCGTGGGATATTAAAGAATACCCTTAATTTTTAGAGATATTGACCCAAACTCTTTTTGTTGAAATCCCCTCCCAATACTTAGAACCTCCTCCCCACCTCTTTTTATACCTCAATTCTTATAAACCACCCTACCCACCTACACCTTAAACCCCTCACCCCCCCAATACCTGCAATATATTAGTTACATTTTTGATAATTTTGAAACCCACAATATGACCTAACGTGATAGGATATTGGTCAACAAGTGAAGCCCCCATGCTTAAGTCATCACTAGGATAAGACTATCAATCTATCATTATCCAATTTGAGCGCTAGTGACGAATGAGCAGTATGTCTTATTCTCATTTTATAATCAATTTCCATTGTCAAGTGCACCTACACAGAAAAAGGAAAGAAATGCATTAGTTCTAGAAGAACTAAGTAATCCCCATAGCAACAAGTAGAAAATAGTTACCTTTCAGGTGTTTACAAGGGAAACAACTCCCGCCACTCGACCCCTTTACAATACAAGTAAGTCAGAATGATTCATAAATCCCTAATCGAACTTTATAACCAATGAGTAAGCAATCAAAATAACACACATACATATAAAGGCGTAACCATAGAACAAGATAGTAAGTAATATGATCCGGATTTATACAGGAACGCAACAGAATACACAAATAACCATAGAAACAAATATGCAGTGGAAATAACACTTCATTTCATTAATCAATAACTGAAACTTGTTTACATATAGAATGGAAATCATACTAGCTAGAGTACTCGTAGCTTATCTCTGAGAAGAGATGTGGCGGCTACATGCCTCTGAAATCATTGTTACAATGAGGACCGAAGGCCTATATATTATTGAGAAAAAATGGAAACCCTACACATCCAAAATCCTATCCATAGGAGGTGAAATGATTTAATGTGGGCCCCATTGGGTAACTTGGTACATCAATTTCCTGGGGTCGTAACTTTAGCATACTACCTCCATTTGACGCGCATGATATATCGTTAGAAAGATATGTTTAAGGACTACATCCATAAAAAGACAAATATCAATTTTGAAACAGTCTCATATTTTCCTAACCATTCGATGCCAAAAAAAACGTCATTTAGGGCCTCAAAATGGCTCCAGAAGTTTAGGACCCAAAAACTGCCAAAAATCATAAATTGTGCTACGATTAAGGAAACTGGAAAACTGAAAGAAACAATGGTGGGGGTCCAATAAAAATAGGTGGGTGGCCACCAATATCCTCCTAGATCATTCCTCCCCCCTTAGGAATCAATGGTCCCCATTGCATTGAGTTCCTCCATGAGATGAGGGAACTTCTATTGAACTTGGTCGCTGGTGAGCCACTTTCCCTATTAAAGGAGCTGTCCTGATTTGACAACTCGATATAGCTAAATCTTCTACTGGTGGGTGTTCTTGATCTGTGTGTCCATAATCCAATCAACATTGGCTTGTTCCATGCAGTCCGAGTTTATCTATTGGTGTGAGTTGTTCTGCCACGTCTGATGTGTCTAGTAGAGGTGGAAAGTAGGGCCGAAGGTGGTCCACATTGAACACTAGGTGCAGACCAAGGAATGGTGGAATATTGAGCTCAAAGGCATTGTCCCTGATAGCCTTGGATATGGTGTATGGCCCCTATTGGAGCGAGCAAAGCTTGTGGTGGGGTCCGAGGAGACACTCCTTTTGCAAATGTAGGCACACTTTGTCATCCACCTAGAAGTTGTGTTGCACCCAATACTGATCATGTCCCTACTTGTACTTAGCATTAGATCTGTCCAATATGTCATGAACCTGTTGGCGAATGTGTTGAATGTGCTCAATGGAGTTGTTTTCTTTGGAAACTTCAGATAGGATATGAGCTGAATCAACATGAGTACCTGCAAATGGCATGGCTACGTCAATGGGACATAGTGGTTGGAATCCCAAGCCCACCTGAAAGGGGCTGTGGTTGGTTGAGCTATGGAGGGCACAGTTATAGCTGTGTTGTACATAGGGAAGGCTCTCATCCCATGTGCATGGATGGTTTGAGTTGTACATGTACAAAATGTGTACGATCATCCTATTGATGACCTCTATCTGGCCATCAATCTGGGGATGGAAAATGGTGGACTTTATGGAAAATGGTGGACTTTGTGACCTTGGTGTCCAGGATTGACCATAGGCTAGACTAGAATGTACTAAGGAACCTGCTGTCCTGGTCTAAGCTTATAAACTATGGGATACCAAAGTGTACCCACACTCATTCAAAGAAGAGTTTAGTAGTGGCTTCTGCTATGATATTCTTCTTGTAGGCTACCATTATGGCCATCTTTGAGAATCTGTCAATGACCACAAACACACAGTCGTTTCCATGCTTAGTAGAAGGAAGGCTTGACATGTAATCCATGGATATGGATTCGCAAGGTTGACTAGGGGTAGGCAACGGAGTATAGAGGCCTTGCTTCTTGATGGATGGTTTTTCAATGGCGAAGGAAATGCAGGATCGGATGTACTTCCTGACGTCCTGTCAAAGGTTCGGCTAATAGAAATACTATTGTAGTACTGCCACTGTTTTCTCAAACCAAAAATGCCTAGCAACCCGACTGTAGTACGCTTCCCAAATCATCATGGCACACTCACTTGAAGGAACACAAAGGTGTCCCATGTGACATAGTAGTACATCCTGGAGGTGAAATTTTGGAACTTGGTTTCCCTCCAAGAGCATCTGGTATGTGTGGCTGAATTCTAGATCGATCTTGTAGAGAAGTAGCCAATCAGAAGTCTCATGCCCTCAAGAGTTGATCATGGTCATTATCACCACAATCTGTGGTCAGCTAAGGTAGTCTGCAACATTATTAGTGCTTCCCTTCTTGTACTTGATGTTTAACTAAAACTGTTGTAGATATGTGGACCACTTCTGATGGAGATCATTTTGTAACTCCCCTTGTGTCTGCATGAACTGTAGGGGTCAGTGGTCTGTATGGATGATCGTTTCCTTCCCCAAAATGTAATTATTCCATTGTAAGCAAGCCTTTACAATGGAATACATCTCTTTTTCATAAGTGGGATATTTGTGGACAGTGTCAGACAATGTCTCACTGTGATATGCCACTAGATGCCCTTGTTGAGTAAGGACTACCCCAATAGCATAGTTAGAGGCATCTGTCTCGATCTCAAATGGTTGTTGCAAGTATGGTAATGTGAGCAAAGGGGCATAGCATACGCGATGTTTCAATTCTGCAAATTCCTGCTATTGAGTTTTCAACCAAAAGAATTTTGCTTTCACTCCTCCCTTGGTGACTTGACTCAAGGGCCAAGTGATATGAGAGAATCCCAACACGAACCTGCGGTAGAAATTAGCAAGGCCTAGAAGGCTACGAAGCTCTGTTAGAGTAGTTGAGATTGGCCAATCCTGAATGACTTGGATCTTGGTTAGATCCACATTTGACCCATAGTAATCAATAATGTATCCCATATACTGAACCTGGTTCATGCCAAAAGTGCACTTGTCCAAATTGGCACACAATTTGTGCTACCGCAATGTTTGGAGGACCTGTCGGATATGGTGGAGGTTCTCTTCCCAAGTTTGGCAGAAGATTAGGATGTCATCCAAGTACACTACTACAAATGAGTTCGTGAATGGCTACAAGATGTTGTCCATCAGTCTCATGAAGGTTGTAGGAGAATTCGTCATATCAAAAGGCATGACCAACCATTCAAAAACGGCCTCCTTGGCTTTGAAGGCAACCTTCCACACATCGGTCGATTCAATCAATACCTGGTGATACTCAGACTTTAAGTTGATCTTGATAAAATATTTCTCCCCTTGAATCTAGTCTAGGAGGTCATCAATCCATGGGATCAGGTACCTATTCCAAATAGTGATCTTGTTCAGTACCTGATAGTCAATACAGAGTCTCCATGTCCCATCCTTCTTCTGTACCAACATGATCGAGCTCCCACACGGCAATGAACTTGGTTGGATGTGACCCTTTTGCTGCAGCTCCTAAATTTTCCTCTTGATTTCATCATTCTTCGGAAAAAAATAATGATAAATCGATCCATTCGGTAGTTGAGCACCTAGGGTCAGATCGATGGGATACTTGACCTAACAACAGAGAGGCACCCCGATGGGTGAGGTGAATATGTCTTAGTACTCCTCCATGACCTTGTCCATTTGTTGTTGTCATGTAGAGGGGCCCTGTTTAGAGGTTGTGGGAATGATCTTCTTCTTGCCCTGAGGGAGGATCATCAAGAAAACAAACTTCCTAGTTTTGGAAATGAGCTTACTAGATTGTTTTGCAGTAACCAAAGAGATAGAAGTAGGGGGTGGTACCTCTGGTATTCTGTACAAATTATTTCCCAACGTAATAATAACAGTACGATGCTGGGACTCATACATAGCATGTCACTTCCATAAGTATGGTTGACCTAATAATACATCACAAACATCAAGAGGAGCAATATCACATAATACCTCATCGATGAAGGGCTTGATGCTGTAGGGAAGTCAGCACTGCTGGCTGATGTAGAAATCTCATCCTTGGTGAAGCCACCCAATGGTGTATAGCTATAGGTGTGCTATGGTCGGTAAACCCAACTACTTCATGACCCCTGCTGAAATCAGGTTCTTTTCGATCCCACTATTGACAATAAACTGTAGCGGGGAACCCTTTACCCACATCTGGGAGTGGAAAGATGCTCCTCCTCCTCTAAATATTTTGGTTCTTCCTTTTGGATATTCGTGGTGGCAATGGTGGTGTTAAGCTCTGCATCGATAATCTTCTTCCCTCGATCATTCCCCTTCTCGGGTTCTGATTCAGTGTCAGAGTATGCATATGATTCAGAAGCCTTTATCTCAGCCACTAGTGACTGCTTAGCCTGACACTCACTTGTGTTGTTAGTGGGGCTCTTATGGAACTTGCACCACTTTCCTGCTTCCTTCTTCGGCTTTACATTGTTTCTCTTTGCTTGTGGCTTTGGAAATTTTTCTTGAGTCACCATGCCTTGGCTTTGTCCTTGGTTCTGCGATTTGGGGGCACCTTTCCCTTGCTTCTAATTTGTAGATCCAAAGTCTCTCTTTTTTTGTTTGAATTTTTTCTCAATTTTGGCAGTGTACTAATATGTCGTACCAAGCGAGGAGATGTCGAGGAACTGCATTTCCTCCTGAATGTATCTGTGTAGATAATTATGGTACTTCAGCACCAAATGTTTCCCTGAAACTTTGGTACCCAACTTGGTGCATAGGGTATGGAACGGATTCGTCATCTCATTCACATCTTGATCTCTTTGTTGCCACAGCGTAGTCCATTGGATGTACTTGTCCTCATAGCTCCCCACCGGATAATACTGTCCCTTTATGGCATCTCAGAAAGAATTCCAAGTGGGTACGACCAAGAATAGAGAGGGTTGTTCCTCGTCCTTTCCCTCACAGTAGGTTTCCCACCAATCCTTGACATGGGGGGTAGCTTTGAGTAGAGAAAAAGTAATCTTTTCCAAGTCAAAAAAGTCATGAACCAAGAAATATCCTTCTAATAGATTCAACCATTTATCTATGGTGTCTGCATGTATTCGACCATCAAATATGGGAATGTCAAGGTTTACTTGTACCTTAAAAGGGGTTGCTTCTCTAGAGTGGATGCTAGATGCAGATGCGCTGCCAGTGGGAAGGTGTTGAAGAATCTAGGCGAAGTTATCCATCATCACGTTCCTTTGTTTTACAAGGGCCTCCTCAAGCAACATTTTGATAGGATCTTCTGTTCCCTTGTCTTTCCTTTTGTCCCCCATGGGTGGCCATCTGGATTTGCAAGGTTGATCTTGAAAAGGTTCAACCAGATCAAGCCCTAACTCTTTATACCCCACCCTCATTGGGGACATGCAAAGAAGGATCGAGAAAGAGAAGATTGCTTTGATACCACTGATCCAGATTTATGCAGGAACGCAACAGAATACACAAATAACCATAGAAACAAATATGCAGTGGAAATAACACTTCATTTCATTAATCAATAACTAATACTTGTTTACATACAGAATGGAAATAAACTAGCTAGAGTGCTGGTAGCTTATCTTTGATAAGAGATGTGGTGGCTACATGCCTCTGAACTCTGTGTTATAATGAGGCTCGAAGGCCTATATATTATTGAAAAAAAATGGAAACCCTACACATCTAAAAACCTAACCCTAGGAGGTGAAACGCCTTAATATGGGCCTCGTTGGGTAACCTAGTACATCAATTTCCCGGGGTCGTAACTTTAGCATACTACCTCCGTTTGACGTGCATGATATATCGTTAGAAAGATCTGTTTAAGGACTACATTCTTAAGTAAAAACTATCAAGTCCAGAATGGACCCTCTATTTGCTCGACCATTTGATGCCAAAAAAACGTTGTTTAGGGCCTCAAAATGACTCCAGAAGTTTAGGACCCAAAAAATGCCAAAAATAGTAAGTTGTGCTACAATTAAGGAAACTGAAAAACTGAAAGAAACAATGGTGGGGGTCCAAGAGGAATAGGTGGGTGGCCACCAATATCCTCCTCGATCACAATATCATGACAACATAATATTACATTAATAACCATATCAGGAAATATGAAAGAAGGAAGTAATAACAACTTACAGCATTACAGCATAGTAAACAAAGTACAACACATTCTGCATCAGTTTAAATAATGTCGAGTTTGGGTAGTATTTGACTAGCTTAATATTTTTTTTTTAAATTTTGGGGACATCAATAAATTAGTATGTCCATAAGTAGCAGCAGGATTGCATTGGACATGGGTTCAAATATGTTAATGCAAGAGATGGCGCATTGAAGGACTTTTCTCTTCTAGTTCAGCAAATAGGCTTCCAGGTTCTAGAGCAAGCAACTTGGATGTTGTGGGAGTTGGTTGGGAGGAACACATTCTCCACTTTTTTTTCCCAGTGTTTCTTCAAGGTTCATAACTTATGTTTAAATGTTTGAAGAATGTGTTTTAAACTCTAAATTTGAAGAATATTCATGTAGATCCTAGTCTATATGAGTTTTCCTAATGATGTTATGCTTGAATGTTTAGAATTCTGGTTCCTGGAGAAAATTGAATTATGTACATAACGGATTTGCAATTGTGTATTTCTAATTTGTCTTATGGATCCCTACATTTAACCGTTCATTTCCTCTTTGTGTCGATTATTCCTAAATTTTTCGTTAGTATATATTTACTAATTTAGCCTATAGACTAAATCTCTAATCATGTTACAAAGTATCTACTTTTCTCAAATTTGAACCACAATAAGGTTCCATAAAAAATTACAAGTATATACAGATGGAGTGTCATCGTAATTCCTACATGAATAAAAGTATTAGGTTATAATCGTTGTTCATAAGTATAGATATGTAGTACTTAGTATATACAAAGGGAATCCACTTAAACAATATTAATATTATTACAACTCATAAGAATCAAATTAAAGTAATCAAATCAAATAAGATCTACATATCTAATAATGAAAAGGAAATGTTGTTATCTTAAGTATACATACACTCTCACTTTAAATCCTAAACAAAAACCCTTAATTGACTTAGCTCGATTATAGAGATAATATTTTTAATCATGAACACATGGAACCAAATCTCTTTAAGCTATTTACTTAACATTCCTATGATAAAATCAATTGTGGAATCACTGTTCGTTTCAATATTGGTGAAAAAAAAACTACGGATCGAAGATCCCATTGTATTAACATCCACAAAGCATGCGCAAGATAATAAAGAAAACAAATCAAAACTTTTACTAACTGTTATACTAGTTTTCATAACTACACCCATGACATCAAGAAAACGACATCGTTATGATTGACAACCAAGTTTTAAGACATAAAGATCTTAACTTGAGTTAAGATATCACAAACCGTGTGGGATGCATTCAAATAAACACAATAAGAACGATAACTTTAGGGTCGAAATTCCACAATGTGGCTACCCCAAATTTATACACAAAAGAGCCTCAATCAAGTATACACAAGAATAACATACACTACACAGATCATGAGATCGAATTTGTTAAAGGAAACTAATTAAAATACACTTTTGCGATAAATAAAACTAAACCCCATGCAAATTGAGTTGCAGGTATAACCATAAAACTATATTACATATCACAACAATTAAATTATTATTGTTGTAAGCCCATGTCAAATGACAACCACCACATTGCAAAAAAATGATTCATGTTATAAACCATCAGAGACCCTATGGGGTATAATAATCTTACAAGATTTAAAGAATGTGTATAGGATGTCCATAATCCCATTCAATGGCTACCATAAATTTACATAAATATTACATCCACGTTATAGACGAAAATATTCACACCAAAGTTATCAAATAAAACTGCATTTATTTTACTAACCACTATCCTTACGGTCGTAAGACGATCGAGGATGGTTAGCGTGTTTCAAAATAGTTATTGCACATGATTTAACTGTTAAAAATAAATCACACAGACCCTAGGGAAAAGTCTTTTCATTCTTTCACAAGCTTATACAAGAAACCTAAGAACAATATTTACATCTAGTATAGTGGTAGAGGGAGAATGGTCATAAGGCCTCTATAATGCAAGTTAAATCCTAAGGGTTTCAAGTCACAACATCGTATTCTTTTAGAAAGACCTTATCTTTTTTTTAGCAGTGGCCATCACCCTTATTCCCATGCCCATGTTCAACATCCCATGCAACCAACCAGACGAGAGTATTAAACTGCATGTTTTTGACCAAATTCTAAAGATAGATAAAAGAAAATCTTATTAAGGTTGAAAAGGAAGTTTACCTGGGCGTTTGGTAACATTGGCCTCGGAAGCGGTGACCTTGTCACCTCCCTCTCTAGTGCCAAAAGCTGCAAATTATTCATATGTAGTCAGAATACAACATGTTGTATTTTATTTAAAAACAAGTAATGAACTTGAAGTTGTCACCAAACCCATACTGTGTAAATTAATTGTTAAAATGCAGGGTTAAGTGACAATATTTACTCACCTATCAAAACAGACTCGTTGCATGGGAGAAATGTTGGCATGCTCATTGAATCTCTCGTGTCGACAGGTAGACAATTGAGGAAGCCTTCGAAAGTAGTTACCTTATACAATTCCATTAATGCAATAAGAATGATTCGAACCAATGCCATTAACACAGTAAACGAGGGAAATATTCATGGAGAGAAGAGCTTGACCTCAACTCCCCTCCGACCCAACAACATCACCAAATGAGGGCTAAATAAAAATTAAATGAGATTTTAGAAAACCCTACAAGATTGTGTGTTCTCACCATCTAGGTGTAGGACAAAGATCAAAGCCTCATGCCAACTCAGAGCCTCGTTGCGGTGTCAACTTGCAACGAGGACAGTTCATTAAGTCAACCAAGTACCATATTAAAATTATGGTCATAAATTTATTAAAACCAAATCATTTCATATCTTCGAACCATGGGACTTGAATAAGAGCGCCCAACCATATATTACACCATTGAATTTCTAGCTTATATATTTATAGCCATCACTATACTAAAACCAAGGTTAAATCTTATGTTATATGGCATATGCAATAAACTTTCGTTGTGATAGGAATTGCATGCAATTCCTTCATGGTTATGTCAAGGTCCACACCCATTTCCATTATACCATAGACTATGTATAATAGAAATACCTCCGAATCATTATATCACTTGGCGCTAGGTTAGACCAAGACCATCAATTATCATAGTATAGTACTATGTTCTAAAACCATCAAAACTATATTGCTAGCATAGTGTGAGTTTACACTTTGAAATATTTAAATCATATTAAAACCATATGATACAACATTTACACCATGAACATCAAGGACCTTAAACAAATGCATCAATTCCAAAACATGTGGTCTCGTGCTAGTAATAAATATCTAAACCCCACCTTTTTTATGACAAGAGGTCACTACATGAAGCACCTTATATTTTGCAAACCCTTAGCTTATCATCCTTAGGGGTGGGTCTTTACAAGCATAGCATAAACTATGGTAATACCAAGCCATTGAAAATATAATGCAATTGACGGGATGGGGTCAAGACCATGAATGGTCTCCCATGTCTTAGACTTGTTCATCCTATTATAAAGATAAAATAAATGAGAACATGTTTAAAAAAAGTACATCACCTATATATACATGGTGAAGGTTTTACAAGAAGCTAGTCATCACATTCATCAAGAGAGTAATCAAGAGGAAAAACATATTAATAATATCAGAAGTAAAACATAGAAATCTGCTAACTAAATATAAGCGGCAATGCATGTTACTATTTTTAGGTGTGTTACATGCAATTCTTGTAAACTTGAGCAAATAGAACAAAATCATCCACAAAGATAATATTCGCCATATCACAGTCATATGGAAGTGAAATTCCTTGAATCTTCCCTTAAAAAATGGCAGTTTTCAACAAATAAAGAAGGACATCAATAATAGGAAGATAAAGATAAGATACTAAGGGGTTTCCCTATTTGATTGATTGATGCAGAAGAATACATGGAGAAAGCGCATTATTCACTAAAAAAGAACTAAGGAACAATATAATAGGGTGATGACCATTCCCATGGACTTGGAACCAAATCTGAAACATGCTGGGAAATATGTAATGAAGGTCCAATAAATTTGATCCTAGGCTTTATCACAAAAAAATTATGAGAACATACTTTAAACCTTGATGTATTTTGGTTTCATTGTTAGCATTTTGTCATTGTTTGTCTTTGATACCCATTATGAAGTATCATTTGAATCACACTAGCTTTCTTACAAGAATAAACACAATAAATAGGATGTTGGGTTCAATATATCATGCACATGTCTTTCAAATACAAGAATTTTGATAAGGTTGACAAATTATAGAAACTTCATTTTATTTACTAATTACAACTTGACTCTCATAATTAAAAACTTCATTGCTTCCTCTTGAGTCAATTTCACTTCACTAGTTGCATTAACAACAAAACCTAGTTATAAATATGGAGTGAACATACATCAACACTTTATAAATGTAATATCTTCCTTTCTACTTTTGTTTTGATTTGATATATATATCCCTGATAGAGATCTTTGGAGACGCAATATCTAATAATATTATAAATTGTTGGAAGTCTCTTTTTATGGACCCGATGGCATCTTTAAATACACAAATAGTTCAAGTTAAATAAATTTAATGTTGAAATGTGTGTGAACCATAAGCTTGATTCAAGAGAGCTTTAAGAACGCTTCTGTTAAATATTTCTTTAATTAATTACGAAGGCCAGTCAGAAGTGCTCCAAGTGGGCAAGGGAATCACCGCAGATAACAGCACTTTCTCCAAGTGGATATTAAAAATAAAAATAAAAAATCGAAAAATTGGTAAAGTCATCTGCTTTATAGTGTGAAACGTGCAAGCATCTTTAGCTCTGGCAGTTGATAGTCAAGAAATAATGAAATGTCAAAGATTACAGCTTGCAATGGGAACCGGTAAAGCATTTCGAGTTGGGAACAATATGCTATCTTTTAAATAAAAGATCCTTTGACTTTCAGCATTTAGCACGACAGATACCAAACACTGTGTTCTGAATATTGTTGTGATAACAGGACAGATCTCGCATGATTTCGCACCTGATAAGTAGTTGAAAATTAATTTTCTATGCTAATGGTTCATACCATCCATACAAAGTGTTTAACATGAATAAAGAAATCGCTTGTAAACTGTAGAGCATGAGAGCGTGTTTTCCCAAGCGTTTATTAATATGTTAATTGAAATGTATGAGAGAAACATCTATATATACCTCTGTTTGGTGCTGATCACCCAATTCGAAAGAAGACCATTTCTAGTCTATTATGACGGCCCGATAGATTGTCTTTGAAGGAAATAGCTGTGGAGTACTTCGCTTTGATCAGTTGTCAGGTGACAGAGTCCGGGTATTCGATTAGAAATGGAGGCGGCCAGAATGCTTCTTCTTATACCTCTTCTCTTGTTTCTCCTCGACGCGGCATTTTCATCGGCCGACGCTCGGTTTATCCAATCATATAACGTTGCAGTCAATATGAATACCAAGGGCAACGACGTCGTTGTTTCGGGGAAGGATGTCGTTGGCGATAACAACTTGGGCAGAAGTGGTCATGAAATTGGGAAGCAGAAAAAAGTCAGTTCTGCTCACAAAAGCTATGAGCGTTATACGACAATCAAGAAGGATAGAGCTATGGCTTTTCATCCCCTTGATCATAGTCCTGGAATAGGGCACGATGACCCTCCTGGCCGTCATGTGTGACAATTCTGCTTCAGTGGGAAAGGGATTATCATCTTGGAAAGCGATGGTAAATACTGAATGGTTATTTATATACAAAGTTCTCTTCCATGAATGTTTGCTTTTATATCCATTTTAATTCTCTGCTTATATAATCAACGCCGAAGTGCATAGGTGTCAAATTCTTCCTTCCTGATGCATTTCTAGATGGCAAGACTAATTTCTTTCTTTCAGTCATAGTCTTATATATTATATGTATAATTTTAAGTTGTCTATCATGCTGGACTGTATGCTTGGCCAGAACAAACAATTTGAAATGTAATGAAAGGGGATAATTAAATGGAATGTGTTACGCATAACTTTATCTACTGGAATGGCTTTAACATTGTTTTACCTGCGTAATAGTTTATGTGCACCCTTAGGCGACCTATATTCTCCGGCGTGAGCTATTTTCAGAATTCTCCGTGTCTTTTTCCATTACCAGTCAATGCAAAGAGTAATACTCTTCCTATACCCGAAGAACATAATGTGCCACCATTACGATTGCTAAGAATAGATAAGTTAATAAAATCGATAAATTGCTCAGTATCAACAATCTCATTCATAAAATTAAATAAAATTAAAGAGATTATAAGGATATGATAAAATTTAGACACATTTTATTTCAGCTTACCTAAATTTAGGCATAATATGTGTCTATTTCAAGCTTATAAAACATCTTAATAAATTTAATGTAGTTACTAGTAACTTATAGACAAATAAGCACATCTCCAAAATAATAAAATAATAATGAGTTAATTTTTCTGTAATTATTACTTAATTATAATATAGTAATTAATTAATATTTAAATCAATTATAATATAATAATTATTTATTTATTTAAATAATATCATTAAATAAATACTATTAATTATAATCAAATAAAAATATAAACACATTATTGATTATTATTGATTATTAATTAATGTTTCACAATAATATCATATATATATTATAAGAGGTAGGCTTATATCATAATGCATGCCCAATATAATTATAGTCAATAACATTTGATTAATTTTTAATTTATGGTTAATATATGATTAGACAAAGACCATGGTTGTATATAGAGATGTTTTTTCAATTGAGTAAGGATGATGCCCAAGGAACATTTAAAATTTAAAATAAGGTATTTATGTTTCAAAATAAAAATATAAAATCTAAATTAATATTATTATGAAAATATAAAGTATAAAACAATTTCTTCTAAAATCTTTTACAACTATTAGACAATTTGTTTAATTGTAAAAATCTAAACTTTTAAACAATTTTGTTCTTCTAATTAAATATATTGTATTAATCCAAATTATTAGTATTATTAATATTTATGATATTAATTTGACTTATAAATGAAAAACATTAAAAGGTATTCATAATTAATTATAAGTAATATAATTCAATTATAACCCGGAGGGGTGAAGCTCAACCAACGATTCGCTTGATATAAATGACATGTTGTAAATGGAAGGTAACGAGTTCAAATAACCCCTTCTTAGTCATGCTCCATGTGTTTGGACCGTGTGGGCGCACCTACAGGTATAGTTGAAATGGAATTGGATCCCTCAACCCCATGTCATGCGAGCACCAACCGATTCCCCAGATCTAAATTTTCCTTAGTATATATATATATATATAGCTCAATTATAATATTATATTATATTGTATCTTAAAAATATACATTGATGTTATATACCAATATCATTGCATTTTGAAGAGTTTTGCTAAATTGTTACATTCCTCCATGGTTATGTCACAATGCCACACACTATTACCTAATGTGACAAAACATGGATAACCAAACTAAAGTGTTTCATCACATCTTAATGTGACGAAACACTTTAGTTTGGCCATCCATGTTTAACTTTTCTTTGACCATAGTAAATCATGGTTGACTTTATCAAGTCATGTTTGACTTGGAAACACTGTGTCCATCGTTGCTTTATTTTGTTGAATAACATTTTAGTTTGTTATTTGTAGTGTTTATGAATTGCTATATTAGATTACGACATCAATCAACTGCCAAGTTCCATCACGACATTCATCCACTGTCATGTTGCACTATTCTATGTTTCTTACCAAGTTTTGTTATATCATAGTACATATTATAAATTTGTGCAAGGGTTTGGTTTAGTCATATTTCATAATTATTTGTTCGATTGTGACATACATCAAAGGTTATATTTGGTGGTGATGTTTAAGAAGGTCTATTTTGGATTGTGTTATTCCTTCATGAGTATGTTGTACTATGGTTATGTTTGTTAACATGTATTGCAACATTGAATATATTGTAATCAATAGTGTTATCTCCCAAAATAAATTTATTTTCAATAAGTTCACTCACACAATTTATTTTTTGATAGGATGAATATTTCAAGTCATATTATGAAAGATATTGGGATGACTAACAAATTTGGGATATCTGATGTTCTCATGATTTGATAAATTTGAAATTTTTAGCTTTCAGTGGCTTAGGTGAGATTTTCAATAACTCATTAGCCACTGAAAAGCCTAGCTTTCGGCAGCTAATAGTTTAACGCAAGACCATGATTATCCATAGAAAGCTTGCTCATCACGTTCTTATTAAAATTGTGAGAAAAGGACTTTCAGTGGCTTAGGCGAGTTTTCCAACAGCTCACTAGCCACGGAAAAGATTTGGTTTCGGCAGCTTAGCGAGTGTTAGGGGGAGGACATTAACCACTGAAAGCAAATGAGATACATTTTTGGAAAGGGAAACTTTCGGTGGCTTGGGAGAACTTTCAAATAGTTCATTAGCCACCAAAAGCTCTGCCTTTTGGCAGCTAAACAATGAGATCCAGACAGACAGTAAATCACCAAAAACGTGTTGCGCATGTTCTTTTGGAAAGAAATTTTCGATGGCTTGGGAAAGCAAGGCGACGGTTCATTAGCCACCAAAAGATTAGCTTTCAGTAGCTAGCAAACAAAACCCTAAATACCCTTAACCACCAAAAAGGACAAAAAGTGAAAACGATTATCTGCCCATTAAAATCAAATTCATCAGCATGAGGCATGTCATAATTTAGCATGATTAACCACCTAAAATGTCAGGGAACTGAAGTAAAGCATGAGTTGATGGCTAAGAAATCGTTATTGATCTAAGAAGATCAATGGAAATATAAACCCTAACCTGCCCTCCATCTATCCCACGACTGCAATAAACCTCCACGAAACACCAAGTTCACATTAAAATGATTGCTAGGCTATCTATCTCATGGATATCACCAGAATTCACCATCATCTCATTCAAATACCAATTGTTGATGTAATTGTAACTTCGAAATGTATTCACTTGTATTTCTTATGTATTGTAACCCAATGTTTATGCTAGGATGTATTGTAATGTACTTGAGTCATGTCATGCTGTGATGTTCCTATCGAGAGTTTCTATAATGTAAACAAGTCTTGTCAAGTCAAGGTGGGTAACCCTCCTATTGTCTAAGGGTTAACATCCCTAATGTTCCAGGGAACTAGGATTATTAGACTCACCTAGTGAAGTCAGGCCTAGTTAGGTTTAGTTAAGTCGGGAATTAGTGTAAATAGAGAGCTAGCCTCTCTATTTATCACAAACTCACTCACACTTAGTTGTAGCACATAGTTGAGGAAGAGAAAGACACTGGGACAAGGAAGAAAGAGGTTACTGCAGTCGGGAGATCATCTTACTATTTTGGGGCTTTACTTTTAGTATTGATTCTATCTCTGAGGAATTTGTGGGGTTTTCTCCATTTATGGTTTCCCCGAGGAAAAACATTGTATTCGTTGTCTCCTGTGTTTGATTGATGTGCTTGTTGTTCTCTTAGTTAAAGATCCTAATGTTATTCTGGCTTAATGTTAAAAATCTAACATGGTATTAGAGCTAACCTGAGAAGAAGACACTGTGCAACTGCAGGAACTAGGGCTTCCTACTTTCTGGATCTCTCTCCACATATTTTCAGCAAAAGAAGGTTGGAATAAATCTCCTCCCTACGGTGCATTTTTCTGTCAAAGCAGAATCCAATTCTGAGGTTTTTCAGTTTTGGACCCAACACTGCTGCCGAAAATTAGGGATTTTCACAAAAGTGGAAATTTTCAGATTGATCCCCTCCTCAAAATCGAAGTTAGGGATGAAAATCAAATCGTTTGGTTGGACAGAACTCCAAAAAAGAAAAACCCTAATCTACTCCTGAACCAGCACTGCACAATTTCAGCTCCAAATCCAAATCCGACATCTGGACCTCGTAAGATCTAAATATTTTGTATTTCCATTTGAGGTTCTCAATTAAGATGTCTCATCATACCAAGATTGATGAAAATCTTGAGGGAGCTAATAGCTTATGAGCCTGGAAGTATAGGATCTCCCTGGTCCTGGAAGAAAATGAGTTGGACTCCTATATGAATGAGGAGGTTCCAGTTCCAGAGGGAGATGAGGCTAAGGTCTTACACAAGAAGAATTTGGTTATGGAAAAGAGGATTATTACTAATTCAATCAAGGATCACCTCATACCACAAGTGTTCTCCCTAAAGACACTAGAAGCTATGTTTGATGCCCTAACAAAATTGTTTGAAGGGAAGAACATAAACCAGAAGATGACTCTGAGAAACCAACTGAAGAATGTGAAGATTTAGAATGCAGAGACCATCCAGTCTTGCTTCACTAGAGTTTCCTAGATCAATGAACAACTGGAAGCAGTAGATGAAGAAGTGGAAAATGCAGAGATTGTAATGACCACCTTGAATGGTCTCCCTAGTACATGGGATTTTTTGATTCAAGGGATCTGTGCCAAAAAGAAGTTAATCAAGTTAAGCAGACTTTGGGAAGAATGTTCACAAGAAGAAGCTCGGATAACAACTCGAAAGGAGAAGATGGGAAGTGAAGATCAAGCTCTAATAGTTCAATCCAAGAAACCCATCAGGGACCATCATCATCATCATCATTCTAAAGGTAAGCACTCTTCCCACAAAAAATATTAACTCAGATGTTATACTTGTGATGAAATAGGACACTTTGCAAGAGATTGTCCTAAAAGCAAAAGAAACCTTCACAAGAAGAAAGAAAACAAGAGAAGAGATCATGTTCATGCTGTAGAGGATGATGGACCTTCCACAAAGAAGACCAAATATGAAAGTGAACATTCTTCAAGTGATGAAGAATAACTTTTGATTTCCGCTCTCACAGGAAATATCACACATGGAAGCAATGATTAGCTTATAGATAGTGGGGCTTCCAAGCATATGATAGGATTCAAGGAATCCTTTGTGAGACTATCAGAACATGAATCACCTCAAAAGGTGAAGCTCGAAGATGACTACCAATATCCAATAAAAGGTAGTGAGGAATCCTCCTTTAAGCTAGACTCTGGAAATTCTATGACAATGAAGGAAGTATTGTTTGTACTAGGACTAAAGAAGAACCTTCTCTCCATATCTGCATTAGATGCAAAAGGAATGAGGGTTGCATTTATAGATGGTCAAGTCACCATGTGGCCAAGAGGAAAGACTATTGATGATGCAGTATTGATTGGATAACAAGAAGGAGGATTATATAAATTGAAGGGCCATCTAGAACAAGCCTTGGTCCATGACACAGCAGAGCCAAATGAGATTTGGCAAAGAAGGCTTGCACATGTGCATTACAGAGCACTACCACTTACAAGCAAAGTTGTTGAAGGTCTTCCAGAAATTCAAGCAAAACATGATGGGGTCTGCAAAGGATGTGCGAATGGAAAGAACACGAAGAAGACATTTCCAAGTAGCGAAAGAAAAGCAAAAGGAATCTTGGAAATCATCCACTCCAATTTCAACGGACCAATGTCATCAAGTTCATTAAGCACGTATGTATACTATGTTTCCTTTATTGATGAATTTTCTAGGAAGACATGGATTTACTTCATGAAGAACAAAGATGAAGTATTCAGCAAGTTCAACGAATTCAAATCCTTGATCGAGAACCACATAGAAAAGAAGATCAAGACCTTTCAATCAGATAATGGTGGAGAATTCACATCAAATGAATTGAAAGAGTTACGAAAAGACTCAGGGATTAAGAGGGGGTTGTCCACTCCATACAATCCACAATAGAGTGGGATTGAAAAAAGGAAGAATAGAACTATCATGGAAGTTGCAAGATCAATGCTTCATGATCATGGTATTCCTATGCATCTATGGGGAGAAGCAGCTAGAACAACGGTGTATGTATAGAACCGTACTCCACACAGAGTACTCAAGAACAAGACTCCTGAAGAAGTCTTCTCCAGCAAGAAACCAGAAGTCAGCCATCTCAGAATATTTGACTATCCTGTGTACATACACATTCCAAATGAGAAGAGAACAAAACTAGATCCTTCAGGAAAGAAGGGTATATTTGTGGGATACTCTGAAACCTCGAAGGCTTATAGAATATACTTCCCATGATTTAAGAATATTGACATCAGTAGGGATCTAACATTTGATGAAGACACAGCTTACAAAAAATCTATAAAGAAACCTAATGAAGAAGCAGAAGCACCCAGAATTAATGATACAACCATGAATGAGGAAATTCAAGAAGAAGATCGATAATTTGAAGAACCACAAAGTCCTGTAGATCCACCTTAGGAGAAGAATCCTCGCAAGATGAAACCTACTTGGGTACGAGAAGCTATCTAAGGTGCAGAAAGATATGGGGCTCCAGAAGAAAATCACAGAGAAGGAAAGAGGACTAGATCCAGCTCCGGATATGTAGAATTATTATGTGATTTCATTGATGAAGAACCTTCCAATTATGAAGAAGATGCAGAATGGAAAGAATGGAAGGATGCTATGATCGAAGAGTACCAATCGATCATGAAAAATGATGTTTGGGATGTTGTCCCAAGACCAGAAGCGAAGTCAATTGTAACTTCCAAATGGATATACAAGATCAAGCATGCTGCAGACATTAGCATAGAAAATTATAAAGCAAGATCTATTGCTCGTGGTTTCTCCCAGAAAGAAGGAATAGATTATGGAGAAACTTTTGCACCTATAGATAGATACACTTCTATCAGATTAGTACTTGCTCTGGCTATAGTGATGAAATGGAAGATACACCAGATGGATGTCAAGACTGCTTTCTTGAATGGTGTAGTAGAAGAGGAAGTGTATGTGGAACAACCACTCGGTTTGAAGACACATCATAGGGAGTCTCGTGTATGTAGATTGAAGAAAGCCCTCTATGGTTTGAAACAGGCACCCAGGACATGGTACGGTAGAATTGACAGATTTCTATCTAGTCTAGTCTTTACCAAAAGTAAAGCAGACTCCAACCTTTACTACAAGGTTGAATATGGCAACCGAGTGATGCTCCTATTGTATGTATATGATCTGTTTGTAACAGGTATGGATGGGTTGATTACTGATACGAAGAGAAAGATTGATGCCGAGTTCAAAATGAAGGACTTGGGAATGATGCACTATTTTCTAGGCATGGAGGTGTGGCAGAATGCAGACGGAATTTCCCTGGGACAAGGGAAATATACAGTAGAGATCCTAAAGTGGTTCGAGATGATGGACTGCAAGGCCATGACCACACCTATGGCATCGAACCTGAATTTATTGAGTGATGCTTCATTAGAAGCAGTTGATGCTACCATGTATCGTCAGATGATTGGATCTTTGATGTACCTAATGAACACGAAACCATATATTTGCTTTGTTGTGAACACCTTGAGCCAGTTCCTGATAGATCCAATACATGTTCACTTGATTGTTGCAAAGCATATTCTGAGGTACCTAAGGGGTACAATTGATTATGGGCTCAAGTATGAGGTGAGTCAAAAGATTAACATAGAGAGTTATGTTGATTCAGATTGGGCATGTAGTGCTATCGATAGGAAGAGCACTTTAGGGTGTTGCTTCAGTATGGGATCAGGTGTGATCTCATGGTTTAGCAAGAAGAAATCCTGTGTGGTACTGAGTACAGCTAAAGCAAAGTATGTCACAGCTTGTTTAGCTAGTTGTGAGGCACTATGGATAAGGAAGCTACTATCTGATTTATTTGATCTCCAGTTGGATGCTAATTGTAACTATTGCTACAACTAGAGTTGTGTGAAGTTATCGAAGAAACTGGTGTTCCATGACAAGTTGAAGCATATCGAGATCAAGTATAACCATATCAGGGATATGGTGCAGAGGGGAGCAATGAAGCTCCAATATGTTGCGACGGAGGAACAGATAGCTGATGTGTTGATGAAGCCATTGGCTAGGGTGAAGTTCAAGTACTTTAGGGAGAAGCTTGGTGTTCTCCATATCGAGGTTTCCTCCAAGGGGAAATGATGAGACCCAAATCCATTCTGACATGGTGAGAGGATTGGTTCCTTCAATGGTTAGATGTAAGGGCTAATCCATTCTATCATGGTGAGAGGATTGGTTCCTTCCATGTCAGATATGAGTGCTGATCCATTCTGATATGACTGTAGGATTGGTTCCTACATGATCCGATATAAGGGTTGTTTCCATTCTTGGAATGGAGGTGCCTGGTTAGTTACCAGGAATACTTGGTCTAGGATTGAGGGCCTTTCTGAAATGACTGTAATATGTATTCTTAATTGCTCAAATGTGATTTCATGGCCATTCTGATGTGATTGAGGGATTGGTTCACACTTGATCAGATATAAGGGCTGATGCCATTCTCTGGGAGAATGGAGGCACCTGGTGAGTTACCAGGTAGCTCAGTCTAGGACTGGGGGCCATTTTGATATGATTATGGGATGTGTTCACACATGATCAGATCTAAGTGTAGGGCCATTCTAACGAGTAGGTCAGATATAAGTGCTGGGCCATTCTGACGAGTAGGTCAGATATAAGTGCTGGGCCATTATGACGAGTAGGTCAGATATAAGTGTTGGGCATTTCTGACGAGTAGGTCAGATATAAGTGCTGGGCCATTCTGATGAGTAGGTCAAATATAAGTGCTAGGCCATTCTGACAAGTAGGTGAGATGTAAGGGCTGGGGCCATTCTGACATGGGAGAGGATGAGGTTCCTTCCATGGTCAGATGTAAGGGCTAGGCCATTCTGACATGGTGAGCAGATTAAGTTCCTCTCATGGTCAGATGTGAATGTTGGGCCTGCCTTTCTGACGAGTCAAGGTCAGATGTAAGTCTTGGATGGGCCATTCTAAATTAGGGTCATATATAAGTGCCGAGAAAGACCTACATGGAGACTAGGCCTACACCTAGCATGAAAAAGGGTTGGCTCTATAGAACTTCCTGTGATGAGAAGAATCATCAGATAGCACCCTTGATGATTTCAGTGATGATGATCTAGTAGTGATGATCCAGATCAAGTGATGATCTAGATCCAGTGACGATGTCCAGTGATAATCCAGATCCAGTGATGATCCAGATCCAGTGATAATGATATGGATCGAGTGATGATTCAGATCTAGTGATGATGATCCAGATCGATTGATGATCCAGATCCAGCGATGATGATCCAGATCTAGTGATGATCCAGATCCGATGATGAAAGATGACTTGAAGATGAAGATGTTGAAATATTGTAACTTCAAATAATATTCTATATGTATATTTTGTGGTCCCTGATGTTCCTACCGAGAGAACCACTTGTATTACTTTGTACCTCGATGCTTCTAACCAGAAGAACTAATAAGAGTCATGAGGTATTCCCCTCTAATTGTAAAGGTGGGTCATTATCACCCCAGTGTTGTTACTTGAGGATACATGTGTAACTCGAGCCTACATGTTAGAATCAATAATTAAAGTGAACGGATAAATATAAATAGAGGTGTGGCGCTCCTCATTTTAAGCACACACTCTCACTTGTGTAGCGCATTAGTGGAGAAGAGAGAAGTTGCTGGAGAAGGAGGAGGATCAGGATTTGATATCCTTTTTGTTTTTATATTTTATCTTTTGGGGAATCTATATTCAGGAATATTTTGTTGGGTTTTTCCCTTTAGGGTTTTCCTAGGATAAATCTTTGTGTTCTTTTTGTATGGTGTGCTTGTCTATCTTTTAGTGATCCTATTTATATGCTTTTGTTATGAAACTAAAATGAAATACTAATGATCTAGCTTAGCATATGAAAAATTCAACATGGTATCAGAGCTACCCTAAACGAAGACATGGTGTAAATACAGAAGCTAGGTATTCTTACTTTTTGGGTCTCTCTCCATAATCGATCAGTGAAAGAAGGCTAGGTTGACTCTCCATTGAAGGAAGCATCTTTCTGTCAAAGTGGAATTTGATTCCAAGCATTTTCAATTTTTGATGCGAGAAATTAGGGCTTTCTACAAAAGAAGAATTTTTTAGTGATCCCGGCATAGGATTTCTCTCCTCATCAAAATCAAAGTATAGAGACCTGAATCAATATTTTTGGTTGGGTGAAACTCTAGGAAAGTAAAACCCTAGTTTGACCTCGAGCTGGAAAAATCCTAAATACTAAAACTGATAAGTTTTTGTACATTCACTATATCTCAGGATTGGAAAAGGATAAATAGATGACAATTTCATAGGTAGAATATATAATCATGCTGTACACTGTATCCAAAATCCAGCCTCAGATTCTCTATATTTAGGGAGATATGATCCCTCCAAGTTAGGGTTCTAGCCTCTTCCAAGATTCATCCCTAAACAAGACACCTGGGGATAATTGCTATATCTTGGGATACAAAGATCCAAATGAAATTTTTGAAGATGTTCCAAAACAGACATGTACTTTAATTTCTGTGGTCTGAGTTTTAGAGTTAGAATATGAAGCAGTGACACGTGGAAGTCCGTACAACTTCACTGTTTGAAACAGTCATGAAACGGGTCAGCTTGGGAAAATGATCATAAGTCCCAATTGGTGAAACCAATTCTGATGAAACCTATGGTGTTGGAATAGGGAAATGCGAAGGTACCTCAATACAAAGTTTTTGACACAGAGGAGTTTCAATTTCGGAGATAGATCAGAAACAGTATCAGGCATTTCTGCAGGAGAAATTGAAAAACTAGGGCTTCCTGTTCCGAGAGCTTCCCTCTACAGTTTTCAAAAAAGGAGTACAATGGACAGCTCAGATTGAAGAGATATATATTTCTATCTAGTTAGATATGAAAGAATCTAAGTTTTTAAAATTAGGGTTTCTCTGACAAACCCTAGATCAGCCAGCTTCGGAACTAGGACAGACACCTCAAATCGGTAAGATCTAATCTTTTGCTATTTCCATTTGAGGTTCTCATCAACTTGATGATAAGCTTGGTGAAGTTGACAAATTCCAAGCATGGATGTATTTGATCTCTCAGAAAGAGGGAACTAATTATGAAGAGACATTTTCCCCAATAGCATGGTAAATTTAGATTAGAGCTATCATGGCACTTGCATCCATGATGAAGTGGGACTTACACCAAATGGATGTGAAAACAGCTTTTCTAAATGGTGTGATCGAAGAATAAGTATACATAGAACAACCACAAGGATTTGAAGTTGAATATAGACATACTCATGTATGCAAGTTGAAGAAGGCCTTGTATGGTCTTAAACAAGATCCTCAAGCTTGGTATGAAAGGATAGATAGTGTCCTATCGAGCATGGGCTTTACCAAGAGTAAAGCTGATCCTAACCTTTATCTCAAGGTTGTAGAAGATGAACATGTCATATTCCTGACAAGGAATGAGAAATAGATTGTAGAATGCAAGAAAAATCTTGCTGAAGAATTTTAGATGAAAGACCTTGGGTTAATGCATTATTTCCTAGGTCTGGAAGTATGGCAAAATTTAGAAGGAATCTTTCTCAACTAGGGAAAGTATGCAATAGAGATATTGAAAAGATTTGATATGTTGGAATACAAAGCCATGTCCACACCCATGGATTCCAACTTGAAGTTAATAGCTGATGACTCATAAGAGTTAGTGTATGTGACTCAATACAGACATATTTGAGTTGTTAAATGTATCTAACAAATACCAGACCAAACATTTGTTTTGCTGTGAACACCTTGAGTCAGTATCTAGTTCATTCTAGACGTGTTCACCAAATAGCTGTAAAACATGTGATGAGATATCTGAAAGGGACTATAGACTTTGGTCTATACTATGATGGAAACCATGACTACAGATTATACGGCTATACAGATGCAGATTGGGTTGGAATTATCTCAATCAGAAAAAGCACATCATGTAGATGCTTTTGTTTGGGGTCTGTTATGAGTTCATGGTTTAGCAAGAAATAGTCCAGTGTTTCTCTTAGCACGGCTGAAGCAAAATACATAGCAGATTGTTCTGCTAAGTTATGAAGCCATATGGCTTCGAAAGCTAATATCAGGTCCCTTTGACCTAAATATGGATACTACAATGATTCTATGTGATAACCAGACTTGTGATGACAGAGAACCCTGTGTTCCGTCGTAACACATAGAAATTCAGTATTTACATACTGTAGATACATATGATGGTGATTTAGTATTTCTATAGTGAATATAGAGATGATGATGTTTTAGTATTCCCGTACTAAATATATAGATGATGTTTCAGTATTTACATACTATAGATTTAGATGGTGGTGATTCCGTATTTCTATACTGAATATAGAGGTGATGATGCTTTCAGTATTTCTATACTGAAGATATAGATGATGATGCTTTCAGTATTCACATACTAGAGATATAGATGGTGATAGTTCAGTATCCACATACTGAAGATGTAGATGATGATGATTTAGATGATGATGTGTTGACAAAGCCTCTGTCTTGGGTAAAGTTCGAACACTTTCGAGACAAGCTCGGTGTTGTTCAGAAAGACCTTCCTCGAAAGGGGGAGTAGTGGTGTTGTAGTGGGATTGTATCATCCCTAGGAACTTGCCATAAAGAGATCTGGGGACCTCAGTCCTCGAGAATGAAGAGATATTGTATCATCCTGGGGCATATGTCCAGAAGTGATCAGGTGACCTCGGTCATCGAGAATGTGGTAGGATCGTATCATCCTTGAACTTCAATTCAGAATGGATCCTGTGAACTTCGGTCATCGAGAATGTGGCAGGATTGTATCATCCTTGAAATTTGGTTCAGAATGGATCTAATGAACTTCGATCATCGAGAAGGTGGCAAGATTGTATCATCCCTGGGCACTTGCACTAAAGTGATCCGGTGACCTCAGTTCTTGAGAATGAAGAGGGATTGTATCATCCTAGGACATATGTCCATAATGGATCTGGTGACTTTGGTCCTCAAGAATGTAGTAGGATTGTATCATCCTTGAACTTCGGTTCAGAATGGATCCAGTGAACTTCGATCATCGAGAAGGTGGCAATATTGTATCATCCTTGAACTTCGGTTCAGAACAAATCTGGTGAACTTCGGTCATCGAGAAGGTGGTAGGATTGTATCATCCTTGAACCTTGATTCAGAATGGATCCAGTGACTTCGGTCATCGAGAATGTGGTAGGATTGTATCATCCGTGAACTTCAATTCAAAATGGATCCAGTGACTTCGGTCATCGAGATGGTGGTAGGATTGTATCATCTGTGAACTGCGGTTCAGAATGGATCTGGTGACTTCGGTACTCGAGAATGTGGTAGGATTGTATCATCCATGAACCTTAGTTTAGAATGGATCTGGTGACTTCGGTCATTGAGATGGTGGTAGGATTGTATAATCTGTGAACCTTGGTTCAGAATGGATCCAATGACTTCGATCATCGAGATGGTGGTAGGATTGTATCATTCGTGCCCCTTGGTTCAGAATGGATCCAGTGACTTTGGTACTCGAGAACGTGGTAGGATTGCATCATACTTGGACTTAGTCCTAAAGTGATAGGTACTAATTATCCCGTAATCAATCCGGTGACTTTGGTTGTCGAGAATGTGATGATGACGTTTCTGATCGAAAGATCAGAGTATGATGATGATGATGTTTCTAATCGAAAGATCAGAGTATGATGATGATGATGTTTCTAATCGAAATATCAAAGTGTGGTGATGATGATGTTTTGATGATTGAAAGATTAGAGTATGATGATGATGATGTTTCTGATCGAAAGATCGGAGTATGATGATGATGATGTTTTTGATCGAAAGATCAGAGTATGATGATGATGACGTTTTGATGATGATGTTTCTGATCGAAAGATCAGAGTGTGATGATGATAATGTTTTGATGATGATGTTTCTGATTGAAAGATTAGAGTATGATGATGACGATGATGCTTTGATGAAGATGTTGTTGCTGATCAAAAGGTTAAAGTGCTGAAGTTGTTGTTGATCAAAAGGTCAAAGTGCTAAATTTGTTGTTGATCAAAAGGTCAAAGTGCTGAAGATATTGCTGCTGATCAAAAGGTCAAAGTGTTGAAGATGTTGTTGCTGATCGAAAAGTCAAAGTGTTGATGATGATGTTGCTGATATTGTTGATCGTAAGATCAGAATATGTTGAAGATGTTGTTGCTAATAAAAAATTCAAAGTACTAATGATGATGTTGCTAATATTGCTGATCGTAAAGTTAGAATATGATGACGATGATGTTGTTGTTCAAAAGGTCAAAGTGTTGATGATGATGTTGCTGATATTGCTGATCGAAAGATCAGAATATGATGATGATGATGATGCTATTCAAAAATTTCAAATTGATGATGATGATGTTACTGATATTGCTGATCGAAAGATCATAATATGATGATGATGATGATGTTGTTTGAAAGGTCAAAATGCTAAAGAAGTTTTGCTGATCAAGATAGTCAAAGTGTTGCTGAAGACTGAAGATTGAATATTAAGACTACATAATGTTGAAAATCTTCCAATGATTTATAGATGTGTTACCCTGATGATGTTGATGATGTTCTCTCTCTCTCTCCTATTATTGTTGTTGTTGATGTTGTTGTAGAATACCCTTCTTGTTAAGGGGGAGTGTTGAAATATTGTAACTTCGAAGAATATTCTATATGTATCTTTTGTGGTCCGCAATGGTCCTATCGGGAGAACCACTTGTATCACTTTGTACCCCGATGCTTCTAATTGGAAGAACTAATAAGATTCATGAGGTAGTCCCCTCTAATTGTAAAGGTGGTTCATTAGCACCCCAGTGTGGTTACTTGAGCCTACATGTGTAACTCGAGCTTACATGATTAACTCGATCCTACATATCAAAATGAATAATTAAAGTGAATGGATAAATATAAATAAAGGTGTGGCGCTCCTCATTTGAAGCAGACACTCTCACTTGTGTAGTGCATTAGTAGAGAAGAGAGAAGTACCTGGAGAAGGAGGAGGATCAAGCTTTGATCTCCTTTTGGTTTTATCTTTTATCTTTTGGGGAATCTATATTGAGGAATCTTTTGCAAGGTTTTTCCCTTTAGGGTTTTCCTAGGATAAGTCTTTGTGTTCTTTTTGCATGGTTGTGCTTATCTATCTTTCAGTGATCCTGTTTATATGCTTTTGTTATGAAATTGAAATTAAATACAAATGATCTAGCTTAGCATATGAAAAATTCAAAAGAAGAGGACATGAAGATGAAGGTGACTTGAAGATGAAGATGACAAAAGCTTGATGATGATCCAGATGATACAGAGAAGAAGACTTGTGTTGTTAAATTGTGTCGAGAGAATACCTTCCTAGTTAAGAGAGAGTGTTGATGTAATTGTAACTTCCGAATGTATTTACTTGTATTTCTTATATATTGTAACCCAATTTTTATTCTTGGATGTATTGTAATGTACTTGAGTCATGTCATGCCCCGATGTTCCTATCGAGAGTTTCTATAATGTAAACAATTCATGTCAAGTCAAAGTGGGTAACCCTCCTATTATCTAAGGGTTAAAGTCCCTGCAGTTCGAGGGAACTAGGGTTATTAGACTCACCTAGTGAAGTTGGCCCTAGTTAGGTTTAGTCAAGTCGAGAATTAGTATAAATAGATAGCTAGCCTCTCTATTTATCACACACTCACTCACACTCAATTGTAGCGCATATCTAAGGAAGAGAAAGACATTGGGACAAGGAAGAAATAGGTTACTGCTATCGAGAGATCATCTTACTATTTTGGGAATTTATTTTTGGTGCTAATTCTATCTCTGAGGAAGTTGCGGGGTTTTCTCCATTTATGGTTTCCCCGAGGAAAAACGCTATGTTCATTGTCTCTTGTGTTTGATTGTTGTGCTTGTTGTTCTCTCAGTTAAAGATCCTAATGTTATGCTAGCTTAATCTTAAAAATATAACACCAATCAAATAGTTAACCCCTAAGAATCAGTGCCACACCTTCAGTACACTCCTCATTTGTTGCATGCATGCTTACTACTCGAGGTCATCTCTGAAAACCAGTCCGCTAACCTCCTCCACATTATTTGAATTTCAATTTTGCAGGCGTAGGGAGGAGGACTCGCTCAAAAAACACAAAAAACAGGTTTATGTGGATAAGCATGGTTTTAAAACGGTCTCTAAGACACCAAAAGCACACTTTCGACAACTAAGACTGAAATTTCAGGGTGCTTTAAGCCATCGAAATTGGTGTTTTACTGTGAAAACCATCATTTTAAAATGCTAAGTCTAAGAGACTGGAGAATCATTTTGCAAAACACTCAAAGGTTTTTGTTCCTAACATGCAAAGAACAATAACCTCTCTCATTTTTCCTATAGGTGTTTCAGATTGGGAGACTCGAATCCATCTCTCAGCCCTAATTTTTGGATCTCGGAATTTCCCTGTTTTACACGTGTTTTTGAAATATAGATTTATGGAAAACGGAAAAAAATTTCAAAACACAGAGAGAGGTTTTTTCCCAAAACAAAACAGTATACAAAAACCTATTTCATTTTATACACAGGTGTCACATATTTGTAGAACCAAATGCATCTTTGAGCCCCCATTTTGAGCAGTTTGGCCAAATTTTTAGGGCAAAAGTTGACATAACAGGGAAGGTTACAGTAGAAAAATGAAGAGTTTAATTCACCAACACCTAGGAAAGCGTAGGATGAACAAAGAGAAGAGACCTCCTCAAGCAAACCTAGGTCTCAAAGAGTAAACAAACTGCTAGCTAGGATACATGAACTAAAGTTTTTGGACAAGGAGACAAAAAGGAATAACGACATTTTGACCAAGAGGAATAAGGAGTTGCACAATTCTGTTATGGAGATGAGAGGAGTGTATGTCCTATTGAAAAGAATGAATTTGAGGCTGATGAAGGACAACACCAAACTTTAAAGAATGATTAGATTGATGATATTACAGAAGAAAAGTGCAAACCCTATCCCTCAAACTCAGCTTGCACTGGAAACCCTAGCAGAGGCAGCAGCAAGCTTTCAGGATCCAGAGGCCATTAGAGGAATTTTGGGGTCTAAAATGGGCCTCCTAAGGAAAATAATAAAATAATAGTTAAAATAATAAAATAATATTCATTAATTTTGGAGGAAGAAAAAAAAACTACTTTTTGTGTTCATATTTTTGACATATCTCCCTGTGTTTTTACTCAAATTTCGATCGAGAGAGCTCGTTCGATGCGGAATTTGATTCCGCATCCAACGAGTACCCACACTGCATACTTTTGACAGACCCTGCTACCGCAAAAGCAAGAAATACCTGAAAAAACATGATAATGATGTCATCATAACATTTTTTCAGGTATTTCTTGTTTTTGGGGTAGCAGGGTCCATCAAAAGTATGCAGTGTGGGTACTCGTTGGATGCGGAATCAAATTCCGCATCCAACGAGCTCTCCCGATCGAAATTTGAGTAAAAACACAATGCGATATGTCGAAAATACGAACAAAACAAGTAGTTTTTTTCAATGACAAATATGCCAATTCAACCATTATGGTTGACTTATTTTATTGAAATTCTATTGGTTCTTGAATTCCAACTCACAAAAACTTATTTTGGTACGTTTTCTTATAAGGCCCATTTTAGACCCCAAATTTCCTCTAATGAATCCAAGAGGCTGTTGACTTTCCAAACATTGGGCAAGCTGAAGAAATACGAGAATATAAACATCAAAATTGAAAAGGATGAAGTTGGGAGGTGAATGACAAATTTTGCAAAACACAAGGAATTCGGTGGCTTAGGTGGACGCTAAAGCGGTTCACTAGCCACCAAAAGAACAAAGAGGTGCAGGAAGCAATTTTTGCATAAAACACCAGTTTTGGTAAATATACCTAGTTCACGGATGAAGTGTAAAAGTTGAAAGTTGTTGAAGTGCACCATCAAAGGAGGTTTGTTCCAGTTTTAGGGATACATCAAAGAGGAGAGGGTCACAAAAGACTACCTCTTTTAACCAACAATGGCTCATCCATTAGAAGACCAGTTACAGTTTTCCTCCAGTACTCACTGCAGTCATCAAAAGGTTCAAAGAGTGAACAAGTGTTAGAGTTAGTTAAACTAGTAGTTAAATTAGGGTTTTTTACCTAATTCCGCAAAAAACAATTATTTTGTCTATTTTTAGTAAATTGGATCCAATTTTTCAGGATTTGAATATTTTTGTAAAGGCTATAAAACCTAAGACTTATGTTACAGAAAAGTTTCAACTTCGGGTTCCTATAGACCATTACTATTATCAAGCTTCTCATATTGCTTATGGGCTAATATAAGCTCTTTTGCTATCATATGTTTAGCTTCCATTTCTTGTCTATTCTATTCATATGCTTGAATGTGTTACTTAAGTTTATTCATGTTAATTGATGTCTGATAGCTGTCATCCTATTGGCATATTGATGATTTGAATTATAAGTACTTTCCTTGTTATGATTATCCATTTATATATATTTCTTTTATGTATGAATCTGTGATAATGATAAGTTCTCCATCTCTGCACCATATTATCAAACCTATGAACAGTGGTAGTTAGAATCCTTATCCATGATTGAGTTTCATGCATGTCTTGAGAGTGTGAGGTCCTGTAGGTCACATGACTTGATCCACTTAGAAAACAATTAAAAACATTTAAGTTACCAGGAATCCTCGAGCTACAACCTAGAGGAGTTTCCTGGAGTGATAACAAATTGGCGCCATTGTCAGGGAGAGGATATTGAAGCTCAGCTTCCCTGGGAGACGACATATATCCTGCTTTGATGATAAACAAAGTTTGGACACTGTTCTAGTTGTAATCATCTATCTGGAGACTCCATTAGAATAAGGTGGCTTCAACAAGACCAAGTACCATAGAATACCCTAAAGGGCCACTAGTAACACCTATTTCAGATCCAGAAGAGATTCTAAGAAGAGCTAGGGATTCACTAAGACAAACCTCTAGAGCTGCAAGGGGAGCTACATCAGGTATTCTAGAGATATTTCTATTGTTATATAAAATAGACCTCCATTTCAATCTTCTTCTGCTGAAGCATCTAGTTCTTATAAGTTTATAAGTAAATCAAAAAAATTTAGGGTTAAGGAATCTTCAAGCACTATTGCTTGTGAAGATCTCATCCCTGGCTACTCCATGAAGGACAAATTTAGTGGCAAATCCACAATAATAAGATTTCAAAAGCATTTGCTGCTCTGTTGGCTTGAAGGTTTGCACCTATTGACTTCTCTTCAATTCCCATTTTCCCACATCCAGTACCTGATATGTCTCAATGGGGAGATTTTCTACCTGTCTTCAAAGAGGAGGAAGAAGCCAATCCTGCAGAACACCTCCTCAATTTTCACAAGTGCATGGATCTATTAGATCAGTAGCATGAATATGTTCATGTATTCATTATATGGTGATGCACGTCAATGGTATTTTTCTTTACCTCCTTCCAGCATTTCATCATTGAAATATTTTCACTGAGCATTCACTGAGCACTTTAAAAGGTACTATTTAGATGAGTTTGCATTTGATAATTGTTGTGAATAATATAAGTTGCATTCTTAGGATGAAAAGGTAAATAGAGAAGAATATCTCCCTCAAGACCTACCTCGTCTCTCTTATGATCTTCATGATGAGCTACTTTCCCATAAACATAAATTAGAAAGGAGTAATGAAGAAGATGAAGGTTCTTTGAATACTATTATTTCTGATTTCCATAAATATGAAGAGTTAATCTCTTTAATTATGAACCATGAGGATCAGTTTTATGTTGGTCAGAAACCAATAGAAATCAGTAAGAGTTATCCATATTTTTCAGTTTTATAGACCAGGGGAAATAGCAGCAGACAGAAAGAGATAAATTTATAGAGGTCATCGAGTAATAAAGAAGAACAACAAGAAAATTGTTTTTCTCCTTATGTACCTTTCATTTTAAATTTTGACGGAAAGGCTGTTGATGATGAAGAAGAAGATTTTAAGTTTTGTGAGGATTTGTCCACTTCTGGAATTTATTTTAGTTCTACTTTTCAGCAAAGAGATGATCAGAGACATATGCATGATGTGGTTAATGATAGCTATGAAGAGTATGTTGCAATAGGGGACACATCTCATTGTGATCGAGATATTAATGATCTTCATAATGTTAACCATAATATAGATGCTTTTGACTTTGTACCAAATGCATTTGTTGACTTAGGGTGTCAAGAAGATTAGTTTGTCCCCTTTGGAAAAATAAAAGATAATGAGCAGATTGAAGGAACAACATGTAACAAATTTGGATCTGTAACAAATACTAAAGGTATCCCTCAGTTTTTTTATTTGCAGACAAAGGAAGAATGCAATAGATATGCAGAGGAAGATGATGATCTGAAAAGTCCAGAATAGCAAGCCATAACTCATCCTTCCTAGTCAGAGGTTGAGCAATCTACAGTTAACGTGGAGATCACTGAAAGTGGCGAGGAGCAGCATTTCATTCAGTTGGACCAACAACTTAGAGAGGTATTCCTTTATGGTTTTTATGACCATGTTGCTAACTATTAGGAACTTATAAGCAGCGTAGATATAAAAATATTTTTGTCACATGATAGTTGGTTTTGTCACCCTTTGAAACTACATTGCTGCATGCTAGGGTTTCATTTATTTTTTGGTTCAAGATCAAGGATAAGTTCAACAGAGAAACTTCTAACATGGCTTCATTGGAAGCATGATGTCACATGATAAGAAGCCTCTACTGATTAGAATTAGGATTAGGAATAGATAGGAAAATAAGCTCTTAATATGAGAAGCTATGTCATTTTCAATTGTTTTCATGAATAAGCAAAGTGGGCTACAGGCAGGTTGCAGTGGATTAGTTATAAAAGACAAATGACTTCATGCCCAATGGAACAGTAGAAGATAGGTTTAATTCCTATTTTTCAAGAAAGGAATTTTGGTCTGGGGTTCTTGGGACCTCAAAGGAAGGTTCCCATCCCCAATTAGGAGCCAGATGTTATCTCCCAAAATAAATCTATTTTCAATACGTTCACTCACACAATTTATTTTTTGATAGGTTGAAGATTTCAAGTCATATTATGAAAGATATTGGGATAACTAACAAATTTGGGGTATCTAATGTTCTGATTATTTGACAAATTTGAAATTTTTAGCTTTCGGTGGCTTAGGCGATATTTTCAATAACTCATTAGCCACTAAAAAGCCTATATTTTGGTAGCTAATAGTTTAATGCAGGACCATGATTATCCACCGAAATCTTGCTCATCATGTTCTTATTAAAATTATGGGAAAAGTACTTTCGTTGGCTTAGGCAAGTTTTACAACAACTCATTAGCCACCAAAAAGATTTGGTTTTGGTAGCTTAGCGAGTGTTAGGGGGGGGACACTAACCACTGAAAGCAAATGAGATACGTTTTTGGAAAGGGAAACTTTTGGTGGCTTGGGTGAAATCTCAAATAGTTCATTAGCCACTAAAATCTATGCCTTTCTACAGCTAAACAATGATATCCGGAAAGACAGTAAATCACTGAAAGATCATTATGCATGTTCTTTTCGAAAGAAAGTTTTGGTGGCTTAGGAGAATGAGGTGGTGGTTCATTAGCCACCTAAAGCTCAACTTTTTAAAGCTAACAAACAAAACCCTAAATACTCTTTACCACCAAAAAGGACAAAAAGTGAAAACGGTTGTCTACCCATCAAAATGAAATTCATCATCATGAGGCATGTCATAATTTAACATGATTAACCACCTAAAAGGTCAGGGAACTACAGTAAAGCATGATTTGATGGCTAAGAAGCCATTATTTATCTCAAAATATGGATGGAAATATAAACCCTAGCCTTCCCTCAATCTCTCCCACGACTGCAGTAAACCTCCACGAAACACCAAGTTCACATTAAAATGATTGCTAGGATGTCTATCTCGTGGATATCACCAGAATTCACCATCATCTCATTCAAGTAGCAATCAAATAGTTCACCCCTTAGAATCAGCACCACACCTTCAGTACACTCCTCATTTGTTTTATGCATCCTTACTACTCGAGGTCATCTCTGAAAACCAGTGCGCTAACCACCTCCACGTGATTTGAATTTCAATTTTGCAGGTGCAGGGAGGAGGACCCGCTCAAAAAACTCTAAAAATAGGTTTTTGTGGCTAATTGTGGTTTCAAAACGGTCTCTAAGCCACTAAAAGTAGACTTTCGGAAGCTAATACCAAAATTTCAGGGCGCTCTAAGCCACCGAAATTGGTGTTTTACTATGAAAATGAATCATTTTAAAATGGTGCTTCTGAGGGACTGGAGAATCATTTTGAAAAAATATTAGAGGTTTTTGTTCCTAACATGTCAAAGAACAATAAACTCTCTCAGTTTTCTTACAGGTATTTCATATTGGGAGAATCGAATCCATCTCTAAGCCCTAATGTTCGATCTCAGAATTTCCCTCTTTTACACGTGTTTTTGAAATACAGATATTTGGAAAATGGAAACAAATTTTAAAAAACTGAGATATTTTTTTTCCCAAAACAAACCAATATACAAAAACCTCTTTCAATTTATACACAATTGTCACATATTTGGAGAACCAAATGCATCTCTGAGACCCAGTTTTCAGCAATTTGGCCAAATGTTTAGGGAAAAAGTCGACCAAACACAGCAGGTTACAGTAGAAAAATGAAGAGTTTACTTCACGAACACCTGGGAAAGAGTAGGATGAACAGAGAGAAGATACCTCCTCAAGAAAAACTAGGTCTCAAAGAGTAAACAAACTGCTAGACGAGATACATGAACTAGATTTTTTGGACAGGGAGATAAAGAGGAATAACGACATTTTGACCAAGAGGAATAAGCAGTTGCACAATTCTATTCTTGAGATGAGAGGAGTGTATGTTCTATTTAAATTAAGGAATATAAGGCTGATAAAGGAAAACACCAGACTTGATAGAATGATCATATTGATGATATTACAGAAGAAAAATTCAAACCCTATCCCTCAAACCCAGTTTATGCTGGAAACCCTAGCAGATGCAGCAACAAGCTTTCAGGATCCAGAGGCAATCCAAAAGGTTGCTGAATTTCCAAACATTGGGAAAGATGAAGAAATACCAAAATATCAACAGCAAAACTGAAAAGGATGAAGTTGGGAGGTGAATGACAAATTTTGCAAAAAACAAGGCTTTTGGTGGCTTAGGCAGACGCTGAAGCGGTTAATTAGCAACCAAAAACAGTGCTTTCGGCAGCTAATAGACCTGAAATTTTGACTCCTTAACCACCGAAAGAAGAAAGAGGCACATAAAGCAATTTTTGCATAAAAGACCAATTTTGGTAAATATACCTAGTTCAAGGATGAAGTGTAAAAGATGAAATTTGCTGAAGTGCACCATCAAAGGAGGTCTGTTCTAGTTTTGGGGATACATCAAATAGGAGAGGGTCACAAAACCCTACCTATTTTAACCAATAGTGGCTCATCCATTAGAATACCAATTACAGTTTTCCTCCAGTACTCACTGCAGTCATCAAAATGTTCAAAGAGTGAACAAGTGTTAGAGTTAGTTAAACTAGTAGTTAAATTAGGGTTTTTGACCTAATTCTACAAAAAACAATTATTTTGTCTATTTTTAGTAAATCAGATCCAATTTTTCAGGATCTCAATATTTTTGTAAAGGCTATAAATCCTAAAACTTATGTTATAGAAAATGTTCGACTTCGGGGACCTATCGACCATTACTATTATCAAGCTTCTCATGATTTCTCATGACCTAATATAAGCTCTTTTGCTATCATATGTTCAACTTCCATTTCTTGTCTATTCTGTGCTTATGCTTGAATGTGTTATTCAGGTTTATTCATGTTAATTGATGTCTGACAGATGTCATCCTATTGGCATATTGATGATTTGAATTATAAGTACTTTCCTTGTTATGATTAGCCATTTATATATATATATATATATGTTTTATGTATGAATCTGCGAGCATGATAAGTTCTCCATCTCTGCACCATATTATCAAACCTCTAAACAGTGGTAGTTAGAAGCCTTATCCCTAATTGAGTTTCATGCATGTCTTGAGAGTGCGAGGTCCTGTAGGTCACCTGACTTGATCCACTTAGAAAACCATAAAAAAACATTTAAGTTACCACGCATCGTCGAGCTGCAACCTAGAGAAGTTTCCTGGAGTGATAAAAAATAGTTTATTTAATTAATTAATTTATCGTTCCATTGAGATTCAAATGGTAATGTATGTTGATGATCGATTAGATTGTAACCGTTCAATAGTTGTTAAGTATTATGTTTGATTGTGATAACCACATTGGTGTAACATAATTTCCTACATTTGCATTTTCAATGTTTCTCAAGTGTTTTGTTATATTTGGTACCTTCATTAATGATTTTATAGGATTGCAACATTTATGCACTGATATATTGGATTACATCATTGATTTAGTGTTAAGATGGAATGTGAAATTTCATTTTCTAGTGATGTTGTGTCACACACCTAAAAATTCGAACATAAAAAATCATTTTATTCTTTTATCCGAACATGTTGTCGTAACATGCATAATTTGGTTAGAGCATAAAATACGAATTATCGTTATCAATGGAATGCGTCTGAAGTAACTTATAATGATTCTTTCATTAAATGGATAGGTTTGGCTTCAAGTGGCGTTTTCATACGGGTGACGATGATCCTAGTCATACCTTACACTGATGTTCTTAATGCCTCTTTTATGCTTACTGTACATATTGATTTTTTCTTAGAGTTTTAATCCTAAAGGATATGGATTTTTCCTATCATCTAAGTCCTAGTTCTAACAATTAAACCTAGATATAAACATACCTACCACTACATGGTTGCAAATATATCTAACCTTAAGATTGTCCACAGAGCCATAAGTATTGGGATTTGGAAACCCGAGATTAGAGACTCGGTGTTTATATTTTATTACTATATTATTGCTAGATATTATTGTTTTATTTATTATATACATCTATGAGCTATTATAAAATGTATGTAACAAGTCTAAGCTAAAATCGGTTTATAACGTGTATGGTTACCCAACAGTCGTGTAATTTTTTGTTATTTAATTTATAAGATTGGATGTGTGCTAGACATTTATGTATTATTTGCATAATACTTGTTGTGGCGATCATTTCCCATATCGATCTATGATGTAGATATTGGTTATGGAAAGGAATCCTTTTGGGATTATTCTGTATATACTTACATTAGTTTAAGCGACAGTCTGTAATCTATTTATGTAATTGAAAGTCTTGTTGGGTTACTCTATTTGGGGTTTTTAATTAATTGTTTTCTCTATAATTCTTTTTGTTTTAACTATACTAGTGGAATCTAAACAAAACCGTAGGTAATGTGGAACATAGTTTTTAATTGGGAAAATAGTTTATAATTCTAATACATTTCTAGAACAAAGATAAATGCATAAGTAATTTAAATTATTTATCACATCGATAAATGCCTTCATTCACACTCCAACTTAGCCTAACATTAGAATTATACTATAATATGCGTATGGAGGCCCAAACAAACATTAACTTAATTTAGATCATGCTAATAAACCTCTAATTTCTCTACTATAAAGAACAATTATATCAAATCATATTGTAATGCCCCCAAAAAATTCGAAAAAAAAAATTTGTAGGCTAGTTAAATACTACCTATCATGGACATTAATTCATCTTTTGCAGAATATGTCTATCATTGTTTACTAGGTCAAAGTGTCGTAAGATGCCTTTCCCTTTCTATCTATTTTCCTATGTAATGCTAATGTAATTATGTACTATGTTTATATCACTTGAACTGGTTAAATGATTACTCTGCTAGTGTTTACTATTTAACATACATTTGTGTGTGATGGTTCAGTTATGTCTTACTTCATAGTTATCTTCTTTGTTCATTGTTTATGGTTTTATTTATGAAAAGTTCTGACTTGCCTTTAACTGTCGAGGGGTGGCGTGGTAGGAATTTGTATCCCTTAAGGGACCACTCGGAGGGGTAAAAGGTTCCTCCTGCTTTTACGTGGTTTACTTAGTTCATTTCGAACTTATGCAAACTTCTCCTTTTTGTGTAGGTTAATTCATTGATGGAATCTATCTACGATAGCTAAACATAACATCCTACAACATGGTAACTATGCTACACTATCCTATGCATACTGAAGATAAAAGGACTAAAGTTCTGGCCTAATTGTTCCTACTTTCTATGTTTACACAGAGTTGGGGTTGTATGACCTGAATCTTTATGGTTGACATTACTATTATGGTTGACATTACTATTATGGTTTGAGGTTATGATAATTCTATCCTCTTGATATTTATTTTATAACATGTAAATTGTAATGTGTAAATCCTAGAATTTAAGTCTTAAATCATAAATCATGGAAAACATTATGATAAGTCTTTGGAAATACTATGGGTTATGTGTAAACCTTTCATGGCATATTTCATATGTCCTGAAATTATGGCTTAACAATACAAAAGAGGGTTTTGATGGGGGTTAGTACAATTGTGAAAATGTTGTGGTTTTAACTATGGAGAGGTGGGTAAAAATCGCATTTATAGTGGGAATGAGGGTGGCACATTTATGGCTCCTTAGGAAATAGGAAAAATGATCCATAAGCATTGATATGGTCATTGTTGGGATTCATTTGGCTATGTTTCTGTTTGTCTGCATAGTTTTGGCTCTCGAGTGTTTATGCCGCATGGAGTAATAGGATCTTCCTGCACGGATAGGTATGCTCTCAGTCTAGTTTTGTAGCATTGTTTTGTTTTTTTCTTTCAGCTTGAGGTTTAGCATACTCCTCATGGATCTATGTTTTGATTTGCAAGTGATAGGGGTGGATTTGATTCCTGGCTCATTGGTGGCTCTTTCGACTATTTGTGCCACCCTTCAATGGGTAAGCCTTGCAAAAGAATAGGACTTTTACCTCTATGCATATGAGTAGCAAACTGTTGAGCTTTGTGTTGAAAGGGTTGACATTTTATTTGTTTTGGTTATGGGTTCAAATGTTTGGGTCCCTTGAGATAATCAGCATCCAGGAGATGTGTTTGTATTTACTATTTCGATTAAGGTTATAAGTGTGGAGACGTTGAATCGTGTTTGTCCAAACAAAGACTCAACTCTGTAATATATTTTGGTTTTGTGTCTTAATCATATGGTTTGATATATTAATGGGGAAATCTGTGTTGGTCTTAAATGATGTGAAAACTATGGTGTGACAGTGCCATTGCTCGTAATGGCACTATGTCGAATCATGACCATGTGCATTTTACTTGTAAACATTTGTAATTGTGGAATATATGGTTTATTTGTCATGGTTGTGGTTTATTATTGCTACGACCATTAGCTTGGCATACTACTGCATATTTTTGTTAAGGTCGTGGCTGTAACAATGTTGACAGTAGGGTTTAATTATTTCTTCTCGGCATTTAAAATTGTTGTGTTTGACTTTAATGTTTATTATGGCGAGGTTTTCACCTCACGACCATGAGCCTGGCTCGACCTTGGTATGGAAATGCAACATGCACATTTTACTTTTTTATGTTTATTTAGGGATGCGATAGTGTATCATTTTAATTTATGGTTTTAAGGATGGGGTTTATAGTCATGAGCTTGGTAGATGCGACTCAGCCCTCATGCGAATACGTATCCAGTGAATAGTTGTTGGATGTTACTTAGTGTGTTTGGTTCTACTAGTGTAAATTATAATTGGTGTAAAATTGTGGTTTATGTGGAATATTTTAAGGGCATTGTAAAATGCGAACCCTTTATAGTGTTAATGCATTGGGTGTTTACAATTGATACCTACAGGATTTGATTCCTAGGCATGTATTTGATTTTGTTTTTTTTTTTAGAATTGCATGCCTACGGGATTCGATCCTGGGTTGTCCTGACACGTGGACTGGTGTTTATTACAATGTGCATATTTTTGGTTTTGGCAATGATGCCAATAGGATTTGATCCTGGATTCTTTAAATCGATATGTTGTTTAATGATTTGGTTTGTATTATGTATATAATTGATTCTTATTTTTGGTTAGAATAGTTGAGACAACTGTAATGATATTTATTCCTACGGCTAGATTTTATGTAGAGGTTTTTATAATGGAAATAAATGTATGGGGTTTTTTTAAGACTTATCATCGTTATGTTTATTATAGGATTAGTGTTTAACTATGTTAAGTCTAATCATCATATTTATGCTATAATTGTTTAAGATTCAACATGGAAATGGTATTTAATTTTTTTTTTATGCACAATGTTTATGATACGGTTGTATATAATGGTTTGGATGGGTGAAATAATAAGCCTGGCGACAATATGTAATCTACCAACAGTGGAAGATGTAGAGTTGGATTTTAATGGAGATAATTTCGTTTCTATGGATTTTAATTAGATCTTTTGGTTTATAGTTTTATTTGTTTATAAAATATGTTTTACTTGTGTATATAAGTTTGAACAATAATAAAAAATCTAGCTAACCTAAATAATCTAGATTCTGTTAGAAAGAATACACCATTAAAAGACTGAATTTAAAATATAAATGATGAAAGAGTAATGCAGAAATAATAGAGGCCACATTTCCCTATGTGTTTTGAAAACTGATAAAAGCATATATGATAGTCTCATATCAATAGTGAGAAACATAATCTATATTCTTCTAACTAGTCCATCATGTCTAAGTGAACAAAATCCTCATGTAACAAAATCTTCATTTCTAGGGTTTGCATGCATATGTAAACTAAATATAACCCTAGTATTTATTTTAAGGTTATGTAGAAATAACCTAGCTACAACGACAGATAATAATCATATTATCATTCTAGACTTTAATCCCTTCATTAAACAAGAAAACTGTATTAATTGTAAGGAAGATGAAGAAATATCATACCTATAATTTGAAGCTATTTTAATGGTTAGAAATCCTACACACTTAAACACACAGCATTAACAAGGACATAGACAATTCTAACCGAAGAACTTGGGAACTACCATGTTCCACCCAATCATGACCTAAAACCATTCCTAGTTTCAATCCGGATCCCCCCAAGCTGGTTCCAACATGCAAGTAGCTTAGAGCTCCTAAGGTAAGGCTTCCCTATCTGGGATAATAGGTTTTGTATCAATTTTTTTTACTCTAGGAAAATTCTCTATTACCCATAATTTTAGCCATATTACCCTCTTCAAAGGCATTGAGTGCCGAAATGGGGTTCTTACCAGTCAACGTTTCCATGGATGAAGTCTCTGGCTTCAACTAACTACTGATCCGACGATGAAAGAGGTTCATCGGGAATGAAGAATGAGTAGTGATGCATATCATACCAAGGGTACTCAAGAGCTGATAGAGCTTCAATGATTTCCTCATTGTTGCTAAACAATGTGTAGATAGATCAGAGGTATCCTCTATGTCTGAGGGGATGGAGGGACTAGCAGAACTATAGATCATGTATATGGTGTTGGATGAATCCAAGGAAGAAAATGTAGGGTGGATCTCCTTAAGGATGGTGATGTAGGAATCATGAGAGTGTTTTCGAAGGTCTCTAAGGACGGACCGAGATTTGGGCAAGTCGAGGAAATGGTGGGACTAGTGACCATACAAGCCGCAAATTGCACAAGGGTGGTTGGTTCGCAAGGACTTGTTCTTAATCATCGGTGTATTCAGGAAAATGAATCCTAGAGTTCCATCAGACGTATCCATAGCTTCCATGTGTGTGCGAAGGATAGGAAACTCTAGACAATTTTGTGTCGCAAGTCCCAAGATATCAGGCAATGCGCAAGGAGGAGTCGAGCAAGGTTTAGTCATTGATTTGGATTCCCTACCCTCAATCTTCTTTGGAGGAGGGGTAGGCTTAGAGATGGTTGGGGCATTGGATGGAATAGGAATTGGGTGTGAAACCATATCAATGGGTTGGACAAGAGTCAACACAACTTGGGGAGTCGAGGGTGTGGTTACCAGTTTGAGGTACCACACAGGAATTTCGAGCATAAAATTGGGTAGGTTTAGAGTAGCCATGATAGGCTTACTTGCGATTCCAGATGGTGGGAATAGGAAAGGAATCATGTGGATTGGGAATGAACCCCTATAGTGTCCCGATGACTGATGTTGAGGTTGTGATGTGCTCGGAATGGTACTGGATATGATGGTACAGAAATACAAAACTTCAGTCGGTGTAGGCAGAGGTGGTAAGGACAAAAAGGTGTTCTTCATAGGATTGTTGGAAAAAACGCTTCGGCCAACAATAGATAAGGATGGAATGGACACGTTGTCAATGGTGGAGCTGATAGTCAGAAGGACGTGTTCCAACGTGGCTGGCCCCTTAGGATCATAGTAAGTCAACTGGTCGATATTTACAATATTCCCATCATGAGGGAACATCTGTAGTCAAACGACAGTAGAGGCCATGACTCACATGGCATACATGTAGTTATGTCTTAGGAGGAGGTTATAGTCTAGTTAGGCATTGATAACCTTAATTTCAAGCAAGATTGTTTTACCAGCTAGCTCGACAGGAATGTTCGTTAGAATGCCTTATGGGTGAGTGGAGCGACCATCGTAGGCACAGAGAGAGGTGGTAGAGGGTTGAAGGGTAGGGGACCTGAGTTTCTTTCAAATGGTGGTCGACATGACAAAGGTGGAGGCCCCTTAATCGATAATGCATCAAGGTATTACCAAATTCTGAATTAATATCGGAACTTGGAAGGCGACGATATATGACATTCTGGGTTCTCCTTGATCCAAGTCGAAGGTGATCAACCTGGAATCAGAGGGATCAATGACACCTAGCATGGACAACAACGATTTATGTTGTGCTGGTCAATTTTTCAGCACTTCCAAAGAAGATATGGCTATAGGAGATTGGGAAAAGTTGTCAACTATGTTGTAGTTGAGGGAATCTCTAGTGGTAGCATTGTTTACGACACGATGCATAGGGAACTATGGGGCATTGGCCGACCCATATGCGGGGGGTATTGGTAAGTGTAGATACATGTAGGAATTGGTAGAGGTAGACTTCGCTGATGGGTCAGCAGTTTCAACGGGGGATCCATACTGGTTGCGTCGAGTCTGGAGGTTGAATTCGGACAACAACATCATGAGGTGATGGACACCAGCCTCAGCACGCAGGGCCACAATGCTATCTGTGGGAGAAGGTGGGGCCAAGGGTTGGGTTTCAACCAACCCTTGGTGTGGGAGTGGATTTTGGAGCACCATGGGTGGAGTCCCTGGTGGTGCAGGGTTAGTTTGAGCCGGAGCAACCACATTTGGATCACGTTGTTGGTCATGCTTGAGAAGTTGTTGCATGAAAGCCATGTGAGGAAATTGGTGACTGTAATGAGTGTAGGCGTTGCATATAGCACATGTATGGTTGCTCTGTAGCTGTGGGTTCTTCCCAGGTTGGTTGTGACGCTGGGGATTCTGTGCAGGCTGGTGGGCACCATTATTGTTTGGAGGATTGGCCTGTTGATTTCCTTCTTAGGGCTGATTATTGCCTCGGTTCTTTCCTCATTTGCTCTTTCCTTGTCCTTCTTGTTGATTGGGGGTATGTTCGCTAGGAATATTTTGATGGGAATAAACCTGTCCTATAGAGACTAGAGGATTCGGGGTTGGAGACGGAGTAGGTTGCACAAGTGGTGCATAATAAACCAGGGGAGATGGAGGGGCTACAAACCTGACTAGTTGGCCAAAACATGATTGGTGCAGGAGGTGCATATGAGGATGTGGCTCCAGACTGAGCCATCATCCGTGAGTAGTCAGGGGTGAAATTGGGTTGGGAAACATATTGGATATTACTCGGGTGTGGTGGCATCATAGGAGAGGCTGCGTAGAACCGAGGGTGTTAAGTGACAGAGTGAATGACTCCATTAGAAGTGTCAGATGTGATCGGTGTGTCATAGTCACTGAGAGGTTCCAGTGTGGGGAGTATTAGGAATGATGGTATATAAATACCCAGATTGGGCATAGATCAAGTCAAACTGCCGAGCCTTTAAGATGGCCTCGTCCTCATATTGGGGTCGCTCAGAGGAAACATCATGGGAAATGGCTGGGAGTAAGGTTTTCAAAAACCAGTCAAGAAAGATCCTATTATTCAGTTGGATATTGCACAATCTATGTCTATGTCACCACTCATGGATGTGATCCATGATGTGGGTCGCTGTATTTTGACTGCAGGATAAGAGGATCTCCACTCCCTCGTCATATCGAATGAGTATTTGAAACTATTGGAGGAACATGGAGGAAAGTGAAGAGAAATGGGGGTAAGTGGCATTAGGTAGTTCGATGTACCATTTGGTCGCAACACTAGTAAGTCTGCATGTGAATGATCTCAATCTCACAGAGTCATCCACTATGTTGTTCGAGGAACACCATAAGTGGAACGACATTATATGGTTCTAGGGGTCCTCACCCACCTTTCCCTCAAAATTTGGGACGTCTGATGGGAGTTTTGTAAGCATGGGAGGCCAATGTGGTTGATGTCTAATGGGGTCATTTGTTAATCCTACCAAATCTGGCAAGTTAAGACTAACCATGAAAGGTAGGATAGACCTGAGGTTGGATCAAGATAGACCAACAATGGTTCTAGTGTTTGCAGGAACATAGTTCCCATGCATGGCTAGGGGTATATGAGGATGACCCCCATAGTGGGGATAGTCGAGATGGATGTTGAAGGGCCGTTGTCCCCAATAGAAATAGGTGGAATGGTGGAAACGACGGTAGTTGGCATGGGGATGTCAGTAATGGGTGGCATACCAATAGTAGCATGTGCAGTGGTGGTGTGACCACTATAAGGGATACCCATGATGATGGGTGACAAAGATGTAGGGCCACTAGAAACTACCCCTCCATAGAAGGAATTTGGTTGTGTGCTAGCCATGGTGCTAAATGGGGAAGTGATCAAGGTGGGTTCATCTTGGTAGGAATCTGAATCGGACCTAGAGGATGTGTGTCTCTCTGAGGGTATGGAGTGATGTCGAATATGGATTCGATGGTGGCGGTTCAAGGAAATGAATTGAGGGGTGTGCCCCTTAAGCTGATAGGAATAATGTGGTGGAGAAATGATGGATGTGGTAGTAACAGGAGATGAATATGGACCCCAGTTTTAATTGGCTTCCTATTGGTTCAAAAGAATTAACTCAGCCACCAAGGATGTCTAATGGGTTGCGTATTGGGGTAGTACCCCTCACTCCACGGTGTAGGTAAAACTACTAACCGCTTGGCCACAAACGACATATCTTTGGTTGCCCTCACGAGTGGGAATCTAATCAATCTAGTGGGGGTCATTTCCCTTTTTGCTTGGAAGGTCCTCTCAATGGCTAGCTACTTCAAGGTTCCTGTGGTACTCCTCACAATGAGTTTTATGGAAAAGCCCAAGTACTTCCCACAGTTTTGCGGATTGGACTTATGTCCCAAACTGAATGTGATTATTTTTAATGGATCTACTCAAGGTCATAAACCGAGCATGTTTGCTTAATGGTGTGAGTGTGTGTGCATCTGTATGTAAAGGTTTCTTCCCAATCTTGAAACAAAATCAGTGACAAGGGGTTTTTGTAGGAAATCAACAAAGGGTTGTAACATAGAAGCACTCAATAGAAAATCAGATCTAACAGAGGGTTGGGATAGACAGGGGTCTAACAGATGCTGGAAATAGGCTGTTAAATGATAGTCACACCTCTTTGGGGAGTAGAGGTGATCTGGGTGGCACAGAACATAAATACATAGATGATCTGGACAGTAAACAAATGACTCGCGTGAAACAAGAGGTTTCAAGTGACTGGGTCGCTTGAAACAAGGTCACAGGGGTGACTGGGGTCGCTTCTTGCATCGGGATGAATGCTATATATCTCGGTGATCCAAGTCACATGTATTGGGGTAGAAGTCATGACTATGGTCATGCTTGTTGAGCTAAAAGGTGTGACTAGATCATGGATTTCAGCCCGAGAAGGTAGACTATGGCTGAAAGGGAAAAGATGGAGAAAGACAAGGCTGACAGGGGCTGGGGGGAAGGCACTAATGCAAAGGAGGTTTGTATTGGCCTCGTGGAGGCCCAATCTATGATGCCTAAGGGAAAAAATTGGAAACAAACCTGTAATAAACCTGCAAAATAGAGATCATTATGGAATGACCAGCGGAGTCTCCAAAACAGTAACAGGGATTTCTCCCTTGTTACATGCAAAAGCACTAGCCTTACGTCAATGAGACTCTAAGGAAGAGTTCATTAAAAAACTTAAGACAACAAACAATATTAGTAAACACAAAAACAATATATACTTTGTCTACACTAGAACAAAATGCAAATAAACTAAATATTATACCTTTTTTCTAGAAAGTGGGCCACCGTGACCGTCTTGGAAGTGATCTGCCTCTCCATAGGCAGGTTCTCCAGGTGGGTACGTAGGGTGTCTCGATGTACTAAGTGAGAATGGTATGGAAACATGGTGATGGAAAAATGTGTGTGAATACCTGAGAGCTATAGGTGTCCCAATCTACTGAGAAAATGGCAAAAGGTTATGAAAATTGTTTTTGGGGAGACCTTCACAGTGTATTTATAGCAAATTTTTAGGGTTTTTTGACCCAAGGTTAACCCATGGTATTTTTTTGAACCATGGTAATTTTCTTTGGTTTTTTAATCTTATCTCCTTTTTATGGTTTTGGAATGGTTTTTAGGGTTTTTGACCCTTTTAGGGTTTTTTAACCCTTTTTGGAAGAGAATGAGGGTAAACCATAGTAAATAATAATGTTTTGGACCTTTTTTTGTGGAAATATAGTTGTGAATGTCAAAAGTAAGGAAAATATGGTGGAAATATGATGTAGGTATGAAGTTTACGCCAAATAGAGCTAGGTGAACAATTTTTTGTGTTAACATAAAGGTATCTCAAGACATGAAGAAAAGTTATGCAGATGAGAAAAGGACCTCCAGACATTTTCATGTTGGGGATCATGTGTTTTTGAAATTCAAACACAAGAAGAGTTCTGTTAGGTCTCCAGGAAACTCTTCTAGGTTGTAACTCAAAGATGCCTGGTAACTTAATTTTATCTTAATGATTCACTCAAATAGATCAAGTCAGATGACTAAATCAAACCTCACTAACTCAAGACATGCATAAACACAACCAGATTGACAAGGCTTTCAACTATCATTGTTTAGAGAGTTGTAAATACATGAATGTATGAAGAACACTTAATTTACTAGCGGAAACATACACACAAAGTATATATGAATGGCCAGATAAACCAAGTAAAGTACTTGAAAATTCTAGTTTATGGATGCATTGACAAGTTGACAGTTATCAAACATCAGAAAAATAGTATTAACATGAATTTGAAATTCAGGTGCAAGTATAGAATAGACAAGAAGATGGAGATCTGAACAAGTAATGGCAAAAGAAGCTTGTATTACTGATCTGAAAATGAGAAGCTTGAGCTTACAAAATATGAAAAAGTCTCCAAACGTTGAACCCTTTACAATGAGTCTTCAATGAGCTTAAATAGGATATACAAATAAATTTCAATATCATCAAAAGATGGATCTAATAACCTCTTTTCCTATCTCAAATCCAAATTTGTGAGGTGGCTGGAAAATGCAGAAATTTCTGGAAATATGCTGCTCCAATATTGACCTATATCTCTCAAATAAAAACATACTTTAGAAAACAAAGAGATTTTTTTGTAGATTGGTTTTTTATGAGAAAAAACCTCTCTCATTGATTTGAGATTCATCTTCATTTTCCCGACATCTGTATTTCAAAAACATGTTTCAAAAAGGGAAATTCTAAGGTCCAAAAATTAGGGCTCGGAGATGGATTCGATTCTCCCATTATGTGACACCTGTAGGAGAACTGAGAGAGGTTATTTTTTTTGTTATTTATGAGAACAAACCTCTCTCAATTATTTTATATTCATTTTCATTTTCCTGACATTTTTATTTCAAAAACATGTTTCAAACAGGGAAATTCTGAGATCCGAGAATTAGGGCTCGGAGATTGATTCTATCCTCTCATTCTATGACACCTGTAGGAAAAATGAGATAGGGTTTTTTTTATATTAGAAAAAACTTCTCTCATTTATTTGAGATTCATTTTCATTTTCCCAACATCTGTATTTCAAAAACATGTGTCAAACAGGGGAATTCTGAGATCTGAAATTTAGGACTCGGAGATGGATTTGATTCTCCCAATATGTGATACTCATAGGAAAACTAAGAGAGGTTATTGTTCTTTGACATGTCAGGAACAAAATTCTCCCCCTGTTTCTCAAAATTATCCTCCATTCGTCCAAGAGCATCATTTGAAAATGATGACTCAACATAGTAAAAACACCACATTCCTAAAAATGCTGCCTCATCTTGTCGGGGAATTTTGACTACCTTCCTGAGATCTAAATGTAGATATGAAATTACCATTGGAAATAGGAGGATTTCTAATTATCGATCAACTATTTGAGCATGTAAAATGACCTCTCTGCGGCTGAGAAAATTGAGTTTTCCCAAGCCATGCTCACCATTTTCAAGTTCCTGCGCTTTTGGTTGCTAAAATAGCCCCAAATTTTGTGCTTTAGCTGCCGAAAGCTCTGCTTTCGATGGCTAAGGAAAAGTTGAAATGTTCGCCTAAGCCAACGAAACTTGAGTTTTGACTTTTTTAAAGTAAAAACCAAATCAAATCTGTTTCAAACTTTATTACATACCTAAACCTCTAAAAAATGAGCCAAAATAAATTTAGAAAACTATTTTTCAATGACTTCCTATCACCTAAAATAAACAAACTTGACTATTTTATTTGAGGAGATAACATTTTTCTCCTACTCGGGGATGGAATCCTCCCTATGAGTTTCCAAGAACCACAGATATGATGCCTATCCTAAACAACAAAATACAAAACCTAGTCTAGTGTTCCATTGGGCATGTAGTCAGCAGTACAACCTTCTTCTAAACACCTTTCAAGAGCTGCCTTTACAACTAATCCCCTGCAAACCTGTATCATGCCTGTAGCCTATCCTGCTTATTCAACAACCAATAACTAAAAAAGTCTACTTGCTCATATAAATATCTTATTCTCTTTCCTACTTCTAATTATAATCACTAGAGGCTTCTTATCAAGTGACATCATGCTTCCAATGAAGCCATGTAAGAAAAAGATTTACTAATATCCTCCTTGATCTTGACCCCAAAAATAAATGAAACCATATCATGCAGCAATGTAGTTTAAAAGGGTGACAGAACCAGCTATCATCTGACAAAAATATTTTGACATTTATGCTGCTTATATATTCCAAATAATCAGCAATAGGGTTGTAAATGTCACAAAGAAATACCTCTCCACGCTACTGTTCCAACTGAATGAAATGTTGTTACTGGCTACTTTCAGTGATCTCCATGTTAACTATAGATTGCTCAACCTCTAATTGAGAAGAATGCGTGATGAACTATTGATCTAGAATTTTTGGAACATCATATTCCTCCTCATATATGTTGCACTCTTACTTTGTTTGCAAATCAGAAAACTAAGGGTTTCCCTTACTATCTGCTGCATATTCAAATATGTCACATGCTGATATAAAAATCTGTTCATTATCTTTGGGGTTGCCAAAGGGGACAATCTCATCTTCATGACAACCTATGTCAGTAGATGCATTTGATACAATGTCAAAAGCATTTGTACTATGGTTATCATCCTGAAGTTCATTAATATCTTGGTCACAATAAGAGGTGTCCCCCATTGCAGCATACTCTTCATGAATGTTTAGTTATTTATTCAATAAATTGAATTCATGATAGCATTTGGAATATAAAATATCAACTGAAAATATTCCTTTGCAAAACAAATGAAAGGCATCATGAAAATATGCCAAAGAGCTGATACTGGCAATAGGAAAGGACCGGTACCAATTATAAGCAATCCCCTCTAAATAATACCAAAAGAGCTTGATATGAACATCCTCATGCACAACTTGCAATAGATGAATAAAGTCATGAAAATCCAACAAGTGTTCAGCTAGCACTTCCCACTCTTCTCCTCGAAATCTGGGAAGACTATTTTCCCATTCGTCTCTACTAGGCACTCGATTAGGGTGACCAGAAATAATTGAGAAATCACAAAATGCATACCTTTTTTCTAAATCCTTGTTCATTTCATACTAATGGAGTCACCAACAGATTTCTGAACAATGGATTAACCACTAAATCCATCCTTCATGGAGTCACTAGATAGATGATTACAACCAAAAATTTTCTTAGTCTTTGTCTATCATCAAAGTTGGAGCTTATGTCATCTCTCAGGGAATTTGAGCTTCAATCTCCTCTCCTCGGCAATGGCGCCAATTTGGTAGCTCTCCAAGAAACTCTTCTACGATGTAACTCGAAGATGCCTAGTAACTTAATTTTATCTTAATGATCCACTCCAATGGATCAAGTCAGATGACTAAATCAAACCTCAATCACTCCAGACATGCATAAAGACAACCATATTGACAATTATTTTAACTATCACTATTCATATAGTTGTAAATAAATGAATGTATGAAGAACGCTTAATTTACTAGCAAAAACATACACACAAAGTATATATGAATGACCAGATAAACCAAGTAAAGTACTTGCAAATTCTAGTTTATGGAAGCATTTACAAGTTGACAGTTATCAAACATCAAAAAATAGAATTAACATGAATTTGACATTCAAGTGCAAGTATAGAATAGACAAGAAGATGAATATCTGAACAAGTAATGGCAAAAGAAGCTTGTATTACTGATTTGAAAATGAGAAGCTTTAGCTTACAAAATATGAGAAAGTCTCCAAAAGATGAACCCTTTACAATGAATCTTCAATGAGCTTAAATAATCTTTACAAATCAATTTCAAGATCCTCAAAAGACAGATCTGATAACCTCTTTTCCTATCTCAAATCTGAATTTGTGAGGTGGTTGGAAAATGCAGAAATTTCTGGAAATATGTTGCTCCGATATTGACCTATATATCTCTAATCAAAACATATTTTGGAAAACTAAGAGATTTTTTTGTATATTATTTTGTTATGATAACAAAACTCTCTCATTTCTTTGAGATTCATTTTCATTTGCTCGACATCTGTATTTCAAAAACATGTGTCAAACAGGGAAATTCTAAGATTCAAAAATTAGGTCTCGAAGATGGATTCGATTCTCCAATTCTGTGACTCTAGTAGGAAAAATAAGAGAAGTTATTGTTTTTTATTATGTTATGAGAAAACACCTCTCTCATTTATTTGATATTCATTTTCATTTTCCTGAAATCTATATTTCAAAAACATGTGTCAAACAGGGAAATTCCGAGATCCGAAAATTAGTGCTCGGAGATGGATTCGATTCTCCCATTTTGTGACACCTATAGGAAACCTGAGAGAGGTTATTGTTTTTTGTTTTGTTATGAGAAAAAATTTCTCTCTGTTATTTGAGATTCATTTTTAATTTCCCAGCATTTGTATTCCAAAAACATGGGTCAAACGAGGGAATTCTGAGATCTAAAATTTAGGGCTTAGAGATGGAGTTGATGCTCTCAATATGTGACACTTGTAGGAAACATGAGAGAGGTTATTGTTATTTTACATGTCAGGCACAAAATCCTTCGACCTTTTCTCAAAATGATCCTCCAGGTGCCCAATATCATTATTTGAAAATGATGACTCAGCACAGTAAAAATGCCACATTCCTGAAAACGTTGCCTCATCTTGTGGGTGACTTTTGACTTCCTTCTTGAGATCGAAATGTACATATGAAAGTACCATTTTAAAAATGATGATTTCTATTTGCTAATAAACTATTTGAGCGTGTAAAAAGGCCTCTTTGCGGCTGAGAAAATTGAGTTTTCCCAAGACATGCTCACCGTTTCCAAGCTTCTGCGCTTTTGGTGGCTAAAATAGCCCCAAATTTTGCGCTTTATTTGCCGAAATATCTGATTTCAGTGGCTAATGAACAATTGAAATGTCCTCCTAAGCCACTGAAACCTAAGTTTTGACATTTTTGAAGGAAAATCCAAATCAATTTTTTTTAAAACTTTATTACATACCTAAAGCTCTAAAAAACGAACCAAAATAAATTTAGAAATTTATTTTTCAATGACTTCCTATCACGTAAAATAAAAAACAAATTGACTCTTTTATTTGAGGAGATAACAAGTTCCTTAAACTTGGAAAATTTCTCCAAGATAGCTGCCAGATACTTTGGACCTTTTTAGGTCTTAGCTAAGATAGGACCTGTTTCTTATGAGATGGACCTTCCCGCTTGCATTAAAGTACATAATGATTTTCATGTGTCTTTATTGAAAAAGTATATGCCTGATACTGACCACGTAATTGAATGGAATGTGATCCAGGTGAAACCAGAAGGGGATTTTATAGTACTACCTATTGTGGTTTTGAGAAGCAAGGTCAAGCTACTTCAGAATCGAGAAATCAAGTAGGTAAAGGTCCAATGGACCCATTACAATCCTGAGGATGCCACTTGGGAGCTAGAGGATACCATGAGGGAAGCATACCCTCATCTATTTTGAAATTTTGTGGCATGTATGTAATATTCATTGAGGACGATGCATTGTTTAAGGGGGAGGGAGATGTAATACCCTAGTTGTTAAGCCCCAGATTTATGATCTTTCATGTGACTTATGTTCTTTTGCATTATGAACTTATGATATTTTATATGATTGTGGAATTATGCTCCTTTGCATGAGTAATTTGATTTACTACATATTATTAATGTTTGATAACATGGCTTTGGAATTTGGCACTACTATTAATGTGAATGTTATTACTAGCATCTTTGTTACCTTTGAATGTTGTTAATGATTGATTAAATAAACAACTGGATTAGCAAAGGAAACTAAATGAGTATGGGGGACCATGGATTCCACAAAGTGAGGGGGAATGGGGACATCCCTAGCCCCTTATAAAAAAAAATTGACTTAAATTTGTCCATCCCAACTCATATTTGCACCTTGGTGAGATTAATAATGTTGGTCACCCAAACCTTGTACAACAAACCCTATTCTCAATAATTATGGAGTATGGAGTTAATATTTGATATTGTGCACATCTTAGTGGACCCCTATTTCCTAGGGAACCCTCCTTGGGAAAATATTCCCTCACATTTATGTGTTTATGGTCATTTATGAGCCCTTTTGCTAGTTTTTAGGGGCTGTAAGCTATTTTCTAGCTTCCACTCTTACACCATGCATTGATGATCCTATTTGTGTGCTTCCATGATATTTATGACCCTATTCGATTCCCTATGTCACCTATTTCAACCTCTTTGATGTTTTTTAACCCCCTTTATGTATTAGTGTGCCTCCATGTGTGCTTCATGGCTCCACTCCTTAGTTTTTGGGTAAGTCCCCCTCATGGTGCTAAATCAGGAAAGGGAATCTTTTCACTAAGACACCACCCAAAAAATTCAAGTTAATTATCCATTATGAAGCTTAAAACTTACCTCTCTCTAATTTGGGTTGATCCCTTTGGGTTAGATTTATCCTCCTTATGCTATAAATTCATATTCCATCTCCTGGTTGAAGTTAATCTTGAGCTTTGGACTATGTGACTTGCTATCAAACCGTGTTGGGAATGTTGATATTATGGACAATCTTTTGAGACTTATAGTGGGTCTATTTGTTTCCCTTTGCTTCCATTATACTACTCTACTAGTCCAAGATCTCACATAGAAATATAGGAAATAGGAATGGAAATCTAGGTCACATCCCATAGGCAGTGGAGACGGACAAGAAAGTAGTAGTGGGAAGCATTGTGTCTCTCAAAGGAGGTAGTTTCGAGAGTAGTTAGACTAAGCGAGCCTCTACCCATGGATCCATGGTATCAGCTCGGGCATGACCTGTTCAAGCGATGAAGGCTTAGTGGTGTCTACAACTGGGACGAAAGTTGTCCTCCTACAGCCAGTTGCCCATATTTTGAGATAAGTATTTCTCTTATGTTATGTTTTCATTACATTGTTTTATTTGATATATGTGCAATGATCGCTGATTGGTTGTTTGAGTGTTCATGTATTGAATTTCAAGATATGCATGGAGGAAGGATGAATCTCATATGATTTGGAATTGAGTTTCTATTCTCATTACCTTCTTTATATTCTTCTTCTTCTTAACTAGAAATTGTAATTTTGGCTATATTTTATTGAGAAGGAAGCCACCATATGATTTGGTTCGATGATATATGCTCATTTTTATGTTGTAAGACCTATTCAATTGCATCCAGAGCAGTATTTCCATTGAAAAACACCTTTTGTTTCATTGAAAAATATTTCCGGATGACCAAGATATGTTTGTTTTGTTTTTATAGTTTTCCTTCACCAAGATGAGCGCACCTGTCATTTGATTGTAAATCATTTGTTTGCATATTTGTTCTTAGTTTTATATATTAGGATGAGAGATGTATTCTATATGTAAAAGTAATCGATGGTGGGAGGGTGGAAGCCATATGATCTATTTTTTATTAGTGAGAGATGATTGTAGGGGACAATCATCGGGAGTCAATTTTGAGGGATGTAGTTGCAATGAGTGTTCTTTGTTTTCTATGGTTTTGGTGTGGCTATATATTTTAGCCTATGGATGTTCCATGATATGTGTTTTTCCTTACTTTTTATGCTCACTAACAACACATACATAACAACACTGACAAAGTAGATTAATTTTCAAATAATCAATGACATCAATACTTGGTTATTTATAAACTATGCTATCAAACAAACCAAAAGTAAATAAATTAGCTATTCACACCAAATATGATGTTTATTATGTGTTATTGATGTTCATGGTTCAATTACGACCTTTAACTTACACTTTGGATATAATTAATTGAGTGTCACAATTTATTATTTAAAGTGGCACAGTTAAATAATTAAGTGTCACAAAATTTAGTTATAGTTCAATCTCTAGAATTAAAAGATTTAATTTATTTGGGACAATGGTTAGTAAGTTCAATAATAATTTATCTATATCCATTGTTCTTAAACTTAAGTTACTCTTAATTTTAGCACCTTTGGGATTATGTCAAGGTTCAGGGACATCACATTAGGTTCCAAGCCTTATTGGTTGCATTTTCCTGCTTCAACTAGGTTTCCAATTTATCCACCCTCTATTGGCACTTGAGATTGGGAAATGTTTCCTTGGTCAGGTCAGCATAAATGATATCACTAACTCCCTTATGGAAAAAAATATTGTCTAGGATTGAGAACTGGTCCATCTTGAACTCGACCTTTTACACTCCTTCCTCATTACTGATGGCCCGATTCAAGGAGCTAGTTATAATATTCCTTGCACTGGTGAAGGAGAATTTGCTACGTAAAAACTTCCTTAACTCTTTGGATTGCCTCTGAGTCTCATTTTTTGCTTGATCCTTGAGTTTCCCATAGATATCCATCATCTGCTTCTCATTCTTGAATTGTCCTTCAACAATAGAGGCAAAGGAGTATATCTGATATTTGAGGAAAGGCTCCTCAGCTCCCTTCTTCTTTGACTGTGGATCCCCTAAGGGATTTTTCTCTGATCATGAAGTGGTTGGTTTCCCAACCACTAGTGTTTATGTGACCACCATTTGATTTGCAATGTCCCCTCCAGCAAGGCTTTTGGCAGTAGGTTCCTCTTCTTTCATTATCTTGAGGGAATCAAACTCAAAATTAAACTCCTGCTCTTGGTCGATTACGTCCTCCTCTACGTCTATCCTAGGCTTCTTTCTAGGATTATGTTCATTAGATTCCATGTCTTATACTTATGACCATGACCTCGTGTTTCTACCATCGCCATCTAGGAGAAAGGGAGTAGCTAGGATAGTACCTTGCACTTCTTTAGGCGCCTCTACTTTTTCTACAGGAGTCCAATCAAAATCATAGGAAAGAGAATTTTCCTCCTCGTACAAGTCAGGGATCACGGAGTGAATAAAGATTGAACTCTGCACCTAGATCGTCCTTTGGGAAATTATCCCTTTAGGATTGTAATTTTGTGCATGAGTCACCTAAAAGTTCATGGCCTTCAAAATTTTCTCCACCATTGGTAACACTATTGGCTTCTTCATAATGAAGGACCCAAAATTAATAGGGTATTTGATCCAGGATCCTTCCCGTGAGAAGTAAAATGTTCCTCTTCATCAGTAGAAATCCTCTCCCTGATCAATTCTAGTGTGAATACTGAGGGAGTTAGGAAAAATGGTAGCATGAAAGGGGAAGCCAAAAAACCATATACCCTGATAACTGAATACTTCTGCATCAAGAACCAATATCCAATACCCTCCTGCTGCAAGGAATCCTTCATGTCTTTTGATATCCTCTTCTCTTTAGGGTTGAATAGTCGAGAGATGCTGAGGATGATCCTGTGAATGAACAAGGTCTAAGACCAGTACTGGATTTTTCGGAGGGACCGAGGCCAGTCCTTAGACACTTATGGATCCATGTCCTCAAGGGTCTTCCTTTTATAACTGATTATGATGGAAAATAGGTACACCTAGTATCTAAACTGCTTATCCAAATGAAACTTCACAAGCTGAGAATTGATTTCTCCGGCCAAGAACTCATCAAACTTAATTCCTGCTTCAGATTGAATCATGTAAAGGAGAATTCCTGGCATTACTTCAGAGACCATGATATCGCTATCAAGACCCATAATTTGACTCAAGAGGGAGATGGTTGCTATGAAAGGTTTTATGAACAATTCAAAGGAAAGTGGGGTGATAATGGTCTCTAAGGGAACTAGGGTCTTCAAAATGGTCTGAAACAATTTATTCTTTGATTCTAGGTTGGATTTCCTAAACACCTACAGAACCTTTGATTCAATGAAGGGAATCAGGGCTTGACATTGGGCTTCGAAGAGGCCCAGGGAAGCTCTAATAGCCTCTAGTGTGATTTTACAAATGACATGGGAGTGGTTATCATCTAAAATGGCCTTCCCAGTGGCAGAATAGTTAGAGGCTGACCTCTGGACAATATATGGGAAATGAAGCAATTGTTCAAATGTGAACCCTATTAAGGATGAATTTAAATTTACAATAGTCATGACTGGTCCTTGGACGGTGACAACAAGACACTTTGGGTATTACTAACACCGAAGAACTGCAAACGAGGATCATGAACGTTGTAAATTCGATCATAGATAATCTCCTCGCACATGTCAAGGATTTTTACAGACGAGACCATCCAGGAACTGTGAATTAGATGAATTACAAAACAAAAAGGGTTGATAAATTATGAGTGAGTACCTAGTGGTGACAGTCGACACTTATGGAGGTTGCAGTTGTATCCAATTTACTTGTGCTTGGTGGACCTTGAAGTTTCAGGGTGGAGGAAGCAGCAATAGACCGTTTGATTTGAAATCCTAGGTTACGCGTTTAATGTCAAGTTGATTAGCCTTTTAAACCATCACACTCAATAAACATGACTTTTATACCTCCAATCCCCGAGCACGATGTCCAACGGGGAGAGGACACGTTATCTATGCACATTTCCCATTGCGCAGGCCTTCTCCGACTTTGAGTGTGTAAGTTTTCTCAGCAATTTGCGTGTACACTGTCGGATCTCATCAGAGATGCATGAATGGACGAGAGTCGATGATTTTCCCCCGTTTTTTTATCATGGCAACGCTTTCCAACCCACCATATTTCGCTAAATCCAAAATCAAATCAAATCAATGCATGCAGGCTCACATAGTAGGATTTATTTTTGCTGTAGATCTAGATCGGGCTTTGATCCTGGTCGTCGAAACCTGCGGGATCTACAGAATCCCACGGATTTTCATTTTTACCTCCTCCCCAAGACCAAACCTTAGTATTTTCTCATGCTTTCTTCATTTTAGACTGGGGGAAGCTCCTTAAGAACCTGTCGAGCACTCACTAAGGTCGTATAAAGTAAAATTTTTTACTCTGCCCATTATTATCGCTAGCTTATCCATTTGCAGGGGAAATAGTGCAAATGCATGTGTAAAATTTCCCAAAATTTAGCACATGTGCTAACAAGTCGAACTAACAAAAGTACACACTGAGAAATCATTCAATGAAAAATTATCCAATTGCAAACAGAGAAGCATAAACATTATCTACTTACATGAACGTAAATAAATAAACAAAATTACACAGATAAAACACATTATTAGTAATGATACATGTGCCATGTTACATTTAAAAGTAAATTTAATAATGATACATGTGCCATGTTACATTTAAAAGTAAATTTAAAAAATATTTTAGTCCCTCCAATTTTTAATAATGAGGAGAAGCTAACAAAAATTCCATGTTTGATTAAGAGTGTGATATTTATTTTACAAATTTATTTGATAGTTGCAATTCAATAAAACATACCTCCAATTTGAACTGAAGATTGGAATAGAACATTATCTATGTGGTACCAAATATTAATTTATGTTTAAAACAACTAAAATTCTGGTACCGTAGAGCTTATTTCCACTCGAGGTTAAGTGATCTTGAGCATGTATGTGACTTTGTGAGAATGCATTCGCATTCATTGTTACTTTGTGTTTAGGGAGACTAAAATACTTGTACTTTAAAGGCTATTTTCTATTGGAGGTGGTCAAATGATGTTGAACATGTCCCACTTAGTAAGAGAGGGATTATAATCTATTATTTGTTGGGCATTCAATGTAAAGAATGGGTTGCTTCATTGACATAAATGTTGTAAGAGAATGATTAGAATCTATCATTCGTTGGACAGTCAATGTAAAGAATGGGTTGCTTCATTCATCACAAGGTATTAAATATTATTTGGTATTTGAGAAACTAAAAGCTTGGAAAAAGTTAATGTGATTAAATAGATATTTTCCTAATCTTAGTAGCTTTTAGGAATATTATTTTGTTTTGTAATTTTAAGTTATAAGTTCAATGTTAAAAAATTGTGGCGTTGGAGTTATTATCAAATAAACTCTAAAATAAAGTAATAAAAATACTGATTTTCCAAACCTAGTTAAATTCTTAATCGAGAATAGTAAAACATACAATCTCTCCCGCAGTCATGCACAAATAAATTAAGGATAATATGAAGTACTTTTGTTTATATAAAAAATAAAGTAAAGGAAGAAACTTTGACGACCAGAACATTAAATAATAAAAAATATGACGATTATGAACGTGTCTTCCTGAAAACCTTTGACGACCTCTGGCACAGCTACTAGTTTTGGATGGGGAATAATATTTCATAGGCTATACTATATTTAATGCGGTCGCCGTTTTAGTGTGGATTATTAGATCTCAACGGCGATGGATCATTAGATCTCAAAGGCCATTGGATCAAATGACCCACACTGCCGCAACTACTGCATTAAATATATCGTAAAGATTGTAAAATATTTTTCGCCCGTATAAAGTTCATGCTGTGGGTATAACGACATGTAAGCAAGCCCGCTGAAGGATTTCTATGGACTAATAAAGCGCTTACTTGCACGACTTTTACTTTATTATAAAACAATACCACAGCTACCTTCGGCTGCGCCGCCACTATCTTAAAAATAAGATCAACTATGGAGCATTAAAATAATACTTTGAACCACTAGATCCGTACCGATTCCATAATGTTTGGTGTATAACAAACGAAAAGGAAAAGTAAACTACCGTGGCATCGATTTAATCTTGTGGAAATAAATATATTTAAGGATTCTAAGGGTGTCATGGTCAGAACATTCTTGTGGTCTCAACATTCTCGTAATTCTATATTTGCTATCATATAACCTTGAGACTTTATTATACCTGCCGATAGGCAGTGGATATTGTTTTGATTTTTCCATTGACCAACGATTAGTCCCGTTGACTATGTATTACTTTGCTTTTATTTTTGAATTTTATCCAAACTTTTTATATCATGATTTTATCCTAAATTTTTAAATACTTAACTTGCATCTTAGCGGTTGAAATATTTGTTGTGTTATTGCCGAGCCTACGGTGAAATTCTCGGTAAAAACACCTAAACATTTAATATGCATTAATAACTAAATTTTGGGTAAAAACACCCAAACATTTTATACATTTTATATGGGTATGCATTTGATGAGCACTCAATGACCGCGAAATTCTCGATAAAAACACCCAAACATTTAATATGCATTAATAACTGAATTCTGGGCAAAAACACCCAAACATTTTATACATTATATATGGGTATGCATTTGATGAGCATTCAATGACAGTACGGCTGCCATGTCTTGAGGATTCTTGCACTGCCCCCAAAAGAAGATGTGTCGAAGCTTAATGCATTGCCCAGAAGTTTCTTTCTACAGTGTCTCCATCCCATGAGGTAATCCTCTGCATCTGTAATTACGACCACCATGTGCTGAAGCTTAATGCACTGCCCCCAGAAAGAAGATGTGCAAAAGCTTAATGCATCGCCCAGAAGCTTCTTTCTGCACTGTCTACATCCCATAAGGTAATCCTCTGCATCTGTAATTTCTCAATTTCTCTTTTGAATCTGCAAGCATCTCCAATTTTTCAATTTCTCTTTTGTCATTTGGTTGTTGTTCTCAGGATTGACATCTCTTATATAATCCACATAGTTGTTCATATTGAATCCTTTATATAATCCAGATAGTTGTTCATATTGAATCCACATAGTTGTTCATATTGTTGTTGAGCGTGTCTCAATTGCTAATGCAAATTAAAATTCATTTTTTGGGAGCACAAGAGAACAAACACCAACACCAGGGAATTACACAATCATTTCATTAAGTAATCTAATTCAGGTCTAATTCCTAGCTGTTCATTCTTGAAAAAACATGGAGAATTAGAACTGCAAACAACTTTTTATGGCTAAATTTAAATGTTTTGAAGGTGAAAGAATGATGGAGAAATTAAAAGTTGTAAACAAATTTCTATGGAAAAGATGACTGTTGGTCCAACCAATAATCAATGTTCTAGTCCAACCAAATGTTCTTTGTGGGACACCAAAGACGGCATGGTGATTTATCCTTCGCGATTTCATTTTCTTATTAGGCGCTTGATACTGAGTGCAACCTCCCTTTCCCCTTTCCTCAATTTTTGTTGAAGGTACAAGTTGAAGGTACCTCTTAGCGAACTAAGAAAGCGGATCAAGAACGAATTTGATACCCAACATCTTAGTAAGAGGCAGACACAAAGCTTTTAGATACCAGTAAATAATAACCAGAGCCTATGGAGAAGTAGGAGAATTTTCTGTAAGATATAAGGTTTTTTGTCCGGGCTTCATTTAGATTCGTGATTTAGAATTAAGGCTTCAACTTCTTTTCAGTCCCTTACACAATTCTATCTACAACTCTTAAAATCATAAAACATTTTCTAAAGCTACTAAAAATATAGTCGAAGAAGAGCCCAACCTTAGTGCTCTATTTTATTTACTCTTGTTATCTTAATTTGCACTTATCTTAACATTACATAAATACAACAAATATGTACTATTTAGTTAAACCAATATTCTACTACTCATTTTAACCATGAGGTACCAACGAATAGAATTTTGGCACTCATATTCTACTACCACCAATCTGGATCATAATCGAACAAAACCTGTTGGTTCTAACAGTCCACTTACTCTTGTCTTATCACTTCTACCTAGTTATAATTGGAAACTACCAACATAGGTATAGCCTCCATGTTTCTATTGACATAATTTCTGAAGTTGAAAAGCACAAAAAAAATGTATTTTGGAACATATTTTGAGAAAATTTAGTTTTGTTATGAGAGATTGGAGAGCTAAGCATTTCATCTCTAAAAACCTGCGAGCAATACTTTGTTGGAAATATTAATCACTTGCAAATCCGCACCTGACTCTCAGCCAAATCTGTCAGAGTCTATATGAATCAAGATCTTGTTGGTTAGTCTGACAAGAGTGAAGACTCCGCGATTCGGCAACGTAAACCAGTCAAATAAATTTCTAAAGCTAAGTTGTCAGGTAGATAGTTGTTACAGTCTTTAATGGTGAGTCGGTCGATTCATGTAGAAGCAATTTTGAGGTTTCCTATAAATAGAAGAAGAAAATTGTAAATCAATTTAGACAGTGGAGAGAACTTTGGGTGAAAAAAGAGAGAAAGAGAAGTTGAAGATCAAGCTTATGTGTATGTGATTATGTCAAAGAGCCGAATCTTTGTAAATCAATCAGTCGGTGAGCCGACAAGTTTGGATTGACAAGTTTGTATTATCTTTGTTATTTCCGGACAATATATATATGAAATAGTTTATGGTTGAATGCATGTTTATTTAGTCACACAATCTTTCTAGATTTACTTGTGTAAATGTATTTTACAATTACGGTTGAGTGAAAGAACAAGAACCCATAAATTTTTCACTCTGTGAAAGTTCCAGGTTTTACGGCACAGTGGTCAACTCAAGTCTTCCTACATATTTAGGTATATGTTTTTATAAGTTATGTTGAACTATTAATGTGTCGATTATTACTTCATCTTACTCATAGGTGAAAAGCATTTGTAATTTCTTAAGTGTTTTAAGACTAACAAACATACTCTGTAGGTTTCGACTAAAACCAAGTGAACCGATAAGGTCAGTTGAGTAAGCTGACTAGTGGTCGAAGTGATTAGTCGACTAGTGGTCGAAGTGATCAGTCGACTACTGGTCAAAGAGGTAAGCCAACTAGTGGTCGAAGAGGTCAACCCACTAGTGGTCGAAGTGAAGTTACCAACAAGTGTTCAAGGTAAAAACCAGTCGATAGAACTGACAAGTAAGAACTTGTCTAAGTAAATTAGTCGAGTCTAAAAGGCCAACCAAAGTTTATAAACTTGTCTAGTCAGAAGTTAGAAAAGTTTCACCCAACAAGTAAGAAAAAGAAAAGGAGGTCAGCATGAAAAATTAAATTTTAATAACTGAGCGATAAACTCAATTTTAGTGGGATCTATTTTTGCTAACTGGTATCAGAGCAAGGTTTAGGAAAGAAATCTTGTCTTAAAAGGTGAAAAATTAATTAAAAATAAATAAAAATGGCTTCCACTTCTGATTCATTGCAAACTCCAATTTTTACAGGAAATAATTATGAATATTGGTCTCTAACTATGAAGGCTTTGTTCAGAGGTCAAGATGTTTGGGAGATAGTCCAACATGGTTATGTAGAACCAGTAGACATGACAACATATAACAATATCACACAGGCTGAGAAAGATGTCTTGAGGGAATAGAGGAAGAAAGATGGAAAGGCTTTGTTATACATACATCAAGCCATGCATGAAAGCATACTCCCAAGAGTAGCATAAAAATTAATGCTAAGCATGCATTGGATACATTGGAGACCGCTTATCAAGGTTTGGATAAGGTAAGGACATCCAAGCTACAGACTCTCAGAAGAGATGTTGAATCTCTGTCCATGAAAGATTCAGAAACTGTAGACACATTCTACACTAGACTTGCTGGTTTGATAAACAAACTGAAATCTCATGGAGAAGCCATAGAATACCAAAGAGTTATCGAAAAAATTCTCATAATTCTTCCCCCAAGATTTAAAAACTTAGTTGTAACCTTGGAACAACACACAGACATGTTGACATTTACTATTGATGAGCTGCAAGCTTCACTCATCAATCATGAACACAGACTCAACAGAACACAAACATCACTGGAAGGTGCATTTGTAGCACAGTCATCGATAAGTCATGGTAGAGGCAGGGGGAGAAACAACTACAGAGGAAGAGGAATAAGTTCTTCCAGAGGAGGACGATGCAGAAGTCCTGCAAATGTCGGTGGTAGAGGAGATAGTCAAAACCAAAGTCAGCCAAGTGGCCATAGGTTTGATAAATAAAAAATTAAATTCCATTATTGTAAGAAATTTAGTCATTATGCATATGAATGCAGGAAGAAACAATATGACCAAGGAAGGAAAATCCCAAATTAGTCGACTAGCACCAACACTTCGACAAGTGCAATGTTAATGCCATCGACATCTCCAGTTGAATCCAATGCTATTCAAGAAAGTCCACATGATATATGGTACTTAGATTCATGCTGCAACAATCATATGATTGGAAATTTAAATTTGTTTTCTAGTCTAGATAATTCAGTTCAAACTGATGTTGCACTTGGAAACAATGTCCAAGTTACTGTTTTAGGAAAAGGTACTATTGATTTTCTAATCAAACAGTGGGAGAGTAAGTATTTCCCTGATGCCTATCATGTCAAAGGTCTGAAACATAATTGGTTAAGCATTGGACAACTGACAAAAAAAGGTTACAGAGTCTACATGAAAGATGATCACTGTGTGATTAAAGACAAGCATCCAAGCCACTAGTTGATAGCAAAAGTGCCAATGACAAGCAGCCACTGGTTTCCATTGAGTATAGTACCCGACCTGAAAGGGAAAACAAATATAGGAGCTACATTCAAAGCAGAAAGTAAAGAAACAGTTAAGCCCTTCGACAAGAACATAAATGGCAGTGATAATTTGCAAGCTTCATTTTAGACAGAAGTTCAGGATGAATCCTGGTTGTGGCATTTCAGATTTGGACATCTAAATTTTGGTGGGCTGAAGCTACTACACACAAATAATATGTTGAAGGGATTACCATTGATCGACAGACCAGAGAGGGTTTGTGAAGGATGCATTTTTTGCAAGCAGCATAGAGAGACTTTTTCGAGTCAGAAAGTCTTATAGAACACGCACACCACTTGAAATTGTGAACTCTGATATTTGTGGTCCAATGCAAACATCATCCATTGGTGGTTGCAAACATTTTCTAACTTTTATTGATGACTACTCAAGAAAAACATGGGTATATTTTTTAAAACATAAATTTGATGCATTTAATTATTTTCAGCAATTCAAGGCACTCATGGAGAACCAGAGTGGACACTGCATCAAGATCTTAAGGACCGACATAGGAGGTGAATATGTTTCAAATGAATCTCTAAATTTTTGCAAGGCCCATGGAATACAAAAACAATTCACTGCACGGCATACACCTTAGCAGAACGATATTTCCGAAAGAAAGAACAAAACCATCATGGTGATGGCACACAGCATGTTGGCAGCCAAGTATTTGCCAAATGAATATTGGAGTGAAACAGTTGCAAATGTTGTATACATTATGAACCGATGTCCGACAAAGAGTGTGAAGAACAAAGTTCCCCAAGAAGCATGGACATGTATGAATCATGGTGTTCCTCATTTAAATTTTTTTGGTTGTGTTGCATATGCTCATGTTGCAAATGAGCTAAGAAAGAAGCTAGATAAGAAGGGACATAAATGTATTTTTGTCAGTTATTCTGAACACACAAAAGCATACAAGTTCTATGATCATGTCACAAGGAAAGTGATAATTAGTTGAGATGTTCAATTTGTCGAGAATGAATCATGGGATGGAACTATTGACATAAATGTCAAGATTGTGTCAAATGTCGACAATGATGATATGGAAAAGGAAGTGCTTGAAATACCACGTGTAAGTCAACCGGTCGCAGCACCGCCGACTCCCATGACTATTGATATAATTGTAACTTCGGAATGTATTCACTTATATTTCTTATGTATTGTAACCAGATGTTTATTCCAAGATGTACTTGTGTCATGTCATGCCCCAATGTTCCTATCGGGAGGATCTATAATGTAAACAAGTCATGTCAAGTCATTGTGGGTAACCCTCCTATTGTCTAAGGGTTAAAGTCCTCGAAGTTCCGGGGCACTGGGGTTATTAGACTCTCTTAGAGAGGTCGGCCCTAGTAGGGTTTTAGTCATGTCAGGAATTAGTATAAATAGAGAACTGGCCTCTCTATTTACCATACACTCATCCACACTTAGTTGTAGTGCATAGCTGAGGAAGAGAAAGACACTAGGGCAAGGAAGAAAGAGGTTACTGTTATCGAGAGATCATCTTACTGTTTTGGGGTTTTGATTTTGGTGTTGATTCTATCTCTGAGGAAGTTGCGGGGTTTTCTCCATTTATGGTTTCCCCGAGGAAAAATATTGCATTCATTGTCTCTTGTGTTTGATTGCTGTGCTTGTTGTTCTCTCAGTTAAAGATCCTAATGTTATGCTAGCTTAATGTTAAAAATATAACATGGTATCAGAGCTAACCTAAGAAGAAGACACTGTGCAACTGCAGGAACTAGGGCTTCCTACTTTATGGATCTCTCCCCATATATTTTCGGCAAAAGAAGGTTGGAATAAATCTCCTCCTTAGGGTGCATCTTTCTGTCAAAGAAGAATCCAATTCTGAGGTTTTTCAGTTTTGAACCCGACACTACTGCCAGAAATTAAGGGTATTCATAGAAGTGGAATTTTTCAGTGAGCCCTGGCCTAGATTGATCTCCTCCCTAAAATAGAAGTTAGGGATCAAATTCAAAGCATTTGGTTGGATAGAACTCTAGAAAATAAAAACCATATTCTGCTCCTGAACCAACACTATAGGATTTCAGCTCCAAATTAATATCTGACATCTTGACCTAGTAAGATTTTAATCTTATGTATTGCCATTTGAGGTTCTTAGTTAATATGTCTCATCATACCAAGCTTGATGAAAATCTTAAAGGAGCTTATAACTTCCGATCCTAGTCCTGGAGGAAAATAAGTTGGACTCCTATATCAGTGAAGAGGTTCCAGTTCCAGAGGGAGATGAGGCAAAGGCCTTACATAAGAAGAAGTTGGTTATGGCAAAGAGGATCATTGCTGATTCTATCAAGGTTCACCTCATACCATAGGTGTCCTCCCTCAAGACACATAAAGCTATGTTTGATGCCCTAACCAAATTGTTTGAAGGGAAGAACATAAACTGGAAGATGACTCTAAGAAACCAACTGAAGAATGTGAAGATTCATAATGCAGAAATAATCCAATCTTACTTCATAAGAGTTTCTCAGATTAAGGAACAACTAGAAGTAGTAGATAAAGAAGTGGAAAATGCAGAGATTGTAATGACCACCTTGAATGGTCTCCCTAGATCATGGGACTCATTTATTCAAGGAATCTATGATAGAAAGAAGTTAGTCAAGTTCAACAGACTATGGGAAGAGTTCTCTAAAGAAGAAGCTTGGATAGCAGCTCGAGAAGAAAAGATGGGAATTGAAGATCAAGCTCTCACAGTTCACTCCAAGAAACCCAGAAGATGTTCTCATCACCCCAGAGGTAAGTCCTTTCATAAAGATTACTCTAGAAAATATTTGTCTAGGATAAGATGTTATACATGTGACGAGAAAGGAAATTATGCTAGAGAATATCCTAGAAACAAAAATGTCTCTCATAAGAAGAAGGGAAACAAGAGAAGACATCATGTGCGTGCTGCAGAGGATGATGAACCTTCATCAAAGAGAACAAGATATGAAAGTAAAGATTCTTCAAGCGAGGAAGAATATGTTTTGATTTCCGCTCTCACGGGAAACATTACTCATGGAAGCAATGATTGGATTATAGACAGTGGGGCTTCCAAACATATGACAGGATTCAAGGAATCCTTTGTGAAACTTTTAGAACATAAATCACCTCACAAGTTGAAGCTAGGAAATGACTACCAATATCCAATAAAAGGTAGTGGGGAATATTCCTATAAGCTAGACTCTGGAAATTCTATGACAATGAAGGAAGTATTTTTTATACCAGGACTAAAGAAGAACCTCCTCTCCATATCTCCATTAGATGCAAAAGGAATGAGGGTTACATTCATAGATGGTCAAGTCATCATGTGGCCAAAAGGAAAGACTATCAATGATGCAGTAGTGATTGGAGAACAAGAAGGAGGATTGTACAAATTGAAGGGCCATCCAGAACAAGCCTTGGTCCATGACACAGTAGAGCCAAATGAGCTTTGGCATAGAAGGCTTGCACATGTTCATTACAGAGCACTACCAATTGCAAGTAAAGCTGTTGAAGGTCTTCTAGAAATTCAAGCAAAACATGATGGGGTTTGCGAAGGATGTGCGAAAGGAAAGAATACAAAGAAGACATTTCCAAGTAGTGAGAGCAAGGCAAAAGGAATCTTCGAAATCATCCACTCCAATGTATGCGGTCCTATGCCATCAATCTCACTAAGCGGGTATGTATATTATGTTTCTTTTATTGATGAATTTTCTAGGAAGACATGGATCTACTTCATGAAGAACAAAGATGAAGCATTCAGCAAGTTCAAGGAATTCAAAGCCTTGATCGAGAACCACACTGAAAAAAAAATCAAGACCTTTCAATCAGATAATGGCGGAGAATTCACTTCAAATGAATTCAAAGAGTTATGCAAAGACTCGGGGATTAAGAGGTAGTTGTCCACTCCTTATAATCCACAACAAAATGGGATTGCGGAATGGAAGAACAAAACAATCATGGAAGCCACAAGAGCTATGCTTCATGATCAAGATCTTCCTATGCATCTTTGGGCAGAAGCTGCTAGAACAGCGGTGTATGTACAGAACCATACTCCACACAGAGTAATCGAGAAAAAGACTCTTGAAGAAGTATTCTCCGGAAAGAAACCAGAATTCAGCCATCTCAGAATATTCGGCTGTCCTATATACATACACATTCCAAAAGAGAAGAGAACAAAATTAGATCCTTCAGGAAAGAAGGGTATATTTTTGGGATACTCTGAATGCTCGAATGCTTACAGAATATATTTCCCAGGATTCAAGAAGATCGGCATCAGCAGAGATGTGACATTTGATGAAGACACAACTTACAACAAATCTAGAAAGAGAGCTGTTGAAGAACCTGAAGAAGTAGAAGCACCCAAAATTCATGATTCAACCATGAACGAAGAAACTCAAGAAGAAGATCGAGAATTTGAAGAACCACACAGACCTATAGATCCACCTCAGGATAAGAATCCTCACAAGAGGAAACCTACTTGGGTACGGGAAATTATCCAAGGTGCAGAAAGATATGGGGCTCCAGAAGAGAATCACAGAGAAAGGAAGAGGACCAGATCCTGCTCCGGGTATGTAGCATTACTATGCGATTTCTTCGATAAAGAACCTTTCAATTATGAAGAAGTGGCATAATGGAAATAATGGAAGGATGCTATGATCGAAGAATATCAATCGATCATGAAAAATGATGTTTCGGATGTTGTCCCAAGACCAGAAGGGAATTCGGTTGTAAATTCCAAATGGATCTACAAGATCAAGGATGCTGCAGACAGTAGCATTGAAAAATATAAAGAAAGATTTGTTGCTCATGGTTTCTCCTAGAAAGAAGGAATAGACTATGAAGAAACTTTTTCACTTGTATCTAGATACACTTCCATTAGATCAGTACTTACTTTGGTTGTAGTAATGAAATGGAAGATACACCAGATGGATGTCAAGACTAATTTCTTGAATGGTGTAGTAGAAGAGGAAGTATATGTAGAGAAACCACTCGGTGTAGAGAAACCACTTGGTTTTGAGACACATGACATAGAGTCTCATGTATTTAGATTGAAGAAATCCCTGTACAGTTTGAAACAAACACCCAGGACTTGGTACGATAGAATTGATAGCTTTCTATCCAGTTTGGGCTTTACCAAGAGTAAAGCAAATTCCAATCTTTAAATTACAAGGTTGAAGATGGCAACCCAGTGATGCTCCTACTATATGTAGATGATCTGTTTGTAACATGCATGGATGGGTTGATTCTTGATACGAAGAGGAAGCTTGCTGCCGAGTTCAAAATGAAGGACTTGGGTATGATGCATTATTTTCTAGGCCTGGAGGTGTGGCATAATGTAGATGGAATATCCCTCAGACAAGGGAAGTATGCAATAGATATATTGAAGAGGTTTAGGATGATGGACTACAAGGCTATGGCCACACCTATGGCATCAAACCTAAATCTATTGAGCGATGCTTCATGAGAGTCGGTTGATGCTATGATGTATCGTCAGATGATTGGGTCCTTGATGTACATGACGAACATGAGACCATATATTTGCTTTGCTATGAACACCTTGAGCCAATTCCTGACAGATCTGAGAAATGTTCACTTGCTTGCTGCAAAGCATATTCTAAGGTACCTAAGGGGTACAGTTTATTATGGGCTCAAGAACGAGTCAAATCAGAAGATTAACCTGGAGGGTTATGTTGATTCAGATTGGGTAGGTAGTGCCATCGATAGGAAGAGCACTTCAGGGTGTTGCTTCAGTATGGGATCAAGTGTGATATCTTGGTTTAGTAGGAAGCAATCCTATGTGGCACTAAGTACAGTTGAAGCAAAGTATGTCACAGCTTGTTCAACTAGTTGTGAGGCAGTATGACCAAGTAAGCTACTGTTTGATTTATTTGATCTCGAGTTAGATACTACTTGTATATATTATGACAACTAGAGTTGTGTGAAGTTGTCATAGAACCTGGCATTCCATGACAAGTCGAAGCATATCGAGATCAAGTATCACTATGTCAGGGATATGGTGTAGAGGGGAGTAGTGAAGCTCCAGTATGTTGTCACGGACGAACAAATAGATGATGTATTGATGAAGCCATTGGCTAGGGTGAAGTTTGAGTACTTCAGGGAGAAGCTTGGTGTTCTCCAGATTGAGGTTCCCTCCAAAAGGGAAGTGATGAGTCCGTGAGCCATTCTGACATGGTGAGAGGATTAGTTCCTTCCATGGTCAGATGTAAGGGGTGAGCCATTCTATCATGGTGAGAGGATCGGTTCCTTCCATGTCAAATAGGAGTGCTGATCCATTCTAATATGACTGTAGGATTGGTTCCTGCATGATCATATATAAGGGCTATTTCCATTCTTGGAATGGAGCTTCCTGGTGAGGTACCAGGAAAACTCAGTCTCGGACTGAGGGTCATTCTGATATGACTATGAGATGTGTTCTAACATGATCAAATATGAGTGCATGGCCATTCTGATGTGATAGAGGGATGTGTTCCCACTTGATCAGATGTAAGGGCTGAGCCATTCTGTCATGGTTAGAGGATTGGTTCCTTCCATGTCAGATGTGAGTGCTGGACATTCTGACTTGGTGTCAAATATAAGAGCTACCGCCATTCTTAGAATGGAGCTACCTGGTGAGGTACTAGGAATCCTCAGTCTAGGATTGAGAGCCATTCTGATGTGACTGAGGGATGTGTTCCCACATGATCAGATGTAAGTGCAGAGCCTTTCCACAGATGATAGTAGGTGTGTATTGTCATGTTGGTGGATGTGAGTGCTATCCTTTCCACAGATGATATTAGGTGTGTCATATCATGCTGGTGGATGTGAGTGTTGCGCCTTTTCACATATGGTAGTAGGTGTGTCCTACCATCCTGGTGATTTTAATTATTGTTCCTTTCCAAAGATGGTAGTAGGCGTGTCCTATCATGCTGGTGGATGTGAGTGATGTTCCTTTCCACAGATGATAGTAGTTGTGTCCTATCATGCTGGTGGTTGTAAGTGCTGAGCCTTTTCACAGCCGATAGTAGTTATGTCATGTCATGCTGGTGAATGTGAGTGCTAGGCCTTTCTGATGTGATTATAGTATTGGTTCATACATGATCATATGTGAGTACTGGGTGGGCCATTCTGACTTGGTGTCAGATATAAGTGCTGAAGAAGACCTACATGGAGGCTAGGCCTACAACCAGCATGAAAAAGGGATGGCTCTGTAGAACTTCCTGTGACGAGAAGAATCATGAGATAACACCTGTAATGATCCAGTAGTGATGATCCATATTGGGTGATGATATAGATCCAATGATGATCCAGATTGAGTGATGATCCAGATCTAGTGATGATGTCCAGTGATGATCCAGATCCAAAGATGAATATGACTTGAAGATGAAGATGACTTGAAGACGAAGATGACTTGAATATGCAGATGATGAGATGATCCAGATAAGAAGACTAGTGATGAAAATTGGGTTGAGAGAATACCTTCCTAGTTAAGAGGGAGTGTTGATGTAATTGTAACTTCGGAATGTATTCACTTATATTTCTTATGTATTGTAACCCGATGTTTATTCTGGGATGTACTTATGTCATGTCATGCCGCGATGTTCCTATCGAGAGGATCTATAATGTAAACAAGTCATGTCAAGTCATTATGGGTAACCCTCCTATTGCCTAAGGGTTAAAGTCCCCACAGTTCCGAGGCACTAGGGTTATTAGACTCTCCTAGAGAGGTAATCCCTAGTAGAGTTTTAGTCATGTTGGGAATTAGTATAAATAGAGAGCTGGACTCTTTATTGATCATACACTCATCCACACTCAGTTGTAGAGCATAGCTGAGAAAGAGAAAGACACTGGGGCAAGGAATAAATAGGTTACTGCTGTCGGGAGATCATCTTACTATTTTGGGGTTTTACTTTTGGTACTGATTCTATCTCTGAGGAAGTTGCAGGGTTTTCTCCATTTATGGTTTTCTCAAGGAAAAACACTGTGTTCATTGTCTCTTGTGTTTGATTGTTGTGCTTGTTGTTCTCTCAGTTAAAGATCCTAATGTTATGCTAGATTAATGTTAAAAATCTAACAATGACACGATGACATGGTTCATCACAAGGACCATCGACACAAGTAGCATCTCAAGCTACACTGACAAGCACACTAAGAGGACAACGGACTCCATCAAGTATTTCATCAAGGTTGACATCGATAGAACTGGTGAAGACAAGAATTCTACGAGAGATATATGAAGCTGGTACACAAAATTCATTCTCTCTCTTTGCATTATTTTCTCCTATATATGATCCACTAACATTTAAGGAAGTTGTTGAAGAAGAAGTATGGGCACAATACATGGATGAAGAAATAGAATGCACTGAGAAGAACCAGACATGGGAACTGGTTGATGTACCAAAAGACAAGAATGTAATTAGTGTCAAATGAATTTAAAAGACAAATAAAGATGTTGATGGGAATGTGCAAAAGCACAAATCAAGAATGGTAGCAAGAGGGTTCACACAACAACCCAGCATAGAATTTAGTGAAACATTTTCACCTATTGCATGCATGTATACAGTTAGAACAGTCTTGGCCATTGCTGCACAAAATAAATGGCATGTTCATCGAATGGATGTCATGTTGGCATTCTTAAATGGCTATATAGAAGAGGAAGTATATGTGGAACAACCACAAGGGTATGAAGTTCCAGGTCAAGAGCATAAAGTGTATAGTCTAAAAAAGGAACTCTATGGTTTGAAGCAAGCTCCTAGAGCTTGGTACAGTCGGATTGATTCCTATCTCACTGAAAATGGATTTCACAGAAGTGAAAGTGAACTGACATTGTACACCAAAGTGAATGAGTAAGGTAATATGTTAATTTTATTCTTGTATGTAGATTATTTAATATTTACTGGTGACTTTGGAATAGAATATTTTAAAGCAGTCATGGAAAGTGAATTTGAAATGACTAATCTGGGGCTTATGATGTTTTTTTTGGACATTAAAGTTTAGTAGTCTGAAAGTGGTATTTTTATATCATAGAAAAAGTATGCAAGTGAAGTTTTAAAAATATTTAACATGTCTAATTGCAATACATCCCCAACACGAGTGATAACAGGTTTAAAATTGAGAAGGGATGATGAAGGATCAATTGTAGATCTGACACTGTTCAAAAGAATTGTTGGCATCCTTATGTATTTGACAACAACAAGACGAGACATTATGTATGGAGTAAGTATGATCTCAAGATTCATGGAGTCACCAAAATACTCACATTGGAAAGCAGGTAAAAGAATTCTGAGGTATGTAAGTGGCACAAAAGACCTTGGTATTATGTATTCAACCTCAGAAAATTTTAATCTCATTGGATACACTGACAGTGACAATGGAGGAAACATAGATGATAGGAAGAGCACATCTGGGTACACATTTCATTTTGGTGCAGGCTTTGTTTCATGGGCTTCAAAGAAACAACCCATAGTAAATATGTCTTCAGTAGAAGCATAGTATGTTGTAGCGACAAGTGCTACATGTCAGGATATCTAGATGAGGAGAGTATTAAAAGACTTGTCACTAAACCATCAAGAACCGACAACCATATTCTATGAAAACAATTCAGCCATAGCGTTATCAAGGAATCAGGTGTTCCACAAGAGAACCAAGCACATCAACACAAGGTTTCATTTTGTAAGAGAGTTGGTGAGCAACAAGGAAATTTGTTTGGAATTTTGTAGGTTTGAAGATCAACTTGCAGACATCTTTACAAAACCATTGGAAAAGGACACATTCAAGTATGTGCATAGTTATCTTGGAATGACAAGTTCTACACAGTGAACTATGTCATGGACAGAGCAAGTCTAAGCTATGAATTTTTTTTAATTTAGTTTTAGAAATCCCCATTTTCTCATAATTAAGGGCGAGTGTTGGAAATATTAATCACTCGCAGAACCGTACCTGACTCTGAGCCAACTCTGTCAGAGTCTGTATCAGTTACTATCTTGTCAGTCAGTTTGACAAGAGTGAAGACTCCACAATTCAAAAATGTAAACCAGTCGAATTAATTTATGAAGCTAAGTTGTTAGGTTGATAGTTATTACAGTCTTTAATGGTGAGTTGGTCGATTCATGTAGAAGCAATTTTCAGGTTGCCTATAAATATAAGAAGAAAATTGTAAATCAAGTTAGACAGTAGAGAGAAATTTGAGTGAGAAAAGAGAGAAAGAAAAGTTGAAGCTCAAGCTTCCGTGTATGTGATTCTGTCGAAGAGCTGAAGCTCTATAAATTAATCAGTCGGTGAGCCGACAAGTTTGGATCAACAAGTTTGTATTATCTTTGTTATTTACAGGAAATATATATATGAAATAGTTTATGGTTGAATGCATGTTTATTTAGTTGCACAATATTTCTAGATTTACTTATGTAAATGTCTTTCACAATTACGGTTGAGTGAAAGAACAAGAACCCATCTGTGAAAGTTCCAGGTTTTATGGCATAGTGGTCAACTCAAGTCTTCCTACATATTTGGGTATATGTTTTTATAAGTTTTGTTGAGTTGTTCATGTGTCGATTATTACTTCATCTTACTCATAGGTGAAAAAAATTTGTAATTTCTTAAGTCTTTTAGACTAAGAAACATACTGTGTAGATTTCGACTAAAACCAAGTGAACCAACAAGGTCGGTTGAGTAAGACGACTAGTGGTCGAAGTGATCAATAGACTAGTGGTCGAAGTGATCAGCTGACTAGTGTTCGAAGTGATCAATTGACTAGTGGTCAAAGAGGTAAGCCGGCTGGTGGTTGAAGAGGTCAACTAACTAGTGGTCAAAGTGAAGTTACCAACAATGGTTGAGGTAAAAAACAGTCAGTAGAACTGACAAGTAAGAACTTGTCGAAGTAAATTAGTCAGGTCTGAAAGGTCGACCAAAATTTATAAACTTGTCTAGTTGGGAGTTAGACAAGTTTCATCCACCAAGTAAGAAAAAAAGGAGGTCGGCATGAAATTTTTTTTAATAGCTGAGCGGTAAACTCAAGTTCAGTCGGCTCTGTTTTGGCTACCCTACTTTAACAAATTTTAAGCTTCTTCTAGTCTAGAATTGATTCTTTCACTAAGCAGAACAAAAATGTAAGAAATAAATATCGGGTTTGCAAAAATGTATGCAATGAGTAGGAAATTTATTTGTTTGTTGTGGGACAACAAACATAAACAAAGAATTGGTTATCTTGTGCTCCTATGAATCCTAGTTGTGGCATTTCAGATTTGGACATCTGAATTTTTGTGGGATGAAGCTACTGCACACAAAGAGTATGGCGAAAGGATTACCATTGATTGACAGACCAGAAAGGGTTTGTGAAGGATGCATTTTTGGCAAGCAGCACAGAGAGACTTTTCTAGTTGGAAATTCCTATAGAGAAAGAACACCATTTGAAATTATGCACTTTAATATTTGTTGTCCAATGTAGACATCATCCATTGGTGGCTGCAAATATTTTCTAACTTTTATTGATGACTACACAAGAAAAACATTGGTATATGTTTTGAAACATACATATGATGAATTTTGTTATTGTCAGCAGTTCAACACACTCATGGAGAACGAGAGTGGACACGTCATCAATATCTTAAGGACCAACAGAGGAGGTGAATATGTTTCAAATGAATTTCTGAATTTTTGCAATACCCATGGCATACAAAAACAAGTGACTGCACGGTATACACCTCAGCAGAACAGTATTGTTGAAATAAAGAAGAGAACCATCATGGAGATGGCATGCAGCATGTTGGCAGCCAAGCATTTTCCAAATGAGTATTGGGGTGAAGCAGTTGCAACTGTTGTTTACATTATGAACCAGTGTCCGACAAAGAGTGTGAAGAACAAAGTTCCCCAAGAAGCATCGATAGGTATGAATAATAGTGTTTCTCATTTAAAAGTTTTTCGTTGTGTTGCATACGCTCATGTTCCAGATGGGCTGAGAAAGAAGCTAGACAAGAAGGGACAAAAAGTATTTTTGTCAGTTATTCAGAAGACACAAAAGCATACAAGTTGTATGATCTTGTCGCAAGGAAAGTGATAATAAGTCGAGATGTTCAATTTGTTGAGAATGAATCATGGGATGGAACTGTCAACATAAATGTTAAGATTGTGTCAAATGTCGACAATGATGATATGAAAGATGAAGTGGTTCAAACACCACATGTAATCCAATAGGTCATAGCATCGTCGAATCCCATGACACCACAACATGGTTCAGCTAAAGGACCATCGACAGAAGTAGCACCTCAAGCTACACCGACAAGCACATGAAGAGGACATCTGACTTCATCAAGAATTTCATCATGGTCGACATCGATAGAACTGGTGAAGACAAGAAGTCTGCGTGACATATATGAAGTAGGTACACCAAATTCATTCTCTCCCTTTGCATTATTTTCTCCTATATATGATCCACCAACATTTGAAGAAGCTGTTAAAGAAGAAGTATGGACACAAGCCATATATGAAGAAATAGAATGCATTGAGAAGAACCAGACATGGGAACTAGTTGATGTACCAAAAGACAAAGATGTAATTAGTGTCAAATGGATTTATAAGAAAAAGAAAGATACTGATGGGAATGTGCAAAAGCACAAAGAAAGAATGGTTGCAAGAGGGTTCACTCAACAACCTGGGATCGACTTCAATGAAACGTTTGTACCTATTACACACATGGATACAGTCAGAATAGTTTTGGCCATAACTGCAAAAAACAAATGGAATGTCCATGAAATGGATGTCAAGTCAACCTTTTTAAATGGCTATCTAGAAGAGGAAGTATACATGGAACAACCACAAGGGTATGAAGTTCCAAGTCAATAGCATAAAGTGTATAGGTTGAAAAAGGCACTCTATGGTTTGAAGCAAGCTCCTAGAGCTTGGTACAGTCGGATTGATTCCTATCTCACTGAAAATGGATTTCACAGAAGTGAAAGTGAACCAACATTGTACACTAAAGTGAATGAGCAAGGTAATATGTTAATTGTATGCATGTATCTAGATGATTTAATATTTATTGGTGATTTTGGCAAAGGAGAGTTTAAAGAAGCCATGGAAAGTGACTTTGAAATCTGATCTGGGGCTTATGAAGTTTTCTCTAGGCATTGAAGTTCAGCAGTCTGAAAGTGGTATTTTTATATCACAGTCTAAATATGCAAGTGAGTTTTAAAAATATTTAACATGTCTAATTGCAAAACAACACCAACACCATTAATAACAGTTTTAAAATTGAGCAAGGATGATGAAGGATCAATTGTAAATACTACACTATTCAAAAGGCTTGTAGGCACCCTTATGTATTTGACAATGACAAGACCATACATTATGTATGGTGTAAGTCTAATCTCAAGGTTCATGGAGTCACCAAAAGACTCTCATTGACAAGCAGGGAAAATAATTATGAGGTATGTAAGTGGCACAAAAGACCTTGGTATTATGTATTCAACCTCAGAAAATTTTAAACTCATTGGCTACACTAACAGTGACAATGGAAGCATCATAGATGACAGGAAAAGCACATCTGGGTACACATTTCATTTTGGTACATGTGTTGTTTCATGGGCTTCAAAGAAATGGCCCATACTAACTCTGCATCTAGTTGAAGCAGAGTATGTTGCAGCAACAAGTGTTGCATGTCAAGCTGTTTGGATGAGGAGAGTGTTAAAATACTTGTCACAAAACCATCAAGAACCGATAACAATATTCTACGACAACAATTCAGCCATAGCACTATCAAAGAATAATTTGTTTCACAAGAGAACCAAGAACATAGACATAAGGTTTCATTTCATAAGAGAGTTGGTGAACAACAAGGAAATTTGTTTGGAATTTTGCAGGTCTGAAGATCAACTTGTAGACATCTTTACAAAGCCATTGGAAAAGGACACATTCCAATATCTGCGTAGTTATCTTGGAATGACAAGTTCTCCACAGTGAACTCTGTCATAAACAGAGCATGTCTAAGCTCTAAAACATTTTGTAATTTTTTTTGTTTTAAAAATCCCCATCTGCTCATAATTAAGGGGGGGTGTTGGAAATATTAATCACTCATAGATCTGTACCTGACTCTTTTCCAACTCTATCAGAGTCTGTATGAGTCAAGATCTTATTGGTCAATCTGATAAGATTGAAGAGTCCATGATTTGACAATGTAATCTAGTCGAATTAATTTCTGAAGCTAATTTGTTAGGTGGATAGTTATTACAGCCTTTAATGGAGAGTCAGTCGATCCATGTAGAAGCAATTTTCAGGTTTCCTATAAATAGAAGAAGAAGATTGTAAAATTTAGTTAGACACTAAGCACTAGACATAATAAAGAGACAAAGGAAATCAGGATGACAAGAAGAGAGAAAGAGAAGTTGAAGCTCAAGCTTATTTGTATGTGATTTAGTTGAAGGGACAATGCTCTATAAAAGAATCAGTCAGTGAGCTGACAAGCCTGGACATACAAGTTTGTAATACCTTTGTTATTTCCGCATAGTTATATATATGAAATAGTTTATGGTTGAATGCATGTTTATTTGGTCTCACAATATTTCCATATTTACCTTTGTAAATGTCTTTTACCATAACAGTTGAGTGAAATAACAAGAATCCTTAAATTTCTCACTCCCTGAAAGTTCAAGGTTTTACGACACATTGGTCGAGTCAAGTCTTCCTACATATTTGGGTATATGTTTTTATAAGTTCTTTGGAATTGTTAATGTGTCCATTTTTACTCTATCTTACTCACAGGTGAAAATCATTTGTAATTTCTTAAGTCTTTTAGACTAAGAAACATACTCTATATATTTCAACCAAACCAAGTGAACCAACAAGGTCAGTTGAGTAAGCCGACTTGGAGGTCGAAGAGGTCAGCCAACTTGGAGGTTGAAGATGTCAATCAACTTAGAGTTCGAAGCCAGTAGAACCGACAAGTCAAAGTAAACTTAGTCAAGTCGAAAGTTTGACTAAAATTTATAAAGTTGTCTAGTCGAGAGTAAGACAAGTTTCACCCGACAAGTGAAAGGAAAAGAAAAAGAGGCCGGTGTGAAAAATTGAAAAGTAATATTTAAATTTAATATTCACTGAGCGGTAAAATCAAGTTTAATCAGCTTGGTTTTGGCTAATTGGTGTCAAAGTACGGTTTATATCAAAGCAAGGTTTAGGAAAGAAATATTGTCTTAAAAAGTGGAAAATTAATCTTCTAAGGAAAGCTAATTATAAATTAAAAATGGCTTCCACTTCTGGTTCATTGCATACTCCAATTTTTACAGGAAATAATTATGAATATTGGTCTCTAACTATGAAGGCTTTGTTCAGAGGTCAAGATGTCTAGGAGATAGTCCAGCATGGCTATGTAGAACCAGCAGGCATGACATCATATAACAATATCACATAGACTGAGAAAGATGTCTTGAGTGAACAGAGGAAGAAAGACGGCAAATATATGTTTTACATACATCAAGCTATGCATGAAAGCATACTCCCAAGAGTAGCATCAAAAACTAATTCTAAGTAAGCATGGGATACATTGGAAACCACCTATCAAGTTTTGGATAAGGTAAGGACATCCAAGCTGTAGATTTTGAGAAGAGATTTTGAATCTCTGTCCATGAAATATTTAGAGACTATAGACACATTCTACACCAGAGTTGTTGGTTTGATAAACCAATTGAAATATCATGGAGAAGCCATAGAAGACCAAAGGGCGGTTGAAAAAATTCTCAAAAGTATTCCCCCAAGATTTGAAAACTTGGTTGTGACCTTGGAACAACACACAGACATGTCGACATTTACTATTGATGAGGTGCAAGCTTCACTCATCAATCATGAACACAGACTCAATAGAACAAAAACATCATTGGAAGGTGCATTCGCAACACAGTCATCCATAAGCCGTGGTAGAGGAAGGGGAAGAAACAACTTTGGAGGCAAAGGAAGAAGTTCTTCAAAAGGAGGACAAGGAAGAAGTCCTACAAATGTTGGTGGTAGAGGAGATAATCAAAACCCAAGTCAGCCAAGTGGCCAGACGTTTGATAAATAAAAAATCCAATGTCATTATTGTAAGAAATTTGGTCATTATGTATATGAATACGAGAAGAAACAATATGACCACAGAAGGCAAAGTCCAAATCAGTTGATCAGCACCAGCACTTTAGTAAGTGCAATGTTAATGGCATCCACATCTCCACTTGAATGCAGTACTATTCAAAAAATTCCACATGACATATGGTACTTAGATTTAGGATGCAGCAACCAGATGAATGGTAATTTAAACTTGTTTTCCAGTCTAGACAATTCAGTTCAAATTAATGTTACATCTGGAAACAATGTCCAAGTTACTATTTTAGGAAAAGGCACTCTTGATATTCTAACCAAAATGGGGGAGAGTAAGTATATTCCTGATGTCTATCATGTCGAAGGTCTAAAACATAATTCATTAATCATTGGACAACTCATACAAAAAGGCTACATAGTCTACATGGAAGATGATCACTGTGTGATCAAAGACAACCATCCAAGTGACCAGCTGCTAGCAAAAGTGCCAAAGACAAGCAACCACTTGTTTCCATTGGGGATATTTTCCAACATGGAAGGGAAGACAAATACATGAGCTGCATTCAAGGCAAAAAGTAAAGAAATAGTTGAGCTCCTCGACAAGAAATAAAATTGCAACACTAATTTTCAAGGTGCATTTCAGATAGAAGTTTAGGATGAATCTTGGATGTGGCATTTCATATTTGGACATTTAAATTTTGGTGGCCTGAAGCTACTACACACAAAGAATATGGTGAAAGTATTACCATTGATCAATAGACCAGAAAGGGTTTGTGAAGGATGCATTTTTGGCAAGCAACACAGAAAGACTTTTCCAATCAAAAAGTCCTATAGAGCACCCACATCACTTGAAATTGTGCACTCTGATATTTGTGGTCCAATGCAGACATCATCCATTGGTGGCTGCAAATATTTTCTAGCTTTTATTGATGACTACTTAAGAAAAACATGGGTATATTTTTTGAAACATAAATCTGATGCATTTAGTTATTTTTAGTAGTTCAATGCACTCATGGAGAACCAAAGTGGACACCACATCAAGATCTTAAGGACTGACAAAGGAGGTGAATATCTTTCAAATGAATTTCTAAAATTTTGCAAGACCCATGGCATACAAAAACAATTCACTTCACGGTATACACCTCAGCAGAACGGTATTTCCAAAACAAAGAACAAAACCATCATGGAGATGCAATGTAGCATATTGGCAGCCAAGCATTTTCCAAATGAGTATTGGGGTGAAGTAGTCACAACTGCTGTTTACATTATGAACCGATGTCTGACAAAGAGTGTGAAGAACAAATCTCCCTAAGAAGCATGGACATGTATGAATCATAATGTTTCTCATTTAAAAGTTTTTGGTTGTGTTGCATATACTCATGTGCCAGATGAGCTAAGAAGGAAACTAGACAAGAAGGGACAAAAATGTATTTTTGTCAGTTATTCAGAAGACACAAAAGCGTACAAGTTGTATGATCCTGTCTCAAGGAAAGTGATAATAAGTCAAGATGTTCAATTTTTCGAGAATGAATCATGCGAGGGAATTGTCCACATAAATGTCAAGATTGTGTTGAATGTTGACAATGATGATATGGAACATGAAGTGGTTCAAACACCACATGTAAGTCAATAGGTCATAGCACCATTGAATCGCATGACACCAGGAAATGGTTCAACTCAAGGACCATCAACACAAGTAGCAACTCGAGCTACAACAACAAGCACACCAAGAGGATAGGTTACTCCATCAAGCATTTCATCAAGGTCGACATCGACAGAACCGGTGAAGATAAGAAGTCTGCATGACATATATGAAGCTAGTACACTAAATTCATTCTCTCTCTTTGCATTATTTTCTCCTATATATGATCCTCTAACATTTGAAGAAGCTGTTGAAGAATAAGTATGGGCACAAGCCATGGATGAAGAAATAGAATACATTGAGAAGAACCAAACATGGGAACTGGTTGATGTACCAAAAGACAAAGATGTAATTAGTGTCAAATGGATTTACAAGACAAAGCAAGATACTAATGGGAATGTGCAAAAGCACAAAGCAAGAATGGTAGCAAGAGGATTCACTCAGCAACCCAACATCAACTTTAATGAAACGTTTGCACCTCTTGCATGCATGGATACAGTCAGAATAGTGTTGGCCATGGCTGCACAAAACAAATGGCCTCTTCATCAAATGGATTTAAATTCATCATTCTTAAATGGCTATCTAGAAGAGGAAGTATACGTGGAATGGCTAAAATATTATGAAGTTCCATGTTAAGAGGATAAAGTGTATAGGTTGAAAAAGGCACTCTATGGTTTGAAGCAAGATCCTAGAGCTTGGTACAGTCAAATTGACTCCTATCTCATTGAAAATGGATTTCATAGAAGTGAAAGTGAACCGACATTGTATAGTAAAGTGAATGAGCAAGGTAATATGTTAATTGTTTTCCTGTATGTAGATGATTTAATATTTACTGGTGATTTTGGCAGAGCAGAATTTAAAGAAGTCATGGGAAGTGAATTTGAAATGATTGATCTGAGGCTTACGAAGTTTTTTATGGGCATTGAAGTTCAGCAGTCTGAAAGTGGTATTTTTATATCACATTCTAAATATGTAAGTGAAGTTTTAAAAAGATTTAACATGTCTAATTGCAAGACAACCTCAACACCAGTAACAGCAGTTTTAAAATTGAGCAAGGATGATGAAGGATCAATTGTAGATCTTACACTGTTCAAAAGGCTTGTAGGTAGCCGTATGTATTTGATAGCGACAAAACAAGACATTATGTATGGTGTAAATCTGATATCAAGGTTCATGGAGTCACCAAAATACTCTCATTCGCAAGCAAGTAAAAGAATTCTAAGGTATGTAAGTGGCACAAAATACCTTGGTATTATGTATTCAACCTCAGAAAATTTTAAACTCATTGGCTATAGTGACAGTGACAATGGAGGCAGCATAGATGACAGGAAAAGCACATCTGGGTATGCATTTCATTTTGGTACAGGTGTTGTTTCATGGGCTTCAAAGAAACAACCCATAGTAACTCTATCTTCAGCTGAAGGAAAGTATGTTGCAGTGACAAGTGCTGCATGTCAATTTGTTTGGATGAGGAGAGTGTTAAAAGATTAGTCACAGAAGCATCAAGAACTGACAACAATCTTTTGAGACAACAATTCAGCCATAGCATTATCAAATAATCATGTGTTTCACAAGAGAACCAAGCACATCGACACAAGGTTTAATTTCACAAGAGAGTTGGTGAACAACAAGGAAATTTGTTTGGAATTTTGCAGGTCTAAAGATCAACTTGTAGACATCTTTACAAAGCCATTGGAAAAGGACACATTCCAGTATCTACATAGTTATCTTGGAATGACAAGTTCTCCACTGTGAACTCTGTCAGAAAAAGAGCATGTCTAAGATCTGAAACATTTTGTAGTTTTTTTGTTTTAAAAATCCCCATTTTATAATAGTTAAGGGGAAGTGTTGGAAATATTAATCACTCGCAGATCCGTACCTGACTCTCAGTCAACTCTGTCAGAGTCTGCATCAGTCAAGATCTTGTGGGTCAGTCTGACAAGAGTGAAGAGTCCATGATTCGGCAATGTAATATAGTCAAATTAAATTCTGAAGCTATGTTGTTAGGTAGATAGTTATTACAACCTTTAATGGAGAGCCAGTCAATCCATGTAAAAGCAATTTTCAGGTTTCCTATAAATAGAAGAATAAGATTGTAAAATTTAGTTAGACACCAGTCACTAGTCACAATAGAGAGACAGAGGAACTCAGGGTGATAATAAGAGAGAAAGAGAAGTTGAAGCTCAAGCTTCTGTGTATGTGATTCAGTCAAAGCTCTGTAAAAGGATAAGTGAGCCGACAAGTCTGGACAGACAAGTTTGTAATACCTTTGTTATTTCCGCATAGTTATATATATGAAATAGTTTATGGTTGAATGGATGTTTATTTGGCTGCACAATATTTCCATATTTACCTCTGTAAATGTCTTTTACCATTACACTAGAGTGAAATAACAAGAATCCTTAAATTTCTCATTCCCTGAAAGTTCGAGGTTTTACCGCACATTGGTCAAGTCAAGTCTTCCTACATATTTGGGTATATGTTTTTATAAGTTCTTTGGATTTGTTAAGGTGTCTATTTTTACTCTATCTTACTCACAGGAGAAAAGCATTTGTAATTTCTTAAGTATTTTAGAATAAGAAACATACTTTGTATATTTTGACCAAACCAGGTGAACTCACAAGGTCGGATGAGTAAGTCTGACTTGGAGGTCGAAGAGGTCAGCCGACTTAGAGGTCGAAGTCTATAGAACCGACAAGTCGAAGTAAATTATATTTAAATTTAATATTAACTGAGCGGTAAACTCAAGTTTAGTAGGCTTGGTTTTGGCTAACACTCCAGCAAACACAGGTGATAACTCCATTATCTGTTTCGTTAAACTACCCCAGCAAAATGCGGTCATATTCTATAGTTGAAAAAACTTGAAGTGATATATCCCTACAAAATACAATTCTTCCATGTTATATCCCTAGCAATCCACAATGCGCCTCTTCCTCGGTGCACACATATGACTATCCATTGCAGAATACTTATCATACCATAGATTTCTTCAAAATAATAAAGCCTCCATTTCACTGTGGAAGCTCATTTCAGAAGGTATCTGAAAGAGCATGGCAAGAGATGTACATCAAAGATTGATCAACAAAACGTAAGTATTATTTTGAATGGATATCGTATTAATCATATGGTGATCATTTAAAAGGTTTAATGCATTTGTTGTTATTTAGCATCCATCGTAGTTATTTAATAAAAAATTTGTTCTTCGAGAAGGAGCTATTAGATTTCAGCCAAACAATGTCAATATTAAATAAACTTCAGTTCAAGTCTTTAACTTGTGTGTTGAGTGTATTGGTCAATAAGAAGCTCTTTCACAAGGCATTTGAGCCTTATGCGACCACATGGGAAATTCAAGCGGCCTCTTTCTTGATTTCATGTTCTTTTCATCCTTGGAATCTCAAGTAGATAGGTATGCAATCTTTGTAGGTCTGATTTAAGCCATTAGAAGGAATAGGTCTAGTATTGCCAGCAACAATTTGAAAATTCAAATGTCTTATCAAAAGTTATGTGTTAGGAGGTATTAGGGGTTTTTGGTTTCCAATTTTTGGTTTAATATGTTGTGTGTTTGCCCTGTTTGCTAAAAGTAACAATGGCTAGAGAGATGGGCTAGGCCTCAGTCTACTTCCATAGCAAAAAGACATTTTCCTCTAAACATAATTTTACTGTACCATGTAACTTTCTTGCTGTAATTAAAAAAAAAAATTCATTTCTCGAACAAAGAAAAGAGAGTTGTGAAGAAAGAAACTTTGCCCTGGATAGGTTATTTTTTGCAAATCAGACAAATTTCCTACTGTAATTAACAAAATATTTTTCTTTGTCAAGATTTAAGCTAGTAGAAGGAATCTTATCTAATGTATGGCCAGTTTGAAAACATCTTATCTAATGTTAGGAGGTATTATGGGCTTTCTGCTTCTATTTTTTTAATTAGTATGTTGTGTGATTTCCTTGTTTTCAAAAATTAACGATGGCTAGAAAAGTAAGCCAAACCTAGTCTACTTTTCATACCAGAAATACATTTTGCTCTGAACCAATTTTTTTGGACACCATGCAATTTTACTACTGTAATTAAAAAATTCTTCATGCCATTTTTTTATAATTTTTTGTATACCATTCAATTTTCCTACTATAACGATGGCCAGAAAGATCCACATATTTATATACTGAAAAATGATAATAACATCATACTTTACATAATAATAATAATCCATTAATAAAAGCAATCCACAACACATCCAAATAATGTTTGACAAAATGAATCAAAACATGGTTAAACTGCTCATCCATTTTTTTGTAAAAGCAATTCACAACCCATCCAAATAATGTTTGACAAAATGAATCAGACCATGGTTAAACTGCTCATCCAATTTTTGAAATTTCTCAAACGATACATTATATACTTAAAGAATAATTTGGGGTACAACGATGCCTACATACATCTCTATCCATTCATCAGAATCAATAGTATATAGTATATACTAAAACAATAATTTGTGGGGAAGGATGGGGAGTACCGCTCCTTTCCTTAGCAGCACTTGAGACTTCATGTACAGCTCAAAAAACCACTTATAGTCAATGTTCAGCTCTTCTCAACAATGTACAGCTTTTCTCAGCAATGTACATCTTCACTGACAGAGCTCAAAATAACAACCCATCACCTACAGGATTGTTACAGTTCAGATGCTATTGCTACCGACACTTCCAAGATTGTGTTACAGCTAGCTATTACAGCTAGCAACACTCTATACGCTTGTTTTAGCTAGTTGTGAGTGCTGATGTCACTCATAGCTCATGCACAGCTCTGTTACAGCTGACTTTTTAACAAGTTTTAGATGACCCCTACGTCCATAAACTTATCACAAACATTCTACGGAATAAATAAACATCATTCACACAAATGAACTTCGACTACTACAACAAACTCACATCAAGAAATAAAACTGAGTTTTCTAACTCAAGAATAGAGTAAACACAAAAATAACACAGTAAATTTCAGAGTTCAACTCTGTATATTAATCTACATCTCTATCTCTCCAAATAAGATTACAAGCTAGGTATATATAGGATATTTATCTAAGTCAGTCATTAACTACTACTTGACCCTTCACAATACAAAAATGGACTTCTCTGCAAATGCTCTATTACAGTTACAGTCTGACAGAATTGAAATATGCGCTACCTCTTGGGAAGATGAGATGCGTCGGTTGGCACATTAAGATGGATTTTCATGCTTTATTAATTTGACATCTATTAGAATTTAATTAATTTTCTGCCCTTTCATGAGCTGCAATAGGAACAATGAGCGCTCCTTCAACAATTTGATTGTCTCGAACAGGTTAGTGAATGGCTCTTCAAAAATTGGATTTTCAAAAACAATGTAATTCTCTGCTCGATAATTATTTCATGAGCTGTCACAGGGGATGCAACTTCTTCTTTAGAAATTGATATGGTTTACTGTCCCTTTGAAACTTTGACATCATGGCAAAAAACAAAACAGTGTGGCAGTGTTGCAACTCTTCAGGAGTGTGGCGGCCACAAATATGGGTGGTTACATTTCTAGTGGTTAAGTATATTGAACATTGTTGCCTCTTCAGATTTTCAGTGGGTACTTGATTTGGTCAGTGGAGTAATTAACTATTTCCAACATTCTCCCCCTTAATTACTACACCCAAATACATCAAACACAAACAACTACAGTTTTTACAAAACAACATTTCAACTACAATGCCTCTTGGTCTAAGTATCAACAAGGCTTACATCAATATCAAAAAAACTTCAAAAATTTGTTCACATTCTTTGTTGGAACATACTAGTGCATCATTTATGTTTCTTTCAACTCCAAACTTTGAAATATGCAAACTTTGTTTTCTATTTTATCTTCATCTTTACCTTGATTTTATTCAGCTCTTGCTTCATTTGTGGCTTCAACCATTTCTTCATCTTGACTTTGTATCTTAACAATATGAATTCCTTTTTATTAGCAACTCCAAGATACTTGTTATCCTAAAAATATAATATTTCAGCATCAATACCATTGCATTCACTCTTCTTGGCCTTTGCAAACGAATCATTTATCACAATTTCAATTACATCATTCTCAACTTCGGCTTCATCATTACTTGTCTTAGAACACCAAACTTTATACCAAAGATACTTTTGATTCTTCATCTTCAATTTTTTTTATTTATCATCAATCCATTATGATCAACTTCAATTGCAAAACATTCTTGAATTTTCTTATCATCATTAACATTTCAATGCCCTTTATCCCAAGGACTTCAATTCAAATATTTTGTTCTGAATACTGCAACGTGGGCATACAAAGATCCCACAAGCTATCTTCATTCTGTAGACACATTAATTGATAATAATTCCCAATTTCTTCTGGACTCCATGACATGAAGATCTTTTCAAGTGATTCTTCAGCCAATTCATCTTTGATGCAATTTTATTCTTTCAAATCAAACTCATCATTTCCAATATCATATTCAATGGATTCTTCTTGATCTTCCATTGGTTTCTCACCTGCACATTCAAACATTTTGTCAACATTATACAAATTATCATACTATGAACCATATTGATTCTTTTTATTTTTTTCTTCTCTGAGAGCCATCATTATCTCTTCATTCAAATCTTCCTCTATTGCTGCAACAAGGTAATCAACTTTCTTCATTTCTCCTTCCACAACAAGACTATCACCTTTATCATCATATCTTGGCTTTTCAAGCCATTCTTCCAAAAATTTCAATTGTTCATCAAGAACATCATTCATCATTTCAGTCCCTCTATCTACAAGAGAACATACAACACTTTGAGTATTATCATTATGCAACTCTATCACTATCACTGCTTGTGCAATCGCCGAATCATCAACATTTTCAGCATCATTATAAATTCTTTTTTCTTGTCCTTTATCTATTTCATTTGTTGCAACTTCTGTGCAATCTTCAATAATCTTATCAAATTCTTCAACAAAATTAAAATCATCAACATTTTCGAAAAACTCATAAACAGGTTCAGGCACTTCAACGCAATGCACTTTATCTTTCTTAGATTTTGGTGTTACTCCACATACTTCTGATATGGAAGTCTTCACCATATCGTCATGATCATCATTGACCATTTATTCTCCATGGAAAATTTCACAGATACTAGGTCCTTCATTCGCACCTTCTTCATCGTTGTCATTAGCAACATACATCATTGGAATATTCAAAGAACAAACTGTTACACTGGTAGTTGCTTCACCTTCTATATTTGACTTATAACCCAAGACTTCATCATTTTATTTCTTTGTACCTACACAATCACTAACAAACAATTTATTAGCAAAAAACTTGTTCTTTTCTCTGTCGTTATCTGCACCATTCAACATATTTGCACATTTTTCTTCAAAAATATCACCAACACTTTTTCTATCATCAGATACACCATTTTCATGAGTGTATTTTCACATAAATCATTATCAGCTTCCTTATGAGCACCAAATGGATGAGTGAAACACTCTTCATTTTCTGCAACATAACTACTGTATTTTATTTCAAGTCCATCTTTGTCTTTGACTTCTACAACATTTTTAGTGTTGTCTGCACAGTCATCACATGCAATACATGTTTTAAATATCTTCATCGATGTGTCTTTCAAGGAGTTTTCTTGCACAAATACTTATTTGTTCTCTTTACACTTGAGAAATTTATCATCTTCATCAACATTCTGCATGTTAACCATTCCGTCATTTACTTCAGCGACATCTAAATTTGAAACTACATCAACATCTTTATCAATAGAAATTTCAACTTCTTCAAACTCTGTTGCTGTTATACCACATACAACAACCTCATTTTCACCTTTAGTTTCAACATCATTTTCATCATTTGATATATCAACACAATTGCAAGATTTACAAATAATTTGACTATCTTCTGATGCTTCTACAAATTTGTCTGCTGAACTGTTAATAGGCTGTGACTCAGCCACATAACCCCCCCTTACATCAAACTTTCTCAGGCTTCTCTAGTTGTGTTTGCTTTAGCAATTACATAAAAGATATTATCATCCAGAGCTTAGTGGATTTAGTACAAGACAAGTGTATCCTTCGCCTCATCCTGTAGTTTCTTAACTCCTTCCTCAACAAAATTCCATAAACCTTTAACATGCAAGAAATTTTTCATATTAACTGAACAACATTCATAAATTGTACCTGAGAAATATGGTGGTGGATAATAGATGCTGCTCCATGCATCCTCTAGCTTTTCTTGAACTTCATCTGCTTCAGCAGGTTCCTCGGTGGCTTCTCCTAATATTTCTGCAATGGAAAAACCAGCTTCTTTTGTATCAGCAATATTATTCTTCATCTCTTTAATCCTTCTTATTTTCCCCATGTTTCTGTCTTCAAACAAATACTTGCACATAATTTAAATTTCTATTGGATACAGCCTCCCGATCCTCTTTCACGCAAAATGGCTTTAAATCAAATCAAGCAAACATGCAAAACATCAGAATTGAAACTGCTCTACCACTAAACTATATGGGAGCTCTCAACCAAGAAGGATATCTTCCTTTCAATTTATCAACCTCTATGTGAAGGAACACTCACAGAGTCAACTTCATCCATGGACTCTAACACTTTCATCTCTTTACGCAAGCCATGACCAAGCTTGCACATTTTAACCAACATACAAATGAGACAAGAGACACTTGTTTCATCCTTCAGCTACCAAATGATGACTCAACCTTTATATGAGGGAGAACATGAGCTCTTACCAATACATAGCTGAACATACAAACCAAACTTACTTTTGCTCTTTGAACGTAGCAGGAAGAGGGCGCTGGAGTAAGACTCAACAAAAAAATTTCCAAACCAAACACAAACAGTTCAACATACAATCATCATGGCTCATTCATGAAGTGAGCACATAACCAATGAACAAAAATCATAAACACTCAGATCTGATACCACTGTGGGGAAGGTAGGGGAGTGTCATTCCTTTCCTTAGCAGCACTTGAGACTTCACGTACAACTCAAAAATGTTGATGTATTTGTAACTTTGGAATGTATTCATCTATGTATCTTATATATTGTAACCTGATGTTTATTCTGGGATGTATCTATTATGTAATTGAGTCATGTTTCCATGCCCCGATGTTCTGATCAGGATAATCATAATGTAAACAATTCATGTCAAGTCATAGTGGGTAACCCTCCGATTGTGTAAGGGTTAAAGTCCCCGCAGTTCCAGGGAACTAGGGTTATTAGAATCTCCAAGTAGAGGTCATCCCTAGTAGGGTTTTAGTCATGCTGAGATTAGTATAAATAGAGATCTGGGATCTCTATTTAACACACATCACTCACACACTCAAGTGTAGCGCATAGTTGAGGAAGGAAAGACACTGGGGCTAGACAAGAAGAAGACTACTCTTGTCGAGAGTGCATCTTACTATTTTGGGGTTTTACATCTTGTGCTAATTCTATCTCTAAGGAAACTGCAGGGTTTTATCCATTTATGGTTTCCCCGATCAAAAACACTGTGTTCATTGTCTCTTGTGTTTGAATGTTGTACTTGTTATTCTCTCAGTAAAGATCCTAACATAATGCTAGCTTAATGTTGAAAAAATAACATGGTATCAGAGCTAACCTGAGAAGAAGACATTGTGTAGCTATGGGAACTAGGGTTTCCTATTTTGTGGATCTTCCTCCACATATTTTCAGCAAAAGTAAGGTGGAACAACTCTCCTCCTTAGGGCGCATCTTTCTGTCGAAGCAGAATCCAATTCTGAGTTTTTTCAGTTTTGGACCTGTCACTACTGTCGAAAATTAGGGCTTTTTACAGAAGAGGAATTTTTCAATGAGCCTAGGCCTGGATTGATCTCCTCCCCAAAATCGAAGTTAGGGACAAATTTCAAGGCATTTGGGTGGACAGAACTCTGGAAAAGCAAAACCCTAATTT
>LPNX010558993.1:248006-336943 GCA_001517045.1 Pseudotsuga menziesii
TTGACATCTTGAACCTGGTAAGATCTAAAATATTTTGTATTTCCATTTGAGGTTCTCATTTAAGATGTTTCATCATACCAAGCTTGATGAAAAGCTTGATGGAGCTGAAAACTTCCGAGCCTGGAAGTATAGGATCTCCTTGGTCCTGGAAGAAAGTGAATTAGACTCCTACATCCATGAGGAGGTTCTAGTTCCAGAGGGAGATGAGGCAAAGGCCTTACATAAGAAGAAGATGGTTATGGAAAAAAGGATCATTGCTGATTCTATCAAGGATCACCTTATCCCACAGGTGTCCTCTGTCAAGACACCTAAAGCTATGTTTGATGCCTTAACCAAATTGTTTGAAGGAAAGAACATCAATCAGAAGATGACCCTGAGAAACCAACTGAAGAATGTGAATATTCAAAATGCAGAAACCATCAAGTATTACTTCACAAGAGTTTCTCAAATCAAAGAGCAACTAGAAGTAGTTGATGAAGAAGTGGAAAATGCATAGATTGTAATGACTACATTGAATGGCCTTCCTAGGTCATGGGATTCTTTCATCCAAGGAATCTGTGCTAGGAAGAAGTTATTCAAGTTCAGCAGACTATGGGAAGAGTGCTCTCAAGAAGAAGCTCGGATAGTATCTCAAGAAGAGAAGATGGGGACTGAAGACCAAGCTCTCACGGTACACTCCAAGACTCACTCCAAGTCAACAAGAAAGAAAACTCATCACTTTAGAGGTAAGCACTCTCACAAAGATAATACTAGAAGAGATGTATCTAGGATCATATGCTATACTTATGATGAAGTAGGACACTATGCAAGGAATTGTCCTAACAAACATAAGATAGTAAACAAGAGCAACAAAATAAGACATCATGCTCATGCTGCAGAGGATGATGAACCATCCAGAAAGAGATCCAGATATGAAAGTGAATATTCTTCAAGTGAGGATGAATATGTTCTGATATTAGCTCTCACAGGTAACATTACTCATGGTAGTGATGATTGGATTATAGACAGTGGGGCTTCCAAACATATGACTGGATTCAAGGAATCCTTTGTAAGATTGTCAGAACATGAATCACCTCACAAGGTAAAGCTAGGAGATGACTACCAATATCCAATAAAAGGTAGTGGGGAATATTCATATAAGTTAGACTCTGGAAAATATCTAACAATGAAAGAAGTATTGTTTGTGCCAGGACTGAAGAAGAACCTTCTCTCGATATCAGCATTAGATGCAAAAGGAATGCGGGTTGCATTCATAGATGGTCAATTCATCATGTGGCCAAAAGGAAAGACTACCGATGATGCGGTAGTAATTGGAGAACAAGAAGTAGGATTACACAAACTGAAAGGCCATCTAGAACAAGCCTTGGTCCATGATATAGTAGAGCCAAGTGAACTTTGGCATAGAAGGCTTGCACATGTGCATTACAGAGCACTACCTATTGCAAGCAAAGCTGTCGAAGGTCTTCCAGAAATTCAAGCAAAACATGATGGGGTCTGTAAAGGATGTGCGAAATGAAAGAATACAAAGAAGACATTTCCAAGCAGTGAAAGCAAAGCAAAAGGAATATTGGAAATCATCCACTCCGATGTATGCGGTCCTATGTCATCAAACTCTCTAAGCGGGTATGCATATTATGTTTCTTTTATTGATGACTTTTCTAGGAAGACATGGGTTTACTTCATGAAGAACAAAGATGAAGTATTCAGTAAGTTCAAAGAATTCAAATCCTTGATCGAAAACCATACTGAAAAGAAGATCAAGACCATTCAATCAAATAATGGTGGAGAATTCACTTCAATTGAATTCAAAGAGCTATGCAAAGAATCAGGGATTAAGAGGGAGTTGTCCACTCATAATCCACAACAAAATGGGGTTTCGGAATGGAAGAATAGAACTATCATGGAAGCTGCAAAAGCAATGCTTCATGATCAAGACCTTCCTATGCATCTTTGGGCAGAAGCTGCTAGAACAACAGTGTATGTACAGAACCACACTCCACATAGAGTACTCAAGAACAAGACTCCAAAAGAAGTCTTCTCCGGGAAGAAACCAGAAGTTAGCCATCTCAGAATATTTGGTTGTCCTGTGTACATCCACATTCCAAAAGAGAAGAGGACTAAATTAGATCCTTCAAGAAATAAGGGTATATTTGTGGAATACTCTGAAAGATCGAAGGCTTATAGAATATATTTCCCAGGATATAAGAAGATTGAAATTAGCAGGGATGTGACATTTGATGAAGATACAACTTACAACAAGTCTAGAAAGAGACCCACTGAAGAAACTGAAGAAGCAGAAGCACCCAGAATTCATGATACAACCATGGATGAAGAAACATGAGAAGAAGATTCAGAATTTGAAGAACCACAAATACCTATAGATCCACCTCTAGAGAAGAATCCTCATAAGAGGAAACCTACTTGGGTACAAAAACTTATCCAAGCTGTGGAAAGATATGGGGCTCCAGAAGAAAATCACAGAGAAGGAAAGAGGACCAGATCCAATTCCAGGTATGTAGCTTTACTATGTGATTTCATTGATAAAGAAACTTCCAGTTATGAAGAAGCAGCAGAACAGAAAGAATGGAAGGATGCTATGATCGAAGAGTACCAATCGATCATGAAGAATGATGTTTGGGATGTTGTCCCAAGACCAGAAAGGAAGTTAGTTGTAACTTCCAAATGGATCTACAAGATCAAGCATGCTGCAGATGGTAGCATTGAAAAGTATAAGGAAAGATTTGTAGCTCAAGGTTTCTCTTAGAAAGAAGGAGTAGACTATGAAGAGACCTTTGCACTTGTAGCCAGATACACTTCCATTAGATCAGTACTTGCTCTGGATTGAAATGGAAGATACGCCAAATGGATGTCAAGACTTCCTTCTTGAATGGTGTAGTGGAAGAGGAAGTGTATGTAGAACAACCACTCGGTTTTGAGACACATGAAAGAGAGTCTCATGTATATAGATTGAAGAAATCTCTGTACGGTTTGAAACAGGCACCCAGGACCTGGTACAGCAGAATTGACAACTTTCTATCTAGTTTGGGCTTTACCAAGAGTAAAGCAGATTCCAACCTTTACTATAAATTTGAAGATGGAAACCCAGTGATGCTTATACTATATGTAGATGATCTCTTCATGATAGGAATGGATGGGTTGATTACTGATATGAAGAGAAAGCTTGCTGCCGAGTATGAGATGAAGGACTTGGGTATGATGCATTACTTCCTAGGTATGGAGGTGTGGCAGATTGCAGATGGAATCTTCCTTGGACAAGGGAAGTATGCAGTAGAGATCCTGAAGAAGTTTGGGATGATGGATTGTAATATTATGGCCACACCTATGGAATTGAACCTGAAGCTATTGAATGATGCTTCTTCAGAGACGGTTGATGCTACAATGTATCGTCAGATGATTGGGTCATTTATGTACCTGACGAACACGAGACTAGACATTTGCTTTGCTGTGAACACCTTGAGCCAGTTCTTGACAGATCCAAGAAATGTTCACTTGATTGCTGCAAAGCATATTTTGAGGTACCTGAGGGGTACAGTTGATTATGGGCTCAAGTACAAGTGAATCAGAAGATTAACTTGGAGGGTTATGTTTATTCAGATTGGGAAGGAAGTACGATCGATAGGAAGAGCACTTCAGGATGTTGTTTCAGTATGGGATCAGGTGTGATCTCTTGGTTTAGAAAGAAGCAATCCTGTGTGGCACTGAGTACAACTGAAGAAGAGTATGTTGCATCTTGTTCAGCTAGTTGTGAGGCAATATGGCTGTGGAAGCTACTGTCTGATATATTTGATCTCCAGTTGGATGCTACCTGTATACATTGTGACAATCAGAGTTGCATGAAGTTTCCATAGAATCCAATGTTCCATGACAAGTCAAATCATATCGAGATCAAGTATCACTATATCAGGGATATGGTGCAGAGGGGAGCAGTGAAGCTCTGATATGTTGCGACGGAGGAACATATAGCTGATGTATTGATGAAGCCATTAGCTAGGCTGAAGTTCGAGTACTTCAGGGAGAAGCTTGGTGTTCTCCAGATCGAGGTTTCCTCCAAGGGAAAGTGATGAGTCCCAAATCCATTTTGATGAGCAGGTCAGAAGTAAGGGCTGAGCCATTCTGTAATGGCGAGAGGATTCAGTTCCTTCCATGTTAGATATGAGTGCTAAAGATCCCAAAGCAATTTTGACAAGCATGTAAGATGTAAGGGCTGAGCCATTCTGTCATGGTGAGAGGATTCAGTTCCTTCCATGTCAGATATGAGTGCTGGCCATTTTGTCAAGTAGGATGGATGTAAGGGAAACTACCACTCTCCGGGAGAGTGGAGGCACCTGGTCTGTTACCAGGTAGCTCAGTCTGGGACTGGGGGCCATTCTGATGAGGGTGTAGGATTAAGTTCCTACCAGGTCAGATGTGAGTGCATTCCCTTCTGACGAGGGTGTAGGATTTGGTTTCGACCAGGTCAGATGTAAGTGCAAAAATATTCTATCACTGTGAGCAGGATGTGATTCTAGCCTAGATGAAAGTATGGAAATATTTCATCACTATGAGTAGGATGTGTTCCCACCTGGATAGAAGTCTTCCATCATTGTGAGCAGGATGTGATTCCATCCTGGATGAAAGTATGGAAATATTTCATCACTGTGAGTAGGATGTGTTCCTTCCTGGATGGAAGTATGCCTTTCTGACGAGTAGGTCAGATATAAGTGTTGAATCCTTTTCACAGATGATAGTGATGTCCTGTCATGTTGGTGAATGTGAGTGATGGGCCTTTCTGATATGATTGTAGATTTATACATGATCATATGTGAGTGTTGGGCATGCCTTTCTGATGAGTAGGTCAGATATACGTGTTGGGCAAAGACCTACCTGATGGCTAGGCCTACAACCAACATGAAAGAAGGCTGGCTCTATAGAACTTCCTATGACGAGATAGTACACACTTGATGATGACTAGGTGAGATCCAGATAAAGATATGATCCAGATCCAGTTATGATGACTCCGAGAGATCCAGATCAAGTGATGATCCAGATCCAGTAGTGATGATCCAGATGGAGAGATGATCCAGATCCAGATCCAGATCGAGTGATGATCCAGATCCAGTCCAGTGATGTTGATCCAGATTGAGAGATGATCCAGATCCAGTGATGATGTTCCATGGTGATCTAGATCGAGAGATGATCCAGATTTGAAGGATGACGATGAATTGAAGATGAATATGACTTGAAGACTCAGAAGACTTGAGATGCAGATGACGAGATGATCTAGTTGATACAGAGAAGAAGACAGGTGCTGAAAATTGTGTCGAAAGAATACCTTCCTAGTTAAGAGGGAGTGTTGATGTATTTGTAACTTCAGAATGTATTCATCTATGTATCTTATATATTGTAACCTGATGTTTATTCCTGGATGTATATATTATGTAATTGAGTCATGTTGTCATGCCCCGATGTTTCGATCGGGAGAATCAATAATGTAAACAAGTCATGTCAAGTCATAGTGGGTAACCCTCCGATTGTGTAAGGGTTAAATTCCCCGCAATTTCGGGGCACTAGGGTTATTAGACTCTCCAAGTAGAGGTCGGCCCTAGTAGGGTTTTAGTCATGGTGGGATTAGTATAAATAGAGATCAGGGATCTCTATTTAACACACATCACTCACACACTCAAGTGTAGCGTATAGTTGAGGAAGGAAAGACACTGGGGCTAGACAAGAAGAAGACTACTACCGTCAGTAGTGCATCTTATTGTTTTGGGGTTTTACATCTTGTGCTGATTCTATCTCTGAGGAAGTTGTGGGGTTTTCTCCATTTATGGTTTCCCCGATCAAAAACACTGTGTTCATTATCTCTTGTGTTTGATTGCTGTACTTGTTATTCTCTCAGTAAAGATCCTAACATAATGCTAGCTTAATGTTGAAAAACTAACAAAAAAACCACTTACAGTCAATGTTCAACTCTTCTTAACAATGTACAACTTTTCTCAGCAATGTACAGCTTCATTGACAGAGCTCAAAATAGCAACCCAGCACCTACAGGATTGTTACAGTTTAGTTGCTATTGCTGCTGACACTCCCAAGATTGTGTTACAGCTAGTTGTTACAACCAGCAACACTCTATACACTTGTTTCAGCTAGTTGTGAGTGCTGACGTCACTCATAGCTCATGCACAGCTCTATTACAACCGACCTTTTAACAAGTTTCAGATGACCCTTGCGCCCATAAACTTATCACAAACATTATATTGAATAAATAAACATCATTCACACAAATGAACTATGGCTACTACAACAAACTCACATCAAGAAATAAAACTGAGTTTTCTAACTCAAGAACAGAGTAAACACAAAAATAACATAGTAGATTTTAGAGTTCAACTATGTATATTAATCTACATCTCTATATCTCCAAAATATGATTACAAGCTAGGTATATATAGGATATTTAGATAAGTTGGTCATTAAATGCTACTTGACCCTTCACAATACAAAAACGGACTTCTCTACAAATGCTCTGTTACAGTTACAGTGTGACAGAATTGAAATCTGCGCTACCTCTTGAGAAGATTAGATGCATCTGCTGGCACATTAAGATGGATTTTCATGCTTTATTAATTTGATGTCTGTCAGAATTTAATTAATTTTCTACCCTTTCATGAGCTGCAATAGGATCAGTGAACGCTCCTTCAACAATCTGATTGGCTTGAACAGGTCAGTGAATGGCTCTTCAAAAATTGGTTTTTCAAAAACAATGTAATGCTCTGCCTGATAATTATTTCATGAGCTGTGACAGGGGCTGCAACTACTTCTTAAGAAATTGATATGGTGTGTTGTCCCTTTGAAACTTTGACATCATGGCAAAAACCAAAACAGTGTGGCGGTGCTGCGAATCTTCAAGAGTGCGGCGGCCACAAATATGGGTGGTTACATTTCTAGTGGTTAAGTATATTGAACAGCATCGCCTCTTCATCTTTTCAGTGGGTACTTGATTTGGGTGGTGGAGTAATTAACTACTTCCAACATAATTTGGGGTACAACCATCCCGACACACATCTCTATCCATTGATCAAAGGAAACTTGTAGGTTTGCAATGCACAAAAAGCAAGGTATTAAGATCATCGCAAGGATACATAATTTTTTTAATTTTTAAATGATAATATCATGTCAACTACTTGACTTGTGTTTAAATCCTACAACTAAGCATTTCAAATTTGACTGTGCCCCTATATAATACAGAAAATAATTGTGTATTAAGTATAACAAGAAACTACGAAAAAGTGCTAACATGGAACCATGTTTCCTGCACAAAAGGAGTGTAGGTGTTTATTGGTAAGGATAATGAACAATCACATCATGCAGATGAATCATGGATTGTAGAGTGGAATTGGAATATCATTTAACATGGTGAACAAAATCCTTGAAATGTTAAGGTTGACTCTTTGCTGATGAGACAATTCCTCGCATCAAACAAATGAAACAAGGAGTGCAATTGGAAGATCATTTAACATAATGAACAAAATACCTAAATGTTCAAGTTGACTCTTTGTTGATGACACAATTATGTTTCAAGATGCGTCCTAAAATCTGTTAACTAAAATAGCAAGCTGCCTATAATCAAGAGTTCACAAAAGGAAAAAGAAAGGTCATGTTTTTAATGCCAAATCAATACTTGTTAAATGTTTTTCTCGTGTTGATTTGAGAAGTTATTGTGCTATATTTCGGTTTGAATTGGGTAGAAAATGTTCAATCAATCCAAAAAATAGCACATGAGATGTCGAACTGCAAAAGCCTCCACACCATGATAAGAAACCTAACTATGCATTTAAAGGCAATGGACATGAAGGAGGGTGATTTGTACCTTGAATTGGAAAGAGTAAAGCAATGCTAGCGATTGATCATTGGCTTCTTTTAATCTACTTCTAAAAAATGTTAAATTGGTAGATAGCATGAATTTGAAGTTATAATAACCCTTTTTGGACTCTTATTGTTCCAAGGAACTGGTATAAACTGGGAGGTTAATGTACACCTCTTCAATGTAAAACTCCTTTACCGTGGTGTTCCCTGGCCAAAGAAAAATATCTTTAAGAAGAATCATAGTGAACAGGAAAACTCATATTGAAGCAACTGAGGACCTTTTACAAAGGTTGCAAAACTTGTTTCCTGAGAGACATTCACTGGGCTTCTTGTTAATGATAAACTTCCCCGTGATGGTAAATATTCCAGCAACTGTTAGTTAGCATTCTTATTAACATATTTTGTGAAGAAACGTCATATCTGTCAAATTAAAAATCTCATGAAAAATCATCTCTACTTTCAAATATTGTGTGGACTTTAATGCCTTCATTACTCTATACTGCAAAATCATCCTCTTCTCCAAAAAGTATCCAAACAGAGCTGGAATCTTAACAAGATCAGCCAATGAAATCCCCTCAAAGTTGACCAGAAAATCCACCTTATGCTTCACTTTTTCCTCTGAAATCCCTAGAATTAACAATTAAGAGCCACTGTCCTAATAATTCTGACAAAACCTAAAATGCTGAAACATTTGAATCTTCGTTCTATGCTATGTTGCACTGGCTTTATAAATGAGAAATGATAGGGATGGGGGAACGTCCCTGGGGTTACTAGAGCATACCTCCAAATTTCCAAGGGATGGTGGATGGAGATGATTATATATAAAATAAAAATTAATAAAAAAATCACCAGAAACATTGTAGGTGTTTGTAAGCATAGTCTATACTATATAGTATATGCACAACCCCTACACTTAATAGTTCTAAAAAATCTCTACAATTGTGAAAAGCGCTGAGTGTTGTTTCATTGTTGGCACCTGGGCATATATGCACAACCCTTACACTTATTAGTTTCAAAAAAGATCTCGCAATTAGGCACTATGAGCAATGTAAAAGATGACATTGTCACTCTGTGGCTTTTATTTAATACCCAAAATTTTAATTTTGATTTTAGTAATATGTGTTTTTTTAATTTTTATTTTACTTATTCACATTTCTATGAGTTTCTAAAATGATTCAGATTTCTTGATCAGCTATAATCTTATTTTTTGTTTAAGTAAAAACTATCACTCATTTTCATTTATCATAATACTTGTATATGCAGTCTTCATTTATGATTGAAATGTTTAACTTATTAAATTAGATTTGAGATTGGTATTTTTCCCAACCAAAATCAAATTATTAACATTAACTTAAATTTTTTTTTGAAAGCCACGCACACTGATTTGTCATCAATTGTCTTCTCACCCGTAATCACTTGAGAATTGATGTTCTCCTATGTTAGTATAAATAAATTCAATAATTATTACGATTATAAAACAAATTTATGCAAAGAAATATATGTTGGAAATGTTAATCACTTGCAGATTTGTACCTGACTCTCAGCCAACTCTATCAGAGTCTATATCAGTCATGATCTTGTCAGTTCAGCCTTACAAGAAGGAAGAGTCCATGATTCGGCAATGCAAACCGGTCAAATTTATTTCTGAAGCTAAGTTGTTAGGTAGATAGTTATTACAGTCTTTAATGGTGAGTCAATAGATGCATGTAGAAGCAATTTTCAGGTTTCCTATAAATAGAGGAAGAATATTGTAAATTAAGTTAGATAGTAGAGAGAACTCTGGGTGAGAAAGGAGAGAAGTCTGGACCGACAAGTCTGGACAAGTTTGGACCGATAAGTCTCAACAGACAAGTTTGTAATGCCTTTGTTATTTCTACATAGTTATATAGATGAAATAGTTTATGGTTGAATGCAAGTTTATTTGGGTGCACGAAATTTCCAGATTTACTTGTGTAAATGTTGTTTACATTTACCAGTTAAGTGAAAGATCAAAGAACCCATAAATTTTTGACCATGTGAAACTTCTAGGTTTTATGGCACATTGGTCAACTCAAGTCTTCCTACATATTTGAGTATATGTTTTATAAGTTCTTTGGATTTGTTAATGTGTCCATTTTTACTCTATCTCAATCACAGGTGAAAATCATTTGTAATTTGTTAAGTCTCTTAGACTAAGAAAAATACTCTGTATATTTCGACCAAAGTGAATCGACAAGGTCGGTTGAGTAAGCTGACTTGAGAGGTCGAAGAGGTTAGCTGACTTGAGAGGGTGAAGAGGTTAACCAACTTGAGAGGTCGAAGAGGTGAGCCAACTTAGAGGTGAAAGTTGTCCGACTTAGAAGTGACAAGTGGTCAAGGTAAAATCAGAGAATTGTAAGTTGAAGTAAATTAGTCAAGTGGAAAGGCCAACCAAAGTTGATAGACATGTCTTTCCAGGAGATAGACAAGTTTCACCCAACAAGTGGAAAAAGAAAAAGAGGTTAGCGTGAAAAAGTAAAATTAAATTTTAATATTAACTGAGCGGTAAACTCAAGTTTAGTCAGCTTTGTTTTGGCTAACTGGTATCAGAGTAAGGTTTAGGAAAAAAATCTTGTCTTAAAACGTGGAAATTTAATTTTCTAAGGAAAGTTAATTAAAAACATAAAAAATGGCTTCCACTTTTGGTTCATTGCAAACTCCAATTTTTATATGAAAGAATTATGAATATGGGTCTTTAACAATAAAGGATTTATTCAGAGGATGTCTGGGAGATAGTCTAGCATGGTTATGCAGAACCAAAAAACATGACATCATATAACAATCTCACATAGGTTGAGCAAGATGTCTTGAGAGAACAGAGGAAGAAAAATGGAAAATCTATGTTCTACATACATGAAGCTATGCATGAAAGCATACTCCCAGGAGTAGCAGCAAAAACTAATGCTAAGAAAGAATGGGATACATTGGGGACCGCCTATCAAGGTTTAGATAAGGTAAGGAAATCCAAGCATCAGATTCTAAGAAGAGATTTTGAATCTCTGTCCATGAGATATTCAAAGAATGTAAACACATTCTACACCAGATTTGTTGGTTGATAAACCAATTGAAATCTCATGGAGAAGCCATAGAAGATCGAAGGGTTGTTGAAAAAATTCTTAGAAGTCTTCCCCAAGATTTGAAAACTTGGATGTGACTTTAGAAGAACACATAGACATGTTGACATTTAGCATTGATGAGATGCAAGCTTCACTCATCAATCATGAACACAGACTCAATAGAACACAAACATCATTGGAAGGTGCATTTGCAACACAGTCATCGATAAGCTGTGGTAGAAGCAGGGGGAGAAACAACTTCAGAGGCAGAGGAAGAAGTTCTTAAAGAGGAGGACAAGGAAGAAGTCCTACAAATGTCGGTAGCAGAGGAGATAATTAGAACCCAAGTCAGCCAAGTGGCCAGATGCTTGATAAATCAAAAATTCAATGTCATTATTGTAAGAAATTTTGTCATTATGCACATGAATGCAGGAAGAAAGAATATGACCAAGGAAGACAAAGCCCAAATCAGTCGACCAGCACCAGCTATTAGCTGGAATATTTCACCTCCTACGGATAGCAAGATGTTCCACTGGTCTGAATGGTTCAGATTCAGAACAAATAGAGGACAGAGGTTAAAGACTCTCCCTAGATGTTGTAGATACCTGGAATGTAATGCCTCGATAGTTACCCTGTGTACCTGCAATAAGCTTCAACAGGAAAACACATTGAAACTACCAGAATATAATCTACTGATCCATGTTAGTGACTAAGGAATCTAACAACATACATGTGAAATCAAACAACAACAATATATGTGGGACAAAAATCAACTTGCTTAATATAGAAATATGAAGAAGCTTACAACCAAGCCTTAGTGTTGGCACGCATCTCCATGAAACCAAGCATTCTCATCCCCATAAGCTCTGACTCTAGCTCTCTATGCTCTCCAAATGGTCTTAGGCCAAGTGATCAATCCAACAGCATAAAAATACCTTAAGAGTTCCCCCATCAACCATGAATATGAGCTTGTATTTATAAGGCTCAATGGATAGGGTAGGTTGAGAGATTAGTGGATGAGGTGGCCTCTGAGATCCTAGGATGAGGGATCTCGAGCTCAATTGACCCACAATGGTAGGGATAAGAGAACACATGAAACTTATCATCTAGAAGCCTCAAGAAACTTCTCTTTTTCCCTTTTTACCCAAGGTACTGCGTTTCTCCTTCAATTACAGAGTGTTTCTAGTAAAAAACGCTTATGGATTAAGGGCCATAAGTGGTGGCACCGCTTGTGGAAAACAAGGGATAGGCGGTGCAAACAAGGTACCGCTCCTGGACAATAGAGGAAGTGCGGTGCTAGGAATTTTCATAGAAGATTGACAATTAGCATGAGTTTCCACTCCAAGAGCTGGGATTCAGGGCAAGTAGGTATGTGAAATTTCTTATCACATGATGGTAACAGGATTTTGGTATAACAGGATGCCCCCCAAAGCATGAGTCTTAGAGGGATATGATAAAAGAGAGCTTTGAAAGAACAAGTCATCACCATGAGATGAAAATGTCAGCTCGATCAAAGCATATTGTCAAGTAGGCATCTGTAGTACATCTGTATGTTGACTCATAGATACAAGTAACCAAACTCATGGCTATAGACCAATACGAGCCAGATCCATGAGAGGAATAAACAAGCATGGATAATAGAATACAATGTAGATCCATGTGATAGAGGACTCAAGCTTTGACATAGATACCAGACATACAATGTATATCTATGTCATATAGACACATGTTCAAGCATAGCCACAACCACACAAATGTGGATCCATGGTAGATATACAAAACTCCATCACAACCTAGGGAAAAGCAATGAGCGCTTTAAACAAATACCCAGGGTCTTCGTCTCGTATTCCACAAAGTATGATTCTATCCATATGATTACAATGATCTGAAGTCGAACATGGTAGAAACCACTTGATTACCGGCCAATGATGTGAATCATTAACAAGTGTGAGAGAAAACACCATTGATGTCAATGATTCCCAAGGTATCCTAGTACAATCTACTGAGTGCGAATAAATGTCTTGATGTCGAACACCCACTCAATTCTATTGATCAAAGGTCAATGATGTGAACCTATGTTGAGAGTGAGAGAATCTGTCATTAAGGCATATAGATATCAAGGTACTAAGTATTGTTTCTAAGACTATTTCCCAAATTATGAGCTGATGTCGACAGGAATAGTCTCATTGAAGGAGGGCCATGATGAGTCCCACATCAATGACACGAAACTCAGAACATATTTCTGGAATGATGTGAATGTAGTAACCATATGACTGACTCAAATATACTGACACAAAGACTGTGTAGAATACAGAGGTGACATCTCTTCAAATTCCCTTTGAACATCGGGAGGCATGAAAAAAAGACTTGGCAACATGACTAGACAGGATAGACACATAGTGCGATAGTGGGAAATGAATTGTTTTGAAAGACTCAAAGGAGTGACATGAATCATGAAAGTATATCGTCACGGAGATCAGCTGAATACCCAATTGACTGACATGATGTGCATACAAGTGCCATGTTCAAAGGTAGCGACAACCAATTGCCATTATTTGCTAAAGGATTCCCTTCCCATTTCCCCCATCATGGTTGATGAGTGCCTCTTTTCGGTTTTATGAGTTCAAATAGGGTAACAAACACTCGATATAGCTTGTCAAAAGACAAGTCCAGACTCATATATTTTATGAACCTGAGAGAGGAGGGGTTCATTCCCAAGACAGATCTCAAACTTGGTATCGTTCATGTTTAGAGAGTCTGAATGAATATGGAAGAAGACTGGCGTCCCTTTTCATATGATTTAGTCCCTAAGGCCCGAAAAAGTATAAAATCATACCTTAGGGAACTTTTCTAGGTATGGTTGGCTAGAGTTTTCCTTTTTCGTAAATAGTCCTATCCAAACTGAAAAAGAGATGACCTACTGTCGGATGGATGAATATTAAAATACTTCCCAAACATTCTTACTATAGTTTTCTTATCCTGCAATCAACTCAAAACAAGTGTTAAATGCATTCATAACTAGCATTAAGGGATTATGATAGATAAACTTTGACTAAAATATGATTTTATATCAAAACTATAGTATGTCAGATCCAAAAATTCCTATATAAGTAATGCAAATAGTAAAAAATCAAATCATTTCACTATTTACCTATAGCATACAACACTTAGAGGATTTTCTTAGCCAGATCTTCAACAGCTAATATTGGGAGTTTCCATCATCCGTTTCCATCATCGTTAGTTGCAAGTAATATCTAAGACCATTCTATTTCATTTCATAGCATTTATTTTGAGTTTTGGTGGGGTTTTGGACTGATATGGCAAGCCCTAAAACCTTAAAAGTGGGCATCGCGGCTACCCCTTGCGGGATGCGTGGTACCACCCGAGAACCGTGCCTTTAACATAGTTGAAAGGGAGTGTAGATGTGTTCTAGTAATCACTCATGTGACACCATGCTTGTGCTCTGGAATAACTTCAGGAGCCCACAGTCCCGTAATGCAGAAATACGACTTGCATTTCTCTCAGCAGCAACATCCTCATTGTCATGCATTCTTTCTTTCCATATCACCATGTTTTGAGAAACCTAGACCTGCCAAAAACAATCATAGTATGCATTAGAATCATCCCTAATCATTAAAAATCAAAGGAATGACTTTACATTGCTCATACTATTAATTTAATTTCTCCACGGTCGGCATCACCTATGCACTGTTAAAGATAGGCAGTGCCACTGCCTATCTTTAACGGTGCATAGATGATGCCGGCCATGGAGAAATTAAATTAATAGTATGAGCAATGTAAAGTCATTCCTTTGATTTTTAATGATTAGCATTGCCTATCTTTAACGGTGCATAGGTGATGCCGGCCGTGGAGAAATTAAATTAATAGTATGAGCAATGTAAAGTCATTCCTTTGATTTTTAATGATTAGGGATGATTCTAATGCATACTATGATTGTTTTTGGCAAGTCTAGGTTTCTCAAAACATGGTGATATGGAAAGAAAGAATGCATGACAATGAGGATGTTGCTGCCGAGAGAAATGCAAGTTGTATTTCTGCATTATAGGACTGTGGGCTCCTAAAGTTATTCAAGAGCGCAAGCATGGTGTCGCATGAGTGATTACTAGAACACATACTGTAAATGTCGAATATAGAGCAACAATATTTCGAGGTGGGGGCCCATATTCTTACAGTGGAAGTAGAGGATGTCTACTTCTTGGAAGGTATGTCGAGATGGGGTGCCCCCATCTCACTGACAGGATCCCATGGAGGGTATATTACCACTCGAGAGCTTGTAGATTGTCACTATGCACCAGGGACAGGTACATCATGGAAGAAGATCCCCATCAAAGTAGTGATTGATAGGGCCCTACAAAAAATCCTATTTACCATGTAGAGGGTGCCCGGGAGTCATGGTGTGCATTAGGCTTCTATGGAACACATGTTGTACACCATAGGGGCCATGGCACCCACGCTGTTCAACTGGACGGAAGCCGTGCTTCCAATCTTCAAAGATCAGCTCACTAAGTGTCGGCAGGGAGAGATAAATTAGTTTGGATTTGGTTCCATTTTATCCTGCTTCTTCTTCAAGCAGGTTCCACAAATGATACCTCAGGTGGTCTTCCAAAGTCTGAGAGCACGGGACCCCCATATGCTGAGGTGGGTCCAGGTCATGGCTCGCATAGGAGCAGGTAGGGGAAGGGTGAAGTTCGGTGACCCATTCTTCATATGGCTCCAAGATCAGATCCTCATGGTTGAGGATTATACTTACGCAGGTACGGACTTCACCGGAGATCCTGACGTACCACTCCCACCTAGCGGAAAGTGGGGTGACATCGGTAAGAAGCAAGAAACCCTAAAATGGATGAAATGCTTTTATGTTTTTTAATGTTTTATATTTTTTATGTTAAGTGATGATACTTGTATATTCTCATGTAGATGTAGGAGCAGCGTGACCTGGAGGACAATCTCCATTGGATAGGCGAGCTAGAGCCCGCTTTTTACCATAGAGTGATGATATCACCAAGGAGCTGGAGGAAGACCTGGAGAGGTTGACCTTAGATATCCTAGATGCTAACATAGATGACCTCCCGATGAGATATTAGAGATCCACAGTGGGAGTACCAGGTCGATTCAGTAGGTTGCTACATAGGGTGGCTCGAGCAGTGATGTGCCATCACAAGCATCACTAGTGTATGAGATATGTACTGAAAGCTGACAGCTTCAGGATTTTGTATGATGATTTTTCCTGAAAGACTACATGCTTCAGATGAGGTCTCAAGACCTATTTTTGTAAATGTTTTTGTATATATATATATATACAGACTTTTACATGGTGTTTATATGTTTCAAATGGAAAATGCATTTTATATGAGTTTTATGTGTCTTTGAATGTTTATTTACAATGTAACATGTTTGATTTCGACGTCATGAATGGGAAATATGCCAATATAGGATGTAATTATCTAATGAGTTAGCAACTACATTATGTTTCCTATGGATATGCCTATAAGTAATGGTTTCAAATGACCTTTCTAGCAAATGTACTCCCTGGAAGAGACAGAGGAGCACCGGGTTCCTAATGGTGTAGACATGGTTTAAGTGGCAAACCATGAGTTCTGAGTCCATCAAGAATACTAGATTATGAACATCCTGGGAGGCAGCTTTAGTAAGAATACCGATGACTGCTTCATACTCAGTGATGTTATTAGTAGCAGGACCTATACAAACCACTCCTGAATTGACCAAATATTCAGCTGGGGAATAGAGGACCTAAGCAGCCAAGGAAAGATTCAAGGTGTGGTGGAAAGCACCATCTGTGAAGCCGTAGAAATCCATTTGAATGACCAAAACATGGTATAAACAGATGTAGACACTAAAATCAAAACCATCTTGAAAATCGTAAAAGAAAACTGAAATCCAATCAATATACATATATATAAGATACTACCCAAGAAAGACCTAGGCATAGTACCATTTTAGGTACAACCCATTGCGAGGTTTCCCCAAAGGGATTCCATCATAATCAATGAGCTCATAAGCTCCTTTCTCTAACACCTTATAAATAACGAAAGGTCTATACCACATGGATTCGAACTTACCCTTCCCTAGTTTGTCATATCTAAGATCATAGGTAAATACCAGGTCACCCTTGTTAAAGACATGAGGCTGGATAGATTTATCATATTGCGACTTGATGCATTTCTTATGTGCCTCATTAGCCAAGGCAACATCTCTCTGAGTCTTGTCAAGGTTACTCAAGTACACAAATATTTCTTCCTCTGTGGAAGTGTCTGGGAGAAGTTCTACAACAAGTTGTAAGGATGGATTTTGACATTGGATTGGTAAGATAGCTTCAAGTCCGTGGAAAAGATGGAATGGCATGAAACCAGTATCCATTCTCACAGAAGTTTGATAAGCTCAAAGAGAAGAGAAAAGAATGTGGTGCCAGTTGTATTTATGATCTCCAATCATCCGAGAAAGCATAGTTTTCAAAACTTTGTTAATGGCCTCTACCTAACCATTAGCTTGTGGATAATACGGTGCAGAGTTTTTATGGTGAAAATATAGCTTAGAACTCAATTCCTCCACCATATGATTATGGAAATGGGATCCATGAGCAATAGCGATGGACTATGAAACTCCAAATCTAGCTATGATATGATTGAACAAGAAAAGGTGGTTGTCTTACCATATTTTGCATATGTAGGCATGGCCTCAGCCCATTTTGTGAAATAATCAATGACTACAATGATGTAACCATGCCCCCTAGCTGAGGTAGGATTAAAATGCATGAAGTCAATCCCCCATTTGGAGAATGGGCCAATGGCAATGATGGGGTGTAGCGGAGCAGGATGGGTGCGCTTTTTAGGATAAAAATGTTGACAACGTGGGAATTGCTTAACAGCCTCATGACAGTATTTGAAGATAGAAGGCCATAAATATCTAGCGCGAAGGATTTTTTGGGCTATATCCATCCGAGATAAATGAACGCCACACGCTTCAGAGTGGCAATCATTGAACACATGTTCAGCCTCCTCATGGGTGAGGCATCACCAGAGAATAGAGTTAATCCCACATCTATACAAGGTATCATTCAGGATGAGATAGTATTTTGTGTGGTGACAGATATGGCAGAGATCATCATGAGATAAATGTGGCTAAAATCACTGTGTTTGGAGATAAATAAGCAAATCTCCACAACAAGGATCTGTAGTGCTAATCAAATACATCAATTCATCCAAAAATGAATTACTGGGCTTAGATTCCGTTGAAGCATAGGGAAGATCACACATAAGCTCAGCAAAGACCAAGGATTTCTTTGATGTGGCCTTGGAAAACTCCAGATCAAACTCCTGAAGGATGACGATCCAGCAGTAGTATTTTCCGCTGAGCACCTGATGAGTCAAGATGTAATACATCGGGTTCTATTATTCCAATACGTTGCTAGTGCAGAGCAGAATGTAGTGATGAAAATTTTGTACAACAATGATCCTGGCCAATGCTAACTTTTCCACACGTGAATAACGGGTTTCAAAATCCATGAGATTCTTACTGGCGTAATAAATCACATGCTCCTAACCATGGAGATTTTCCTGCACTAAAACCATGGTGATGGTATTAATGGAGGTAGAAATATACAAGAGAAAGTCCTTTGAATAATACGGGGGGTGTATCACAGGTGAATGCATCAGAGCATGCTTGATATTATAAAAGGCATGTTGGGCTTGGTCATCCTGGAAGAATGGAGTTTTCTTCTTCAGGAGATGCATATAACCATGCGTTTTCTCTACGAAATTGCACACGAAATGGCGGAGAAAGTTTGTCTTCCCTTGCAAAATTTGGAGTTCAAGGAGATTAGTTGGGGCTGGTAGATCTAAAGTAACATCAATATTTAAAGGATTGATCCGAATGCCATCTTTGGATACCACAAAGCCTAGCAGATGCCTCGTCTTAGTGCAGAAAACATATTTATGCAGATTGAGCTGTATATTATAATGATGACATCTCAGGAATATGTGTCTGAGATGACCAGGGTGGTCCTGCCATCGCTGTGAATGAGAAAAGAGGCCGTCAAGGCACGGTTCAACAATATGTTTAATATCATGAAACACATAGGACATCATGCGCTGGAACATGGCTCCAACATTTTTTAAGCCAAAAGGTAACTTCTTATATGCAAAGGTTCCCCATCGGAAAATGAATGCCGTCTTATGCTGATCGGCAAGTAATATATCAATTTGATTAAAGCTAGAGAATCCATCCATGAATGAAAAGATAACACCTCCACCCACATTTCCAATCATATTCATGAGTGGAGAAGGAAGAGAAGGATTATTAAGGCCCCTATTCCGGATCAGTTATTAGCTAATTGGTTCACGAAATCCTTGTTGCCTCATATTCCCTGAGATGTGGCTATGGGTGGTGTTGTTACCAAAGAGCAGGCTATCAGTCATGCTCAGTACCTATACTTGGTCTATTCCCAGTATGGAACTCTTTATGACCTAATTCCTCAAGCTCCTCTCCCTAGGACTGATCCTACCAAGCCACCAGCAGAAGTACCTATTGATGGGATTGTTGGTTCAATCCAGTCCCCATCAGCAGTGAAACCTACCAAACAACCCCAAAATACCACCCCTACTTCTTCGATTCCTAAGGTTTTTGCCGAGGTCAATTCTATTCAAAGTACTCAAACCCTAGGTAATAATAAAAAGAAAGGTAAAAATAGTGATAAGAAACCTGGAAACCAACAGGATACTCCAAGACCAACCAACAGTGATAACGACAAAGGGAAAAGGAAGGAAAAATATCCCTATCTGCTATGTGGTGGTGACCACTTTTCAAAGGAGCTTCCTTGTTGGGATGAAATCTCCTAGTTTTTGAAGTCCAATCCCACACCTGCAGTACTTACGGATCCTTTTCCCTCTCAACAAGAACTGATAGACCACATGTCTAATTAGGGTAACTCTAGTTCGTCAAAGGAAATTTGTATGATGTCTTCATATACCATCAATCTACAAAGTCGAAGTCAAAATTATGACAAACCCATAGACAAAAAAGAAGATCATTCTTCTTTAGGGAAAAATCCCTCTACCAGTTCTCCTGAATCCTCGTCAACTGTCCCATTATCTACCAAGAAGCCTACTCTTGACATGATTTTGTGCCCACCTAAGAGTACTCTTCGGAAGGCTGTCTTTAATCCCAATGCCCGAGCTACTCAATGTTATAATGTGGTTGAAGATCTCGCTCAGGAACCTTGTGCAATGTCTACCTTAGAGGTACTCCAAAGTTGCCCCACACAACGTAAAAAATTGTTGATAGCATTAGGAGCTTTAGACACGGATAATACTAACTTAATTCATTTCAATGTTGAGAACTATAAGCCTATATTACCGCATAAACTTGCTTTTCAGATCCTTACGGAAGTAGTGGGAAAGAAAGTTTTTTGAATGGTACTGGATGAAGGAGCTTCGACCTCAGCTTTGGCTTTGACTTGTTGGAAGGCTCTCGGCTCTCCTGAGCTTGTCACATCACCTACGACCCTCAAGGCCTTTGACGGATGGGGTTTCCAACCCCATGGTCTCATATCAGCCCTAGCAGTCGAGCTGGGGGAAAAATCCGTTTCCATCCAAGTAGAAGTGGTAGATGCCCCTTTATATTACAACCTCCTTCTAGGAAGGAATTGCTTCTATGCCATGACTGTTGTTTCCTCAACAATATTCTGAACAGTCCAATTTCCACATATAGGGAGAATTGTTATGATTGATCAACTTGATTTCTATACGCCAGATTTTACTACCTCTATGACTAATAACATCCCCATGTTAGGTCAGTCCCCTCCACCTTACCAATGGATTGGGGTAGGCATATTTAAGGATTCATCCCTTATGAGGATTTTTCCATCCATTCCTCCTAGCACGGATACTATGAAAATCCATATGATCACCTCATTTGAGTATAAGCCTAAGGGTAAACATGTTGTTGAGTCCACCTTGTTAAATCCACATGACGCTATGTATGACACCATTCAAACCTTTTTCAATGACCACATGGATGACCTTCTTCTAGTGGCTTCGGATCCTTACCATTTACTGTACTTGTTAGAACCTTCTCTTGCCATTCTAGATTATCTCTCTGAGAATTTTCCTTCTGATAAGTCCATTGAGGAGATCATGAATAAGAATGAGCCCATTTGGTAGGATCACCATCATAGATCCATGTTCCTCCCCAACACCAGTTCGGTTAGCCATGATTTTGCATCCTTGTTTCCTATTGATATTGTCAACGTTCCCCATAGTCCTATATTGTTGTAAGATATAGATTCTGAAGGAAACCTTCGCAACATTACTCAAATGAACCTGACCAGTGGAACACCTTGCTATCCGCAGGAGGTGAAATATTCCAGTTAACAAATCTGGTGACTCCGCTGGGATTGAAAATTATCCCTGGACGTCGTAGATACTTGGAATGTAATGCCTCGATAGTTACCCTGTGTACCTGCAATATGCTTCAACATACAAAAACATTGAAACTGCTAGAATATAATCTACTGATCCATGTTAGTGACTAAGGAATCTAATAACATACATGTGAAATCAAACAACAACAATATATGTGGGACAGAAATCAACTTGCATTAATATAGAAATATGAAGACGTTTACAACCAAGCCTTAGTGTTGACATCCATCTCCACGAAACCAAGTATTCTCATCCCCATAAGCTTTGACTCTAGCTCTCTATACTCTCCAAATGATCTTAGGCCAGGTGATCAATCCAACAGCATAACAATACCTTAAGAGTTACCCCTCAACCATGAATATGAGCTTGTATTTATAAGGCTCAATGGATGAGGTGGCCTCTAACATCCTAGGATGAGGGATATCAAGCTCAACTAACCCACAATGGTAGGGATAAGGGAGGACATGAGGCTTATCATCTAGAAGCCTCAAGAAACTTCTCTTTTTCCCTTTTTACCCAGGGTACCGTGTTTCTCCTTCAATGACAAAGTGGTTATGGTGAAAAACACGTATGGATTAAGGGCCATAAGCAGTGGCACCAACTGTGGACAACAAGGGATAGGCTGTGCGAACAAGGTACCACTCCTGGACAACAGAGGAAGCACGATGCTGGGAATTTTCATGGAATATTGACAATTAGCATGAGTTTCCACTCCAAGAGCTGGGATTTAGGGCAAGTAGCTATGTCAAATGTCTTACCACATAGTGGTGATAGGATTTCAGTATAACACCAGCAATTCAACAAGTGCAATGTTAATGGCATCGACATCTCCACTCGAATGCAATGCTATTTAATAAAGTAAACATGAAATATGGTACTTAGATTCAGGATGCAGCAATCACATGACTGGTAATTTAAATTTGTTTTCAGTCTAGATAATTCAGTTAAAACTGATGTTACACTTGGAAAAAATGTCCAAGTTACTGTCTTAAGAAAAGGAACTGTTGATATTCTAACCAAATAGGGGGAGAGTAAGTATATCCCTGATGTCTATCGCGTCAAAGGTCTGAAACATAATTTGTTAAGAATTGGGAAACTGATACAAAAAGGCTACAAAGTCTATATGGAAGATGATCAATGTGTGATCAAAGACAAGCATCGAAGCGACCAGCTAATAGAAAAAGTGTCAATGTCAAGCAATCGCTTGTTTCCATTGAGGATAGTTCCCGACATGAAAGGGAAGTCAAACAAATGAGCTGCATTCAAGGAAGAAAGTGAAGAAAAAGTCAAGCTCCTTGACAACAAAGAAAATGGCAACGCTAATTTGAAAGATGCATTTTAGACAGAAGTTTAGGATGAATCCTAGTTGTGGCATTTCAGATTTGGACATCTGAATTATGGTGGGTTGAAGTTGCTGCACACAAAGAATATGGTGAAGGGATTATCATTGATCGACAGACGAGAGAGGTTTTGTGAAGGCTGCATTTTTGGAAAGCAGCACAGAGAGACGTTTCCAGTTGAAAAGTCTTATAGAGCACGCACACCACTTGAAATTGTGCACTCTGATATTTTTGGTCCAATGAAGACATCATCCATTGGTGGCTGCAAGTATTTTCTAACTTTTATTGATGACTAAGCAAGAAAAACATGGGTATATTTTTTGAAACATAAATATAATGCTTTTAGTTATTTTGAGCAGTTCAAGGCACTGATGGAGAGCCAGAGTGGACATCGCATCAACATCTTAAGGACCGACAAAGGAGGTGAATATGTTTCAAATGAATTTTTGAATTTTTGTAAGACCCATGGTATACAGAAACAATTCACTGCATGGCATACACCTCAGCAGAACAATATTGCCGAAAGAAAAAACAGAACCATCATGGAGATGGCACACAACATGTTGGCAGCCAAGCATTTTCCAAATGAATATTGGGGTGAAGTAGTCGCAACTAATGTATACATTATGAACCGTTCTCCAAAAAAGAGTGTGAAGAACAAAGTTCCCCAAGAACCATGGACAGGTACGAATCATAGTGTTTCCCATTTAAAAGTTTTTTGTTGTGTTGCATATGCTCATGTTCTAGATGAGCTGAGAAGGAAGCTAGACAAGAAGGGACAAAAATGTATTTTTGTCGGCTATTCAAAAGACACAAAAGCATAGAAGTTGTATTATCCCACCACAAGGAAAGTGATAATCTGTCAAGATGTTCAATTTGTTGAGAATGAATCATGGGATGGAACCATTCACATAAATGTCAATATTGTGTCGAACGTCGACAATGATGATATGGAAGAGGAAGTGGTTCAAACACCACATGTAATTCAATCGATCATAGCACCATTGACTCCCATGACACCACGACATGGTCCAACACAAGGACCATTGACACAATTAGTAGCTCAAGCTACACCAACAAGTACACCAAGAGGACAATAGACTCCATCAAGCATTTCGTGAAGGTCGACATCGATAGAACCAGTGAAGACAAGAAGTCTACTGGAGATATATGAAGCTGGTACAGCTAATTAATGAAGCTGGTACAGCTAATTAATTATCTCTCTTTGCATTATTTTCTCCTATATATGATCCACTAACATTTGAAGAAGCTGTTGATTAATAAGTATGGGCACAAGCCATGGATGAAGAAATATAATGCATTGAGAAGAAATAGACATGGGAACTGGTTGATGTACCAAAAGATAAAGATGTGATCATTTTCAAATGGATTTACAAGACAAAGCAAGATGCTGATGGGAATTTGCAAAAGAACAAAGCAAGAATGGTAGCAAGAGGGTTCACTCAGCAAATGGTCATTGACTTCAATGAAACGTTTGCACCTGTTGCACACATGGATACAATCAGAATAGTTTTGGCCATTGTTGCACAAAACAAATGACATGTTCATCAAATGGATTTCAAGTTGGCATTCTTAAATGGTTATATATAAGAGGAAGTATATGCAGAACAACCACAAGGGTATGAAGTTCCAAGTCAAGAACATAAAGTGTACAGATTGAAAAAGGCACTCTATGGGTTGAAGCAAGATCCTAGAGCTTGGTACAGTCGGATTGATTCCTATCTCCCTAAAAATGGATTTCACAGAAGTGAAAGTGAATCGACTTTGTACACCAAAGACGATGAGCAAGGTAAGATTTTAATTGTCTGTCTGTATGTAGATGATTTAATATTTACTAGTGATTTTGGCATAGCAGATTTCAAAGCAACCATGGAAAGTGAATTTGAAATGACTGATCTTGGGCTTATGAATTTTTTTCTTATCATTGAAGTTCACCAGTCTGTAAGTGGTATTTTCATATCATAGACAAAGTATGTGCAGTGAAGTTTTAAAAATATTTAACATGTCTAATTGCAAGACAACCCAAACACCATTAATAACAGGTTTAAAATAGAGCAAGGATGATGAAGAATCCACTATAGATCCTACGTTGTTGAAAAGGATTGTTGGAAGCCTTATGTATTTGACAACAACAAGACCAGACATTGCTTATGGAGTAATTCTGATCTCAAGGTTCATTGAGTCACCAAAAAAATCACATTGGCAAGCAAGTAAAATAATTTTGAGGTATGTAAGTGGCACAAAATACCTTGGTATTATGTATTCAACCTCAAAAAAATTTAAACTCATTGGCTACATTGACGGTGACAATGGAGGAAACATAGATGACAGGAAAAGAACATCTGGGCACACATTTCATTTTGGTACAGGTGTTGTTTCATGGGATTCAAAGAAGCAACCCATGGTAAATTTGTCTTCACCTGTAGCAGAGTATGTTGCAGCAACAAGTGTTGCATGTCAAGTTGTCTAAATGAGGAGAGTGTTAAAAGACTTGTCATAGAACCATCAAGAACCAACAACAATCTTCTGCGACAACAATCCAGCCATAGCATTATCAAATAATCATGTGTTTCACAAGAGAACCAAGCACATCGACACAAGGTTTCATTTCATAAGAGAGTTGGTGAACAACAAGGAAATTTGTTTGGAATTTTGTAGGTTTAAATATCAACTTCCAGTCATTTTTACAAAGGCATTGGAAAAGGATACTTTTCAGTATCTACGTAGTTATCTTGGAATGACAAGTTCTACTCTGTGAACTCTGTCATAAACAGAGCATGTCTAAGCTTTGAGACATTTTGTAAATTTTGTTTTAAAAATCCCCATCTGCTCATAATTAAGGGGGAGTGTTTGAAATATTATTCACTCCTAGATCCGTACCTAACTCTCACCTGACTCTGTCAGAGTCTGTATCAGTCAAGATCTTGTCGGTCAGTTTGACAAGAAGGAAGAGTCCACAATTTGGCAATGTAAAGAAGTCGAATTTATTTTGGAAGCTAATTTGTTAGGTAGATAGTTATTACAGTCTTTAATGGTGAGTCAGTCGACTCATGTAGAAGCAAATTTCAGGTTTCCTATAAATAGAAGAAGGAGATTGTAAATTAAGTCAGATAGTACAGAGAACTCTCAGTGAGAAAGGAGAGAAAGAGAAGTTGAAGCTGAAGCTTCTATGTATGTGATTCAGTTGAAGAGCTGAAGCTCTATAAAAGGATTAGTCGATGAGTCGACAAGTCTGGATAGACAAGTTTGTAATACCTTTGTTATTTCTGCATAGTTATATATATGAAATAGTTTATGGTTGAATGCATGTTTATTTGGACACACAATATTTCCAGATTTACTTGTGTAAATGTTGTTCAAATTTACCAGTTAAGTGAAAGATCAAAGAACCCATAAATTTCTCAGCACGTGAAAGTTCTAGGCTTTACGACACATTGGTCGACTCAAGTCTTTCTACATATTTGGGTATATGTTTTATAAGTTCTTTGGATTTTTTATTGTTTCCATATTTACTCTATCTTACTCACAGGTGAAAATCATTTGTAATTTCTTAAGTCTCTTAAACTAAGAAAAATACTTGGTAGATTTCTAGCAAAGTGAACCGACAAGGTCGGTTGAGTAAGCCGACTTGAGAGTTTGAAGAGGTCAGCTGACTTGAGAGGTCGAAGAGATCAACCAACTTGATAGGTTGAAGAGGTGAGCCAAATTAGAGGTCAAAGTCAGTCGACTTCTAAGTGACAAGTGGTCGAGGTAAAATCAGTTGTTAGAATCGACAAGTAAGTCAAAGTAAATAAGTCAAGTTGAAAGGCCTACCAAAGTTGGTAGACTTGTCTTTTCGGGAGATAGACAAGTTTCACCCGACAAGTGCAAAAAGAAAAAGAGTTTGGGGTGAAAAAGTAAAATTAAATTTTAATATTAACTGAGCGGTAAACTCAAGTTTAGTCGGCTTGGTTTTGGATAACAATACCTAGGTTAGAATTAACATTAGTATATCCTCTTCAATATTATAGAGGAATATTATGGAAACTATCAACATCTTGAATTTGTAAAATTAAATATGATTTAAAAAAATATAAATTATTATATAATAAATAATTTATAGATTTCCAAATACCATTCCAAATTATGAATGAAAGCTACATTTGAATTTACTTGGTTTCTTTTATATATAAAGCAATTTATACATTTACAAATAGAATTACAAATTATGAATTAATGCTACATTCGTAATTTACTTGGTTTTGGTTATATATAAAATAATGTATAGATTTAAAAATATAATTTCAAATTATGAATGAAAATTATTTTGGAGTTTACATGGTTTTGGTTTTGAATATTTAGTTTTATATATAATTTCTTATGTCCTTAATATTTAGTTTTTGAATATTTAGTTATATAAGGGCTGGAATATTTAGTGTTATTTATTATTTGTTATGTTTTTTATATTTAGTTTTAGCATAAAAAGAAAAGAGCGGCTACCTATGATTTCCAAGTTTTTATTCACTATTAGGACAGGCTTGGTTACTCACCCGGGATACTAAACTTTACTTTTTTACTCTTCTTTCATCAAAAAGTTTCAATAAATATTATTGGCTAATAAAATCGCTACTTTGGGGAGCAACACATAAGGGTTTTCTAGCTTTGTCAATACTTTGGTGGTTAATCAAATGGCTCTATGCCTAAAACAAGATAAACTATAGACAAAGCTAAGAGGTCCTTCAAGAAGTAAGGGGAAGGTAAACCTTGGGCTAGCACATACAAATAAAAATAATAAGTAGGGTGACATCCCACTCCCCTAACAACCAAATAAGTAAACTCCTCACAAGTACAAATAAATAATAAGTAGGCTAACATCCCACTCCACTAACAACCACATAAGTAAATGACTGGATAAATTTGAATTCTTTCTATAACTATTTATTTGAAAATCTACATATTTCTTTTAAATTATTCTTACAATAATTATTAATTATGTTAACTTTTACATCTAAGTTAAAAGAAGAAATACTATCTAATTCCACAGAGATCAAGAGAAAAATAATTCTATTTTATTACAGTGAATTGTACAGGCACATATACATCAATGGATCAATTTCTAGATCCTACAATCGAGCTGCTGATCCTACAGTCATGCTGCAGATCCTATAATCAAGCTGCAGATGCTAAAAAAAGGATAGGAGACAACCATCTACAGGATAGGAAAGAATCATAGAGAGAATAGGAAAGAATGGGTAAGAATAGGAAAGAATCAGTCCATATCGCAACACTCCCCCTCAAGTTGGTGCATAGATGTCACACATGCCCAACTTGCCCAAAAAATTTGAGAACACTCGACTTGAAACTGCTTTGGTGAGAATATTGGCCAACTGATACTCTGATCAAATATTAGGCAACTCCACAATCTCCTGATCCAACTTCTCCTTAACGATGAATCTATCTACCTCCACATGTTTTGTTCAATCATGTTGAACTATATTATGAGCAATATCACATGCTACTTTATTATCACAATACAGTCGAATTAGCTTCCTAGGCAGATAACCCAAATATTTGAGGAGAAGTCTTAGCCACAATGCTTCACATACTTCAAGTGCCATACCTCTAAATTCAACCTCTCCAATTGATCGGGCAACAACATTCTTTTTTTTGCTTCTCCACGTAACAAGGTTACCTCCTATAAAGGTGAAATAACCTAAAGTAGAATGCCTGTCATCGACTACTCCAGCCCAGTAAGCATCAGTATATGCATCCTCGCTTTGACAATCTTCATTTTTAGTGAATAAAATTCCTTTTCCAGGAGCAGATTTCATATATCTCACAATGTGCATAATTGCAGTCATGTGTTGCTCGCCAGGATTATGCATAAACTGGATAACAATACTCAAGGCATATGCAAGGTCCATCCTTGTATGTGCTAAGTACATCAATATTCCTATGAGTCTCTGGTATCTCCCATTATCAACTGGTACCTAATTAGACCCAACACATAACTTCAATCCTCATTCCATTGGTGTATCAACAGGTTGACATGTTGACATACCAGTTTCCTGTAACAATTCTAAGGCATATTTCCTTAGAGATATAAAAATCCCTTTATTAGATCGAGACACTTTGATCCTAAGGAAATATTTAAAGGGACCAAGGTATTTCATTTCAAATTCTCTGGACAAGTAATCTTGTAGAGCCTCCCTTTCTTCGGGATCATTTCCTATAACCACCATGTCATCCACATATACAATAAGTGCAGTTATCTTACCCTATTGTTTCTTCAAGAATAAAGTGTGGTCTGAGTTGGTTTGACAGTAACCAAAGGCTTTGGTATATTTTGTGAACCTTCCAAACCATGCTCTCGGATACTGTTTCAACCCATATAGTGAGTTCTTTAATCTGCACACCTTTCGACTATGTGTTTCTGGTATCATGCATCCTGATGGGAGTTCCATGTAAACTTCTTCAGACAACTCACCATGTAGAAATGCATTCTTCACATCAAACTATTGTAATGGCCAACCCAAGTTCACAGCAAGAGACAACAAGAATCGTACTGTATTGATTTTAGCTACAGGTGCAAATGTCTCTGTATAATCGTTTCCATAGGTTTGGGTGTATTCTTTTGCCTCCAATATCACCTTAAATATTTCAATTGCTCCATCTTCTTTGTAATTCATAGTGTAAACCCACCGACATTTGACTTCTTTCTTTCTTGGTGAATGGTCAACAAGTTCCCAAGTTTTATTCTCCTGCAAGGATTTCAACTGTTCATTCATAGCGGCTTTCCACCTTGGGTCAGCTAAGGCTTCCTGTACATTTTTAGAAATAGATATAGTAGATAACTGATTAACAAATGACTAGTTCAATTCTAACAAATGATGGTTAGACACATAATGACTCATGGGGTATTTAACTTTACTGGAAATATCAGGTTCATATGTGGGTTTAGGAATACCTCTAGTGTGATGTTGTGGTAGCTGTCTTCTACATGGTTCAGGAGCATCCTCAGCAAGAAATTGGTTTGGTGTATCAGTTGCCTATGGTGTGAGAGAGTCGGGCAGAGGTGGAGCCACAGCTTCAGTTTCTCGGTGTTCATCACTACTTGGATCCAAAGTCAAGCCACCCACATCCAATTCACCCACTTCTTGATTCATCCCATCAGAGAGTTCCCCTACTTCCGGGATGTGAACAACCACATCTTCAGAGATGTGATCATCATAGTCTAGAGTTTGAATTTCCTTCTGGTACTCCCCTTGAAGTTTAGGATCATATGAAAAATACGTAGAGTCTTCATGAAAAGTTACATCTAATGTAATAAACATTCATTAGGTTGGATGATGATAGCATCAATACCCCTTTTGATATGAAACATATCCGAGAAAGACACATCGTAGCGCTCGAGGAGACAACTTGTTGGGATGATGCTTATGGAGGAGTACAAAATCTACACAACCAAAGATGTGAGGAGATAAATTTGGGATGGCTATAGCAACAATCGCTTCAACGAGAGCTTGAGATGGTGTCTGGAAATTAATAGTGCTGGAGGGTACCTAGTTGATCAAATATGCTGTAGAGGTAAGTGCTTCTCCCCAATAGGATAACGGCATATGGGATTCTATAAATGAAGCACGGACAACCTCCAACAAGTGGCGGTTTTTTCTTTCAGCCACCCCATTCTGCTGAGGTGTATTGGGACAAGTAGTTTGATGAATAGTTCTATGTGCTTCCAGATATTGCTGAAGTTCAGAACTCAAATATTCTCCTCCATGGTCACTGCAGAGAACCTAAACTTGTGCATTGTACTGAGTATGAACCATTTTATAAAAATTTTGAAATAACAAATTCACTTCACTTTTAGACTTCATGAAGCACATCAAAGTCATCCTGGTATAGTCATTAATAAAAGTAACAAACCAATGTGATCCACCAAAGATAGTGAATTTGGATGGACCCCAAACAGAATGTATGACCATAAAAGGAACTGGACTTTTATTCAAACTTAATGGAAATGAAGCACGATGGCTTTTTGCAAGTTCAAAAACATCACAGCAGAAACTAGAAACATCAAATTTTACAAATAAACTAGGAAATAATTTCTTCAATTAACTAAAGGAGGCATGCCCCAAACGTTGATGCAAAAAGCATATTTCATATTTCTTATTCTCCCCCTTAGAGCCATCCACCATTAAAGCTTGATGTAACTTGTCCAAACTCTTTGACACTAAGTCCAAGTAATACAACTTTCCTCGCCTAACACCACCACCAATCATTTTCCTCATTCAAATTTCCTTAAACACACAAAAATCAGGCCAAAAAATTACAATACATAGTAAGGTAGTAGTGATTTGGGAAACTAACAATAGATTATAATCCAAAGACAGAACAACAAAATTAGAATCTAGATTTAATGTATCAGTGAGCGGTAAAGACCCTTCTCCAATAATTGGGGCCGAAGAGCCATTGGCAGTGGAAACAAATTTTTGTGCGGATGGTTTAAGAGGTGAGACATGTCTAGAATCAAACGTCATATGATCCATAGCATGGGAATAAATTATCCATGCACTATTAGAAACAAGTGTAGAAATATTTAAAACATTACCACCATTACTTGTCATTGCTGTTAATGTCGAGATCTGACCTGCAACACCATCTGCTCTCTTTGTTTCAACAACTGTAGCACTGGAGGTCCTCTTGGAATTCTTCTTTCGTGAATTGTGGCTATGATCCCACCATTCTGGATACCCCACAAGTTCAAAGCAGTGGATCTTGGTATGACTATATTTATTGCAATGAGTGCATTTTTATCTAGATTTATCAGCACCATCAGTGTTCTTAGGATGGCTTTAAGAAGATCAGTTCTGATTAGAGCGATTTCGAGTCACCATGGATGAAGCTTTACTATATTTCTAGTTCTCCATTCATCATTGTGAGTTGAACAGATTCACGATGGACCAAAGCATACCATGCTTCCAATTCGAGGATAGGATCCTTTCTCAAAATTTCACCATGGATTTGTTCGAATTCACCATCTAACCTAGCAAGAAAAATATGCACCCTTTGTCGCTGAACTGATTTTCAGTAAGATTCAACATCATTCTCACTTTCCATAATAAATTTATCATGATGATCAAACTCACAAAAGATCTTCGTTAATTCTCCATAATACACTAAGAGTGTTCCTCCATTCTATTTCATAGAGAAGGCCCTATGATTCAAGACAAACACCTACAATTCATCTGCTCCATCATAAAAATATTTTGAAAGATCTTTCCAAATATCTCAAGTGGCGGGTAAGCGAATATATCGCTTCATGATTTCTAGGGACATAGACATCAACAACCATCTCTTGAACTTTTGATTGTCTGCATACAACTTCTCATATCCATCATCCTTCTCGGTAGGTGACTCTGAATTACCAGGAATGAAAGAGAGTTTCTCCTTCTCAGCAATATGCATCTCCATGATTTGAGACCACAAATCATACTTTGTTTCATCAAGTACAATCCCTGCATTGAACGACGAACCTTCAGATTGAATAATAATGGGAGCAGATTTGGTCCCAGAAGTTTTAGAATCTAAGTCGTCCATGGTTCAATGGAGAGTACTAATGATTTAAGCTTCTTGGATTTGATACCAAGTTCAAAATAGAGTTCAAGAGAATAATAATTCAGTTTTATTACAGTGAATTATATCGGTACATATACATCAATGGATCAATTTCCAAATCCTACAATCGAGCTATCGATCCTACAGTCATGCTATAGATCCTATAATCAAGCTGTAGATCCTAAAAAAGGGTAGGAAACAACCTTCTATAGGATAGGAAATAATCATAGAGAGAATAGGAAAGAATGGGTAAGAATAGGAAAGAATCAGTCCATATCGCAACAATTACCACCAATCTCATTATCATCAATCCATTTGAAGAAATGGGAATAGATCTATAGACTTAAATACAAATGATAATGAAAATAAATCATGATCAGTTAGATCTATCTTTCCTAACAACAGAGGTTTAATGAATAAAACTCAATACAAATGTCTGTCCAGAAGAAGAGCTAGAGGATTCTCTAGATTGTGCACAATGTTGCTACCTACAAGAGGTCTCCCTAGGTACGACCCTTGGTGATCCCATTTTCCTACTCGTGTTGGGTCTGAATTGGCAATGTCACAGGGTATTTGGTAAGTAGGGATGGTCCCTTGGGTCCGCACCCATATGGAGTCTGGTGGTTATCCATTTAATAGCTCACAATAGATGAAGTCATAAAAAGGATCAAACAAGCTCGGTTTCAAGTGTAATTGTAACATTTTATCCTATGTGGTTGGTTTCAAGACTAACTGTAACATTGTATTATATTTGGCTCTAGTTGTTTAGAGTTCGTCAAATATATTGTGGCTATTAACCACTATAATACTATAGACACCCATTGTATAGTTGGTCTTAAATTTGGACTTGTTTAGTGTTTGCTTGTGTTGATAGGGTTTTATTGAACTTTCTGAATACTAGTACACTAGATCAAATAAGATTTACAAAATTTATTTTATTTTATCAATAAGTTAATAGAAAATTGACATAGAAGCATTATGTAAAATGATTAAAGAAATATTTTTTTTAATATGATTTCCTTTCCGATTATTTCAATGGAATTAGATATAGAAGTAATTAATGTCTATATTAACTTTGAATTTATAATCAAATCATTATACATCAACAATTTTAACTTGAAATAATTATATTTTTTTATTTTTTATTTTTAATGGAGTAACAGTGAGTGAGTTTAGGATTAAATTATTACTATAACTATTATAATTAATGTTCTAAAAAGAATAAAATAATGTTAATCTATAACATATGTGATAATTATGTACCATTTCCAGCATATGATTCTCTGAAAAGTTTTGTTTATATCTCAGGAAAAAAATACCTTAACTACTTTGTATTTTTTTACTATTATTAGTGTGCTTATATCCCGTCTTTTATGAAATTTTCAACCTTCAAGCTAATTGGTATTTGGTATTGACAATGTACAATATTTTATTGAGCAACGTTTTGTTACAGAGAGCTCTGTCAACACTATTGTCTATAGCAAGCAATGTAAACCTACAAACCACATAACAAGCTACAATAAAAACAAACTTTTAAAGTAAACGAATTCCATTCAGGGAATGTGAGTTTGAGTCCATTCATCGCATACAAATATAGCTAACCAAATATACATTTTCCTCTAGATTAGAAATAGTGAAGGGACCAATAATTCAAGCGAATTGGTATTGAGAATGTACAATATTTTACTTTATTTACTTAAGGAAAATAATTGAGCATTTTAGGAGTTAGAATTTCATTTATTTATATATCATGTTTTTTAGTTTTTAGTTTTAGTTTATTTCAATCACATAAACAAATCCACAAATTACATATACTATAGTTTCTAAAAAGTTATTTAAATTTTCATTTACTTATATATCATGTATTTTTAGTTTTAGTTTATTTCAAGCTTTCAAACAAATCCACAAATTACATATACTAGAGTTTCTAAAAAGTTATTTTAAATTGATTTGTTATGGAGAAATTCTAAGCTTCTTTTTAACATATCAAAAAGTAGATGATGTACATTTTAAACTGATTTGTTAATATTTCTAACTACATCTCATGTAAATACATTGCATTCAACAAAATAGTTATATCATTTGATCGTTGGGAGGGGATTTCACATCTTAATTCATGAAATACTTTCAAATTATTTGCTATTAGTAATTCAAATGTTTAGCTGTTCAAAATTCTTACTTGGACTTAGCTTTTGTGCCTAAACAATGAATATTTATTATCAGAAATAACATAGCTAATGTCATTCATACAACTGGTTTAGATTTGGGTTAAAAATATTAGTTAAAAGAACTAGCAAGCGTATATCATTTCGTTCAAAAATCAAGCTACCAACAAGTTATACCATTTAGTTTGAAAACCAAGTTACTCAACATTCAGGCTTTCTATCCTTAAAAACAAGAAATATGTAGCTTTGCTACTAAATCTTATTATCTACTTGCATTGTGAACAAAACTCATACTTGAAACCATTTGCCTCAACTAAGCCTATGATGGCTATCAAAACCAAAGAGTTCGCATTTATTTAACGTTCCTTTGTTTGTCTCAACATTGGCTTGAACAAATTGCAACTGGCTTTCACTTATGGCAATCTCAATACACACAATAATAAATGACAATCTCAATACAAACAATAATAAATTAATAATTTTTTTCCAGCAATGGTCGAACCAAAATGCAATGCATGAATCAATATACTAAATGAATAATGTGTGAATGACCCATTGTGTTTGCATATTTAAAAGTACATAGTGTTTTTATTTTGGTATATAGTGAAAAATAACTTGTGCATGACCCAATGGGGTAAAGAATATTTAATGTAATTCAAAATATTTTATTTATAAATAAATAAATGATGAGACAACAACTTAGGGAAGTTGTTAAAATTGTGTTTACTGGTTAATTGGTGGAGGAGACTAGGTGGAGAGTAAACTGACAAGTGGTGGCATCCTCAAACCACTTCCAACTGTTGCAGGTGGAAACTTCCCTATATTTGTGGTCATGAATCGCTAAGAAAGTGGAATCAGAGCAGATGGCTCATTAAATTAAAATTGACCCAAAAGACCTAGGCATCTCTACAAAATTTCCCATTGAAGACAGCTGAGGTTGCTCATTCTAGAGGTGATCATTCATGGTGAATGAATTTACGCAAGAGAAATTCAATGGAGGGGACTACTGAAGTGAGTTTGATGGGTTAACTACTAAGACTGAACTTGATGCAGCTTCTAGGATGAAGTTCATACTGCTGTGAGCATATTTTAATTACTGAGGTAATTGGACTAGTCAGGTGACTTAGGTCTTAAAGTTGTATTCTCCAGCGAGTTCTCTACCAAGAAGACCAGGAACAAGATCGGGGGTATTGAGGAAGCATTGTTTGAGAACTACCTAGGAGTTTGGTTGGGAGGAATAACCTCCTTAAGCTTTTGTCGTCTTGTCATTAACAGGTTCTATTTTTCTTTATGTTATTTGTTTATTGTCTTTAATAAAATGTTTAGTAGTTTCTAACTACATGCACGTTAGTATTTTAGGGCTTATGAAGGAAATAATAACTATGTAATGTTAGACTTGGTAGAATTATAGATTATGTTAGAAATAGAAATGAATATGTAAAATGTGAAATAGATATAATTAGAATTCCCAAACTATATTTTTCCACACCTAACTCAGGTAGTACTCTAGTACAGCTCGGTGTTTAGGTGAATAAGATTATTCTTTTACTTGAATGAAAAATGTAACTAGATTTTACCTAGTTTACTTATGATTTCTACTGTATAGAAGTATTAAATATTGTCTGTATTTATTTACTTCAGCTAAACTAAAAGATAGGTATGTAAGAAAATACTAATAATCTTATTATAGAAATAATTCCAGTATTAGTATTCTAATAAAATATAGAGATTATGGTTTAATAAATAAACATAAGTAAAGTAAGTAGGCTAACATCTAAAAAAGGGAAATAGGTAAGAAGAATTTGTAAAACATTTTTATAACATTGAAATTCGAGACATTGTGTGTCTTTGTCTAAGACATAAGGATTCTACTAAATCTATTTAAAACTACAAAAGTATCTACAGTAATATACCACTTAAAATCCGAAAGATAAATATTTCCTTTTTACTAGTATGCAGCATGAAAACCCTAATTATTTCTTAACTGGGAATTTAAACAAACTGTAAAAATCATTAAGGAAATTATTAAATAAACAGTGCTCGTATCGAACTAAAATCTGTAGGTAATGCTATTATTTATTATCAAATAGAGCTAAGAGTTATTAAGTACAAATAAGGCTATTATTAAACTATAGGATTTATACAATAATTATCCCTTTAAAATCAAAAACCAAAATAAAATATCACCCTTAAAACACAGTAATCTTCCCATAAACTGTGCATTGAAAATCAGTATAATACAGGGTAATAATGAAAATATTACTTATACAAATTATTGATTAAAATAATCCAATAATAATTAAACCATTTGCAAATACAGAATCCTTTATTAAGGATTGGATTACAACCTTTAGAGTCACAGGGTCGAAGCTCAAGCCGACTATTGAAACCAAAAGGCACAAAATCTTTTATATTAAAAAGTAACAAAATATTTTTACTGACACGAGAATAAAATCCTGTTCACATTACAACACCGACTGTTTCACACTCTTCCATTCCTAAAATTTGTTGTAAAAACTGAAGCAACACTAGACATAGGTCGACAAGCCTCTCTGAGTTCGGACCTAGGCTTGTTTTAAAATAAAAACAAAATCGTTTACATTGCTCAAGCCGTAAGGCTAAAAATATTTTATAAAACCATTTTACATCATAGCTTCAAGAGCTTGCTTTTCTCTACATGAAGTACCCATAAGGGTTTCTAAATAATAAAATTGACATGCAGTAAACAAGATTAAAAACATAACTAACAGAGAACCGAGGTGATGCATTCACCCACAGGAAACACTTCCGATAGCCATAACCTCATGCAGGAAGAACCCTCAATGGGATTGAGGCTTACCAATTGGAAGCCCACGAAAAGACTGAAGCATGAACTCGTTTTCTACCCACAGGTTTGGAGTCGGTAGCAAGAACTTGCAAGACCAAACCAAAACATTATTAAATTATGTTTTCATAAATGGTAAAAACCCTCGAAGGATAAACAATCAAAAGAAAAGATGAGATAGGAAGGCTACCTGTTAACATGGAATCAAAAATTTAGAAGAGATGTGACACCAAGTCACGTTGGAACTGAACTAAAAGGAAAAAACCCTTGAAGTCACCTCTATGGGAGAGAAAGAAAGAAAATCGACTCAAATTCACAATGTAGAAGCTTTGGGTGAGTAGTGTAGGAGTAAGACAAGTGCAGACTTCAACCACAATGAGAAATCAACAACCACACTCGTGATGTATTCTTCAACACAAAGGAGAATCGAAACCAGAAACGACGTTACCAGTAGTCACGATATAGCATTTGCAAGTGAAATGTCCAACGATAAAAGAGGTTACAGGCCTCTCATGGCTGCAAGCTCATAGCTCGACCAGCAAGGAGGAGAACCCTCGGTCTGAAAATGCAAAGGAGTATGGTTTGCAACGTTATAAATCAACCAACGAATGGAGGAGATCGTATCCACGTTCCCTTCAAAAAATTTCAAGAAGTGTGGGTCAAAATCCTTAAGTTAGCACTGCACAAAACATTTTAAAACCTATCATTACAAATAACCATATAACATATGATTGCTAATGATAAGCAACATGCCATCGATATATAATATGCCATGGAAATTAACAAAGTATAGGATAAACCACATAAGTTTTGCGTGCCATCGTTTGATTTCATAATAGTAGTTGTTTGGTAGGTAATACTACCTTAGGTATAAGTTAACACATTGTTATAACTTAAAATACTAATTAGTTGAAGTAAACTTAAACCAAAACCATGAGCTCTATGCTCTCTATGGGAATTTATAAATAACCAGTACTGTAAACACATTTGTTATAAATAACTAGTATTGTAAATACTACCTTAGGTATAAGTTAACACATTTGTTATAACTTGAAATACTATTAGGTATAAGTTAACACATTGTTATAACTTAAAATACTAATGTACTATAGTTATAATTGGAATACTAAGGTTACAACTTGGATACTAATTTATCCAAGAAGTTCTTCATGCTTGCAAACAAGTTGATTAAGTATGGTGTAGTTATAGAACTAGTGAAGGGAAGTATGGAATGGTTATGTCATACCTTATGATTGTAGTGAAAAGTAAAATCTTTAAACTTCTCAAAACAAAATATTTATGTTGTTTATGGTCGGAGTCTTCAAAAAAAAAATGAAGATTAACAATAAGGGAGAATTTCTCACAAAGAGTCTATTAACTCATTGTTAATTTTACATTCGAAAAATACAGGAACATGTTCATGCTTAAAGAGAACGACACATTGAATATTGAAGTGAAAATAGCTGCAAGATCACTAATCAGTTGAAGTAAATTTAAACCAAAACCATGAGCTCTATGCTCTCTATGGGAATTTATAAATAACCAGTACTGTAAACATAAGAAAGCTAACCATGTACTATAGACTTTTGGAAGATAATCATCATATGATTGAAGGAACTTTGATAAGAACTTGCTCTTGTAATTTAAACCATTCATTATGTTTTTGATGAAAATTCAGTATGGAATTAGTTATAAATACATTCATAGATTCATAACAATGAAAAAGAATTCACATTACCTCCTCAAAGGCAAGCAACTTATTTAACCTTTTCTTAAACTAGCATCTTAACATGCTAGGAAAGTATTTTTTTCTCGACGTAATTTTAAATAAACACCTACATGATCATATGCTTACCTGCTAAACCTGTAAGAACCAACAGTCCAATTGAATTAGCAGAACGCTAAGTAAGCCCCGATCTCAAACAATATTTCTTACCTACTTGACAAAAGTAAATCATCAGTATATCTAGCAGCAACTAAATGCAAGTATTTTTTCTAACTCTGATGAAATTAAAACTGTTAAGTCATTAATAGAATTAACACGGGTGTCTAAGATTACATCCTTAGTTACGGATTCTTTTTTTGAAACAAACCCTTAACCTTTTATAAACTGTATAATTTTCTGCTAACCGTTAGGAGTTACTTAGCTGCAATTTTAAACATTTTATGTCACTTTAAAAATGTTTAATTTTTACAAAATTTGGGTTGTTACATGTGGTATCAGAGCACAAGGTTCAAACACTAGGCCTTAATGAAGCTCAACTTGCTTATATGGAACAATAAATTTAAATAATTATGCTGATGTTGTTTTCTTTGAATGATACACATAGAGAAATTTGTTTCTGAGTTCATGAAAGGTATGGAAAGATTGGAAGAATACAAAGATGATGAATCTCCTTACACTAAATGAGATAGTCTACAAAAAGAACCTATACAAGAAGATATAACCAATAATTCTTCTGAACTACTAGAAATAATTAAAGAATTAAAATCAGAGATGGAATCAGTTAAGAAAGAAAATGAGAGGATTTTGAGAGCTCAAGAGGAGCTGAATCATATCATAATAGAAAGATTTCATACTAAGGGAAAAGGTAAAAGAGCTGATTTTGAAGATATATGTTATCAGCATAAGTATTAAAAGACTAAACAAGTTAAAAATAAAAGTAGCTCATCTTCTGAAGTATAGGGTGATAAATACAATGCTCATTATACTAGTGACAGTAGTGAGGATAACCACGATACCAGGAAAAGAAAATATAAACCTTATGAAGAAATATTTGGGGAGTTCAAGAATATCAAGCCGCTAACTTTTAATGGAGAAACTGAAAAGGGTGAGGAAGTGGAATCTTGGCTATCCAAGATGAAGAAGTACTTCCATATTTATAACTATTCTAATCAACTGAATACTTGGATGGCTATTTATAATCTTACGAGGAAAGCTGATATATAGTGGCACGACTTAAAAAGAGTGAAGGGTATAAGAGAGAAAAACATAAATTGGAACACATTCAAGAACTACTTCACAAAGAAATTTTTATCTGAACAGTATGATGAGGAAAGGGATAAGGAATTCTACGAATTAAAATTGGGTACAATGAATATGAAAGAACTGAATAGTAAATTTCTTAGTTTTCTCAGGTATGTGCCATACATTGTGGATGAGAAACCTAAGGTGCAACGATTTCTCAGTTGTTTACCTTATCATATAAAGGACAAGATTAAATATGACAATCTGAAAACACTAGAAGAAGCCATGAGAAAAGTGAATTTCTGTAATGAACAGAATCATAAAAAGGAGAGTATGGCCAACTGGAAGGCCAAAAGGAATAATAACTTTGATCAAAAGAAGAAAGAGTTTGTACCTAATCAAAATTCTAAAAATAATAACACCAGAAATTTTCCTAATAAGATTTTCCATGGGAATAAAATTAATTCACAGACCAATCAGAATAATCAAAAGAATAAAGAATCTGCTAACAACCACAGTAACTACACAAAGAACTTTGAACAAAAAGAACCCATAAAGTGTTAGGAATGCAATGGTCTGCATTATGCATCAGTCTGTCCCAATCGGAAGAAGACTGTCAGAAACATCGACACAATAAGGGAGGAGATGACTGTTGGTTATCTAGTGAGGACAATGCCCAGGATCAATGTAGCATTAGAGAATCAGCAAGCACACTATCAAACTTTCGTGGTGGAAGTGAAATTTAAGATAAATCAAATACGCATATTTATTTTAATTGATCTAGGAGCTATTTTAAGCTATATTTCTCCTAACTTGGTAGAAAAGTGTAAACTTCCAGTTGAAAATTTTGCAACTTTTTGGCTAGTTCAGTTAGCTACTAGTGCAAAGAGAAAGGTAACTATCTTTGTAAAGAATTGTGCAGTAATTATGGATCAGTTTGAAACTTTTGTTAAGCTCAATGTACTACCTTTAGGTTCATATGATATATTAATTGGTATGGAATGGTTAGAGCATCATAGGGTGGTATTTAATTGCTTTGATAAAACCTTTACTTGCATAAATAACGATGGAAAATTAATAAGTGTAAAGGGAATCCCTAGGAAAATAGCCATAAGGCAGATCTCTGCTCTGCAGCTTAAGAGAGTTGTTAGGAAAGGATGTAAGGCTTATGCAGTAACAATAACCAATGAAGAAAACCTTAACAACATACATGAATTAAAATTGGAGGATATACCCATTCTAAAGGAATATTCAGATGTATTTTCAGAAGAAATTCTGGGACTGCCTCCGAATCAGGAATTAGATTTTACCATTGAGCTGGTACGTGGTGCAGTGCCCAACTCAAAAGCCCCTTATTGGATGAATATAATCAAAATAAATGAGCTTAATTCATAGTTAAAATAACTTATTGATAAGAATTACATTCGACCCAGCGTGTCTCCCTGGGGGGCACATGTCATCTTTGTTAACAAAAAGCATAGAACTCTATGACTATGCATAGATTATCACCAATTAAATAAGATGACTATTAAGAACATATACCTATTACCTCACATAGATGATCTGTTTGATCAACTATGTGGAGAAACGGTGTTTTCAAAAATTGACTTATGGTCTGGATATCACCAAGTTAGAATTAAAGATGAAGACATCTTTAAAACAACTTTTAAAACTCGATATGGAAATTACGAGTTTGTCGTTATTCCTTTCGTACTTACTAACACTCCAACTATTTTTATGTGTCTAATGAATTATGTAATGCACAAATATCTAGATAAATTTGTGGTCGTATTTATCGACGACATATTAATTTATTCAAAATATGAAGACGAACATAAAGAACATTTAAAAAATTTCTTGCAAGAGTTACAAGAGCATCAATTTTTTGTGAAATTTAGTAAATGCAACTTCTTTAAAGATAAAATCCAGTACTTAGGTCATGTGGTGACTAAAGAAGGAATTTCGATGGATCCTAAAAAGATAAAGGAAATCAAAGATTGGCCAGTCCCAAAAGACGTAATTGATGTCCGATTATTCATGGGGAATATCGGTTATTACCCAAGGTTCATCGAAGGGTTTCCGAGGATTGCAAATCCGATAACCTCTTTGTAGAAAATGGGAAGAAATTTTCTTGGAATCAAAAGTGCGACGACAGTTTTAAAAACTTAAAAACCTTATTAACAAGCACACCAATTTTAAGAATTGTTGACCCTAATAAATATTTTATAGTATGTACTGACTCTTGCAATGATGTTTTAGGTGGAGTATTGACCCAGGAAGGACATGTCATCTCTTGTGAATCTAGGAAATTGAAGATTCATGAAAAAAATTGTGCGACCTATGACTTAGAATTAGCTACTATCATACAAGCTTTAAACATGTGGCATCATCATTTAATTGGAAGGAAGTTTATCTTAATGACAGATAATAAAGGATTGAAATATTTGTTAGATCCACCTAACCTGAATTCTAGGCAAGCTAGGTGGCTAGCTTTTCTAAGTGAATACAATTTTGAAATTCAACACATCAAAGGAAAGGAGAATAAAGTTGTTGATGCATTAAGTAGAAATGCAAAGTTGAATTTTACAGCAGCTATCAGCACTTATACAACAATTTTGGAAGAACAGCTTAAAGCGGGAATAGAACAAGATGAAAATTACCTAAAGTTAGAAGCAAAAGAAAAAGAAAACTTAATAGAAAGTATAAGTATAGGGTACAGCTTGAATGAAAAAGGATTATTACTATATAAAGAAAGATTATATGTACCTAATGTACCTAAGACTAAGTTATTAATTTTAGACGAAATTCATAAAACTCCTTATTCAGGGCATCTAGGTTATCATAAAACTATAGCCATGCTAAGAAAAGGTTGTTTCTGGCCAAACATGAAGACTGAACTGGTAGAATATATTTCTAGATTCTTTGAATGTCAGCAAGTAAAAAGTAAACATCAACATCTAGCTGGGCTACTTTAGCGTTTGCCTATCCCTAGCTGGAAATGGGAGATAATTAGCCTTGATTTTGTTACTAGACTACCTAAATATCAGAACATAAATGACTCCATAATGGTAGTGGTTGACAAATTGAGTAAAGCAACCCATTTTATACATGTAAAAACTACTTACAAAGCTGCAAATATTGCTGATATTTTCTTAAAACAAAATTTTCAATTGCATGGAATACCAAAGGTCATAATTTTAGATGGAGACCCTAAATTTACAGGTAATTTTTGGAGATCCTTATTTAAAGGATTAAATACCATGCTAAATTTTAGCACCTCTTTCGAACCTCAAACTAATGGACAGTTGAAAGAGTAAATTAGGCACTAGAATATCTACTTAGAATGTACATAAAGGAGCAACCAGGTAAATGGGAAGAATATTTACACCTGGTAGAATTTTCTTACAATAATGATTATCAAGCTTCAGCTAGGTATAGTCATTTTGAAATTTTGTATGGAAGAAAATGCAATACTCCTCCCATCTTTAAACTTTAAAGGAAAATCTTTAAACCATTAAAAAAAAATCTTTATGTTGTTTATGGTGGGAGTCTTCAAAAACAAACTGAAGACTAACAATAAGGGAGAATTTCTCACAAAGAGTCTATTAACTCATTGTTAATTTTATAATTGAAAAACATAGGAACATGTTCATGCTTAAAGAGAAGGACACATTGAGTATTCAAGTGAAAATAGCTACGAGATCACTAATCAGTTGTAGTAAACTTAAACCTAAACCATGAGCTCTATGCTCTCTATGGAAATTTATAAATAACCAGTATTGTAAACATAAGAAACCTAACTATGTACTATAGACTTTTGGATGATAATCATCATACGACTGAAGGAACTTTGATAAGAACTTACTCTTTTATTTTAAACCATTGATTATGTTTTTGATGAAAATCAATTATGGAATTAGTGATAAATACATTCATAGATTGAGAACAACAAAAAAGAATTCACATTACCTCCTCGAAGGCAAGCAGCTTATTTAACCTTTTCTTCAACTAGCATCTTAACATGGTAAGAAAGTATTTTTTTCTCGACGTAATTTTAAATAAACACCTACAAGATCATACACTTACCTTATAAACCTATAAGAACCAGCAATTCAGTTGAGTTAGAGGGACGCTAAGTAAGCCCCGATCTCAAACAAGATTTCTTACCTGCTTGAGAAAAGTAAATCATCAGTATATCTAGCAGCAACTAAATGAAAGTCCTTTTTCTAACTCTGATGAAATTAAAGCTATTAATTCATTAATAGAATTAACATAGGTGTTTAAGATTACATACATAGTTATATATTCTTTTATTAAAACAAACCCTTAACCTTTTATAAACTATTTCATTTTCCACTAATCGTTAGCAGTTACTTAGCTACGACTTTAGAAATTTTATATAACTTTAAAATTTTTTAATTTTTACGAAATTCTGGGTTATTACACTACATGTGCCAGCATAAATCTATGTATTATCATTTCTAGGTGCCAATTCTGATATTTGCATATATCATATCCCAACTCAATCTATATATATATCTCAGTTCATATTTGTTTGTATGCATTTGTTAATTTTTGGTTGGGGAAAAAGGGGATCATCATTTCTATTCCAACCATCTGAGTAGTCCATAAGTTGTGAATAGTTGAAAGTATACAACCTATCATGCCTTGGATATACCCTTATTTCTTATTTCCCCCTAAAAAATACATTTGTAGACTTCTAGGGTTTTATAAACATAGCTAAATCTGTAATTCCAAAGCCTCAATGATTGAATTGGGAAGCGATTTCTTTACTAGTAAAGACAAACAATGCATATCGAAACTTTCATGTTAATAGGAGGGAGCAATAGTTTTGACCAATATAGGCCACTTTTGTATGGAAAAACGTTTTATAGAACATGTTAACTAAGTATGCACATGAGCATATATGCACATAAAAAACAGATCCTTTATTGATCTAACTAGATGTTCAAATGAGTAGGAGAAACCACGTACATCAATACATGAATGGGTATGGTTAAGGGTAGTAGGGTATGCCATCGACAGTTTAATTTCACATCATAATGCTATCATATTTGAGATGTTCATTTGTTTTTATTTTAACTTTTGGTACATATGCAGTGCTGAATTTGTGATGATTGATTATGTTTCAGTGTAAGGGAACATAAAGTTTTGGTAAGAGGAGAAATAAGACCCACACTTTTTGTATACGGTATGGTTGACGAAGCTTTCATATACAAAAGAGTATATGTTATACATGTTCATACCCATCAAAGCGCATCTGTAAATGTAATAAAGTTCTTTTGAGTCCTTATCCTTTCTTTTGGGATCATGTTATAAGTAATGCAATTCTAAATGAAATTTTCTTGTTGGCATAAGAGAGTCTACTAGTTTGTTATCCTAAGGTGTAGTAGTGGTTCTTATGAAACTTCCATCTTTGTATGTAGTCTTATGTAGTGTAGTGTGTGCCATGTTGAAATAATTCCCCCATGTAGAGCAAGCCTCATTTGGCTTAGGTGCCAGGTTTGATGTGTAGCTAATTCTGCCAAATTTTTCTAGGACTTACACCCATGTTTCTTAACTTAGAAATTCATTCCATGTGAGGGTGAGGCAGAACAGATAGTTGAATCCCTTGTTGTTAGATAAATACTCTATTGACTTCACCAGTGAATTATCTTCCTGCTAATGATTCCATGAGGTTTGAACGGTAGGAAGCCTTTGAGTATGGGTTTATGTGTGGTTCCTCAGGAATTTGTCTAAATTTCAATGCTTCGGAATGAAAGAATTCTCATCCTCTACCCTATCCATGAAAGAAATAAATTATGAGAAATGTTTGTTTATGAATAATTTTCTTTCGTGTACCCTAAAATATAGTTGGGTCTCAAAGAGAATAAAGTGATGCTTGATTTAAAATGTTCCTGTGTAAACAAGTACCTATGTAATCAATATCTCTCTGTGTAAAGATCCATACTAAGAATAATGTATATGATCACACTTCTTATTATGTATATTCTTGTTCATCACACTGTAATCATAGCTATAAGTAATACTAGTAATATAAAACATACTTCTTTGGAATCATTCCAGTACTATTCACTTGTTGAACTTATAGCTCTTTCCATAATGAGTACATAGTAAGAAATATGAGATACTCTAGTCAATTCACTCTTGTATATCACTCATGTTATGTGCATTATTATCATAACACTATTGATTAGGGAACTAAGCTAGTATAAAACTAATAAAGGATAATCATTGTACCGTATGAACTAGGTGTAATTTTATACCAAATGCACTATTAATCCCATTTGATTATTGTATGAGCTCGTTATGTGTTATGCATAGTTAAGCTTACCATATAGGTTCAATTCCTATAAATCCCAGCATGTTTTATTGTGTATCTTATTACATATTATATCATGTTATAATATTAATAAATATCTCAGTAATTATGATGATCGGGATCTCATATGTAAGGATAGAGTAACCTATTAGTATTTATTACTGATATGAGCTAGTATATACTAGTATGTTTTATTGCCATTAGTATAGGCCTTATTCCACTTGTAACAAACAAGTATGAGTATTGTAAGTAATTATAACTAGTTAGTACCATTAATTTTATTTACCCATAATGAAATAGGTTCAATTCCCATATTAAATAAGTTGTTATAAGTTATTACATTGATTAGGTGATTACTTATATAAGCATGAACATGTGTAACTAGTATATGTTACTCAAATATGTGTAATCTATCATGTTCATTTATTATGTGAATACCACATCTCATTAGTTTATAACACTAACCTATAATGTCCACTGTTTCCATGAAATATGTGATACTAAAGCTCCTTTTTTAAGCTCTTGTCGGAATCAATGGTAATAACACATATTGAATTAGACTGAGATAACTTAGTATTAGTGTCATATGTAAATCTTAGCGTATTATCAATATTCCTTATATTGAGTATTGATAGGGGGATATACGTAACCATACTCTATTCTAGTAACCAATCTCATGACTAAGAAACAAGGCCAATGGCCGAATGTCTATAAAATGATACCTGAGTGCTGATTTAAGCAGGTGTTCAATATGGCTTGCTCTAGTTAATAATCCCCAAATGCAGTACTATAGAAACATAACACATCTGTCAATTATAGAGACAGAGTAAACTAAATTTTTTTTCACTTATAGTTGCTTACAAGTTACAATTTTTTTAGGATTGTGGTAAGAAGCTATGTTTTGATGTTGCACTGACTTCTTGTATCTTTTGATGGAAACAATGACTTAGAACAGATTTATAGTTGGCTTGAGATGTGGTTTATTCACATTTTCTATACATCACTTTGTACTAGTTTGGTTTATTAATAGGATTTTTTTCACCTCTACAGGGACCTATCCTTTAATAGTTTGGCTCAAAATATTCCCCAGAGTTTCAGCTCATTTTCAGGTCTTAGTGTTTTATCAGTTAATTTGATTTCCTAGACTTGCTAATAAGGATTTGGATGTTATTTTATAAAAAAAATATTTTGCGCCAGGGATATGATTTTTGGTACCTTTGCAAGTACTTACAGAATAATCAACTTACTAGGTCTGTTAATTCCCTTTCCAATCTTCCACTCATAGATTTGTAAGTCAAACCATTGTTCTTTTATCAATTTCTTGGTTGTTTGTATGGACATAAGAAACTGTACAACTATCTAACTTTCATTTGTTCTTCTCAGGAATATTGAAAACAACCATTTTAATGGATAGATACCCAATGATTGGAAGTACAATAAAAAATTTAAGTAAGAATTCAACTTAGATATCTTTTGTTTTGTCTTATTACATGTCCAGAGCTTTGAAGTATGAGTTCATAAAATGCTTTATTCATTTGGTTATGTTCTAAGCATGTATCTTTTTCTGGAAGAGATATGAACCTTTCGATAGAGGTTAATTCTTTGGGTATATGGATTACTTATGGAAAGGACATCCATCTACTATACAAATAGAATTTTGAATTTTATTTTAGTGGTAATAGTTTTAACAATGGTCCTATTCCTCCTCCCCCACCATATACTCGACCTCCACCTTCTAATAGGAGAGTACCCAAGTACAATGTGGACACTTTGTTAGGTGGCTCAAATCGTGGATGGAAACAATAAGAGATCTCTCAGTGGGGGGCCATAGCCTTCATCTTATTTGAAATTATTTTGAGTGTTGTTGTTACTATATTATGAGTTCTTTTATTTTCATGTAGGTCTCCTAGAAGCAAGCATGATAAAGAAAAACTAAGAAATTGTGTGTCTTTCATCCCCCACGCTCCCCTCATAGCTAAAGGTAAAGTTTATTATATGCTCTTAAATGTTGGGTCATTGCAGGAACATTTGTTTTCTCACTCTTTTTTGGGAAATTTAGTGGTAGTATTTTATTGTATAGTAGTTTATTGGAGAGTTAGTTAGAAGGATTTATTATAAAAGAAGATGTAGGGTAATGTTTGTTTGTATCATCCAAGTCACCATTATGTTATTGTCACTATTTCTCTGATGGATCTATGGGTTTGATCATGGTGGACAAGGTCATGGATCTATGTATGTCCTTTTGTAAATTGACATTAGCTGATTTCCATTCTAGGTAGTGAGGATTTGTTGATGCCATATTGGTATGAGAAATAAGGATAATGGAGAAATGATAAATCTGAAAATTGAAACAAATAACTTAGAAATTATTCTAAGGCCTAATCTAGAAATTCAAACAGTAAAGACAAAGACACATACTTCCTTAAATATTGGGCTCTTTCTCCCTTACTACTAGACTATTCCTCCCTTTTCTCCCTTAACTGGTGGACTGTCAAGAGTTAAACCCTTCACTGTTGTTATGGAAACTGTTGGACTGTCCCTTCATTGTTGGTTGGAATTCTCTCCTTCTTCAGTGCTGAGATAAAAATAAGGTGAATGGGGGTGGTTTTGTGATTGTAAAATGATGTTAGGGATTATGGAGGAGGCCCCACCTTTTCGTCTATTTTTCTTTGTTTTTCCCAGCTGAAGGAAAAACAGATGCTCGGGCAGCACAAACCTACTCATTTATGGGATAATGTCCAGCATGGGCACCACATATCCTTTTTTTGTGGTATGGCATTCCCTGTTGGAAAAACATCTAAGGTTCTTCAAGGGACATCCAAGACGTCAGTATGGGGATGCACAACAACATATATTTTATCACATTTCTTACAATCACGAAAAATTTGGTTGTCAACATGCAAGACCAACATTTAGATGGATTGAGTATGATTGAGGAAGTCTGAGCTTGTGGATACAAGATTTCCAATTCCCAGTTTTCTCAGTTCTAAAGTATTTAAGGACAATCCTAATGCCTCAAGATGTACTAAAATATGATTACCATTGAAGTGGAAAGTTACATCTGATCACTCATCATCTCTAGATGTATTATGGCCCATGTTTAATTTTTCCATGAAGTGGAATTCAACTAAATGTGCAGTGCATATTATTTAATCTCTTTTCTCATTTCCAAGATAACTTGTCATGCTATGTGTGCTCAAAATTGTGGAGCAGTTCGTACATGCTATTCCAAGCTTATTTCAATATAGTTATGAATTGTCAAGTATTTTTATTTTAATTCAAAGGATTGGTGGAGAATAAATTTCTAGTTCATTGGAAATGGTAAAAATGTTGTTTTAACTATGATTGAATACTTAGCCTTCTAGGAATAAAAGAAACAGAAATATGATGCTAAATTATCTCAGAAAGAAAAGTAATTTCAGGCATTGAATGAATCACTATTTACTGGTTGGATCACTTGAGACCTCAAAGATTTTGAAATCCACTTGGTGTTCAGCAATGTCATTGTAATTCAACCTACTCTTTTCTTGTTGATCACATCCACATTGCATTGTACAACATAGGAAAATAATGTGGATAAAAATGGTTATGAAGGATGAATGAAACTGCAAAATCACTAAATAAGGACATGGGATTTACATCGGGAAACTAAAAGGATGAAATTAACTTCGTAGGCAAGTTGTAGGTCCTTACAAGCTTGTGATGTCCAATTGTGCAATTGCAATTGTACTAGTAAGATGAGATGTCCAAACTCTATACCCATTTTGACTAAGATATAATTGAAACTTGGATGGTGTTTGAGAGTTATCAAAGACTAAAACATTTCCAAGAAAATAACATTTTCCAAAATCAACCTTCAGTTCTAAGTTCTAACCCTCTTTGCAATACTTCTGGGATGTGTTGCACGGCCTCGCTTTGCTCTAATCCTACAAGGAACAGATTCTTCCAGAATTTTCTCCAATGCAATTTATTAAGATGTTGATTTGAATAAGCCAAAATGGTGATTTGCTAGCACTGATTTAGCATGCCCTCTAGAATCTCCTTCCTAACATAGACAACCAAAACTTAGAATTGGTGTGAATAGTGACAACATAATCTAGTACAAGAACTAAATTCAACAAATCATTTGAAAGAACAAGATTTTGGACTATGAAGGAAGGAAATCTTACTATTTATTTTGGAATTTTTAGACCAAGAATCATATTCTCATCTACATCTCTTCCCCGCTTCCTTGTTGACAAATGTGTACCATTTTGTATGCCTTCATAGTTCCCAGAAAACATTGTTCCATCCTCCCAAGATCTAGTTGATAAATGTGAAATATATCCTTGGCCTTGAACTATGTTGCCTAATATTGTAGCATATGAACTACACCTAGTCAATGACTCCCCAGAAGGGTGACCCATATTCATGTTGAGCTTGTCAACAATCTATGTCATTTTCACATCCATGGAAAGTTGAGTTAACGACCCAGAAGGAGAACTAATTTTTCTTGAAAAATTCAATTGTTGACTGACCTTGTTTGGGGCGATCCCATTGCCACATGAATTATTCTCTAAAGAAAGTGTGCTCATACCCATTTTACCACTTGTCATGACTCCTTTTAGATAACTTAGAAAATGATTGCTCGATTGAGAAATTAAAAAACTAAACTCTTATATCTTGCATTGAGAGACAAAAAAAACATTATTAGTATCGATATATAGGCATATTTCTCACCATTTTTAGGAATTTGTTGTCCATCAGAAGTCATCCAAGACAAAGCCTTTGTAGGGGATCTTCTGTGCCAAAAAAGGCTACTCTTGGTCACTAAGAGCAGTTGTTTACCTGCTCTTTCGCTCGATGAATCAATAGCGTTATAGAGAACTGGATTCTGTTTAAACGTGTTATTAATAAGTTGTTCACCAGAATGGGGACCTTGTGCTTGGCACATCTAAGAGCTGCAAAAGTTGTTTTGGTATGCCTCCATTCCATTTTCAAGAACCGAAGCAACGCAATTGTGCTTTCCCATATCCTCCTCTTCGATATTGCTCGAACTTCTTGCTCGGTGGGAAGAGTTATGAACAACCATTGTAAAATAATTGTTGTGTTCTTCTAACTGCTTTTCTGGTTCCATTTTGTTAGATTGGATAGATTCATTATGCTTCATCGCTCACGAATAGGATTTTGTTGTAAGTGAAGAATCATTTCAAAGGATTTAGGACAGCGGCATTGTCAGGTATAGCAACAGGAACATGAGGTAGAATGACATTACCATGATCTTCTATGGATGTAAGAAATGAAACAGGGGCTGAATTATAGCACATTAGTCTTGCTGATGCTTGAATTTTTTTTGACAAGCCTACTAGTTCCATCATAGCACCTGAATGAGAAATGTTACAATCAGAAACTATGCAATCCAGGTTTATTAGGGATTGTTTTCTTAACTGTTGTAGCATAGTGTGTGCCTTCTGTGAATCTGTTGAGCCTTGGAAAATACCCAATGGGAATTCTCCATTTGTACCTGGGAAAACAAGACTAGTAGGTGGAAAGCTCAAGCCAGCAGGAAAGGATTGAGCATTATACATGTCTCCAAATGATATGAAACCTTGAAGGAGCTAGGAACTCCTAGATAACTCATCACAAGACAATGTTGTTAGCTGCAATAGTATACAAATTATCAGCAAGACGATAATGCTTTTTTAAATTTCTGTAAAAATATTTCTATAACAAAGAAGAAAAGAGAAACACATGCTCCTTTCCACAACACCGTTACTCAGAGAAAAAATAGAAAACAATGCTTTCATTAATTAAATCCCCTTAACTGTAAGTTCCTCATGCCATTATTGAAGCATACAAAACAATGATTCCCACATCAAGAACAACTTGGACCATCAAGCACATAGATCCTTGTTCCGTAGACAAAACAAGATGAATTAAGAAAACTTAAATTTTTGCATAAATAGCAAACAAAAGTCCTTGTTGTGGATTGGTAATGCCTTGAAAATACATTAGAAAAGTTCTCACCATTTGGCTTATTTGAATGAACATCTTCAGAAATTGCATTGGAGAAACGACTGTTTTTCAGAAATTGCATTAGTAGATTATACTCTAGCTTTGATCACTACATAATATTGATTGTTGGTTGACCAAGGGGAATAGAAGAAATATGGTGTACAAGTTGTAGCTCAAATGACATAGGTAATCAATAGTGATATGTATCTAGTTAAAATCCCATAGTAGTAAGATGAGCTATCTGTATGGGCTGTAATCTCGAGCATTATCAATACTAATGGGGTTTAATCTATATTCTAACGAGACATAAGCTATAACCAGGATCTCTACTAATATAGTGTTCTATATTAGTATGGAACCAAGCAGTGTATAAGTTGCATTACTTATGGTATTCATTATACTTGATATGATATGGAACTCATATGATACTAGCTCAATATAGTGTAACTACCATGGATTCATGGTAAACAATCATTGTAATTACATAAGATAGGTTATATGTAGTTATAGAGATTAAGTAGCTTACCTCATCTCTTATATTAGAATATTGAAACAAGTATATTTGTAATGATTGTTCATAACTAGTGGTAATATAATACCTATTATAAACATAAAGTCTAATGATAGCACAACCACTATGTTTCACATAATATAATTGGCTTTATCAGGTTATCAATATAGCTTAATACTCTTAGTAATAAACATACTAGTAATCATAGTCATAAGTATAGGAAACAAGTTTAATCATATTGATCTAGAGTTGTAAACAATGTACTATCTATTTAGAAAGCTTTGGTAACTAGTGTGTAAAAGGAATGTTACTTGATGTTACTTGCTGGTGCAGATGACCAAGGGAAGGAAATCATATTACTTCTTGGAAGAGGAAAGAAATAAAGTCCTCATACCTAGTAAACTAGAATGCCCCAAAGAATATAAGAGAATTAATGGTAATCTCACAAGCATTAAGAAAGAAAAGCTTAAAGGGTTGAATTCACTATATAAGGCTAAGCGTACCTACTTGACTGAAAGCAAGCCATCCAATGAAGCAACTTATATATATCGTACAACTCTCCTAGCTTGTACAAGTAGGTCCTATAGCTCAGACAGGTAGGGACAAGGGTCTCACAGAACATAATCATAGCGGTTAGGAAGAGTGGATAAAATGCCACAAGGAAGAGTTCTAGCAGCTTGGGGAGAAAATAAGGAGGTATTCTTTTAGTGGCTTGGGTATTTTAAACACCCTTTACACCCTTAGGAGTACATTTATAGTGCATACATCGTAGTAATTCGAGTTTTAGTGATATACATCCCCATTATATTGATAGACATCCTGCCAGTTATGAGTTCTATATATGTCCCATCTATTACAATTGATTAGCCATTAATTAGTAAGTATGATATAAATCCCATTTATAACCAGTTATTAGTAAGTTTTAGATAAATACCGTTTCTGCTCCTACCAAATATTTAAAACAATGCTTCACTTCCTTAGAGGGTTTCTATCTAGTGATACTAGGAGTACCTGCTCCTCCATTTGGGATGAAATGGGGAATCCAATAGCGAACTAAGATACTTTCCCCTTTATTTCAGTAAGTATTGTTGCCTGTAAATCTATGGTGAGCCAAAAGTTAAGTATAGAGTAGAAATAGGTCTTCTTCATCATTATGCATACAATAAAAATAAATGACTACTAAAATCGAATAATCAGAAGAAAATAATGATAAGTTACTTCGAATAGTAATTAGTTCCTTAGGCCAGCATCTAGGTACAAAAATCATGCTTTCGTTGGTCAACTCACAAGAACATGGAGGATTGCAGAAATTGCTTTATTATATGATGCATGGATAACCTCCCCTCCCAGAATACTCCTATCCCCTTTCCTTGAGGACCTTTCCTTTGCGCGTATGATTCTCAATAGGTTCCTTGTATATAATGAGATATAGTAAATCTCTCTTGGTGTGAAGATCTCACTATGACTAACTAACATTGTCGATCATTGAGTCAGTCCCATACTGTATGTACCCCATGTCATTTCACTGTGGCATGGTGTGATGGTATCAATAACATAGCCTTGTCCCGTGCACATAGTTGGTGTACATAGTTGTTAACATATAGTTGTTGTATTTGTCTAGCGCCTTGCCAAACGTGGTTTCTCTATAAAAAAAGTCTAGACACGCTTATCAAGTATTTGGGAGCCTTGCTACCAAAAATATGGTGACAATTGAAGCTGTTCAATCCTGGCATGATTGATGAAGAAAGTGTTCAATCACAGTACCTTGAAGGATATAACCGTAAGCAACAATATGGTCATATTTGTTGAAGTTTTGAACAGCTGGGGAGCTTGCTGGTTGTTATTGTTTATTAATAGAATGTTGAATCACATATATAATGAATGAAGGTAGGTAGATCACTTATTCCATCCGTACCAGCTACCTAACCTTTCATTAGGGTATATCCCCTCTCATCTCATCCTTTTCTCCTTATTCAACCTTCATGACCGAAGAGAGAGAAATCACATCTTCCTTAGAAGAGGGAATTCTCTGTTGACTGAACGAAGTTATCCCCCTGATACAATAGCTGGGAAAGCCCCTCTAAAAGAACCCCATCTGAGAGTGATAGGCCACCCTTCCATATAGTCAAATTTTCCTATTTAGAAAAGGTGTATACAAGGCATATGATTGAGAACTATTGGACCACCTTAGCATACAGAACCCTCTGTCGACATCAAAAACTTAATAAACTAACAAGCAGGTAAGAAATCACCTCTATCTATCAGTGCACCTCACACTACTATGTTGGATGTTGTCTGTCTGATAATGGAATATTGTATGGAAATTTGTATTACCCGTGTATCATATCATAAAGTTAAAGGACAATGGGGAAAGCGAACTAGTATCATACTGGGGATCAACAAGGTAAATGTAACCTCCTAGGATGGGGGGTATGAGAAACTTTTAACGCACATAGAATTACCTCCTTGTTGAATTGGTAACAAACATAGGATCATCATCACAGCCACCTCATTATTCTAGGGCACATGGGATTTAGAAAAGGTCACACATAATTAGTAATGGGGGATCCTCTCCAACTCTAATAGGTGGTAACGTACTACTCCTTCCTGGTAACTTACAATAGATCACATAGAATAGGTCACTTACAACCTACTGGTAACGAGGGATATAAGTGCTAGTTGTGTTAAAGGTTGACAGTGTTGATTATACATATACCTGTAATGAAAAATCATAGTTCTCATGTCAACAGGTTCGTTATACTTATGCTATCCAAGTAAGAGCTATTTCATCTTACTAGTATGAGTTCCATGTGATCACTAGAGGTAACATCTAACTCCATGTTTCTCTAAGCATAGGGTATGTAAACTCAAGCCCAGTGATACCTTGTTTATAAACATAGTATGAACACCATATCAAGTAAGCACATAAAGCCCAGTTATACAAGCATTGAATTCGTATGTCTTGGTATCATTAAGTTACAGGTTAGTATGATTCCCTATGTTACATTATTATAATATTATAAGCTTACAATATTATGTCACAAGTAAGAGCTGAATATGCATGATGTGTTTTATTAGCCTAATAAGCATATTATTATAACCATTTAATTACTTTCATTAGAATTGTAATCATACAAAAAGATTAGCTTACTCTCTACTAATAGGGCCTTTCTGCAATGTTATGTATTTGGTATAATGAATCACACTAATGGAATGTGTAATATATAACACTAATTCTTGCTAGTCTTTAGTAGGCTCATAATCTAAGTGGTCAGTAAGTATCGCCTACCAAGGTGGATCAGTGCATCATGCTGAATTTAAACCCTTTTTTTCCTTAGTGAGGAGGAGAAACATACTTATGGCACAATGGGACAAAAATTCAGAGGAAACTTTTGATATTTTGAATCCACATATGAACTACAACCAATTCATTTATTCATACAAAAGTACCTTAACTCTCCAAGAAAAGGGGGGATTTATTGCTTCTTGGATTATGGAGTTCATACTTAACTAATTAGTTATTCTTAGTTATTTTTTTTAAAGATCCTGCCTCTCAATGAACTAAAGTGGAATGAATGAATTTGAATGCTGAATGGCCTTAATTTTATTGACTTAGTGGATTTTAGTGATTGTTCTGAGCATTTATTTAGTCTTTATTTCTAGCTATTATTTGTGTGAATTGTTTTGTTGTGCAAAGTGCCTTTATTAAATTAAGTCTTTATAGTGGTGCTTAGCAAGATTGAATTTTGTGATATAGGGTCTTGGTTATAATTGAGAGAGAAACAACTGGCATTAGTTTAGATGATGTGTGTGCAAAGCACCAAGTGCCTTTGACACATAAGAATTACAGCATGAGGATTGTGGCTAAAACTATTACTCAAGGAAAGCTTGAGGGATCAGTTGAGGTATGTGTCACGTCCCCGTCCCTCAACCGGCGAAGAGGACGCGACGAGCACATCAAAATACAACCGGGAAAAACGCCCCATGAACATAAACAGAATTCAAATGCTGAAATTAAACTTGCAAGCATACTCAGATGCATAATTCTTTATTCATATAGCGGAAGAAAACATACATGAGCATTCCAGCATTCAAAAGAATTCATTCAACATCAATATAATTTGCAGAGGTGAAGTAACCAGCAGCACTTATCTTTAGATGAAGAATTTGCCCCCAACCAGCTACGTCGCTGCAACGTTCCACCCAACCATAGGCCAGCTTGCTCATCAATCTCTCAGCAACGCTGCCACCCCCGAGCTGGGCATGATTCCTCCAGAATAAGGGTCAATTGCAGGCTTACACATAGCCAAGGGGACACATAACAGCCAAACCAACACTGCTGGGTTTCACAGGATTTCCACAGACAGGCCAAGCCAGCACAGTCCAAGGTTCAACCACTGCATACCAGCAGCCAAACAATCCTTTCACAGCTCTGTGAAGAAGTCATAAACAACAGGGGACAGTCCCAAACAAAGGGTGAGACACCACTCCAGCCTACAAGGCAACTCAGAGCTGGTTTTGGCCCTATCGTGGCCAAAACAACCCAGCTGCAACCCAAACAGGGTACTTCAGCAGCCCAAACACACAATGAACATTAACACAAATCGCAGACCACAAAGGATAATCAACAGTACTTCCAGCATAGCCACAGACCACAACAGAGGAACAGCTCACTCCGAAAACCCAGTGGCCCAAAACGCAGTTGGTCATCACAGCCAACAAAAACGTGGGGAAACAACAGCCCCAAACAAAACAGTGAGCACGACTCTCACATGGATAGAAAACCCCAACCAATCTGTGCGTGAGGATGAACTTGCACCAACAGCAAAAAAAAACACAAGGAAAACATACCCGACCTCTGTGTGCAAATACCAGCCTGCACGTGAGGGGAAACGACCTCCTCTATGCACGCGAATCAACAAGCCATCGGGAGGGATGAACAAACCATCAACCTCTGTGTGAGGATGAACAGACCAGCCGTGAGAGAAACCTGTGCGTGAGGGTAAGCCAACAGACCAAAAATCGGGGTGAGATTGAACAGACCAAAGAAGAGTGCGTAAGGGTGAAGAATGGGCAATGTGGGTGGAGTGTGGATGTGGGTATGGAGCTGACATCCCTACCACCCCACTCCCAAAGGAAATAACTACCCTCAACCACTCAGCCATATCTCCTCAACCACCCAACAGAACATTAAAGAGGTTGACAAGGTTGGATAAGACAAGGTGGCAAAACAACAAGGTAATAAAACATGGGTTTTTCCCCCATAACCAAGGTTTGACATCCCCACCCCTTATCCTTTGGAACCGTGCCCTTTTCATTCAACGTTGCACTGCCGTAGCTGGTTGTGGTTTAATTAATTGATGTGCGGGTTTACATGATGCCATATTAAAATGTGCCGGATAGCACAACAACCCATCAGCAAATATCCCCATTGCCGAACATACACAACCAAATCGATGGTGGGGATTTTACCTTGAGCTCCTCACCACGATTAATTACATTATATACATCATGCAAACGGGGTCAAAACCGGGGACGTGACAGTATGTCTATTTATACTTTGAACATAGAAAGACTGTTCATATGGGTGGTAACCATGGATAATTTTAGGGGTGAAATTTACCCCATGGGCTATTTTAAGGGGTTTTTCTCTCAAAAAATATTTTCCATTTTCCATTTTTTGAAGCCCCGTTTCGCCCAATTTCGATGGGGTAAAAATTTTTCACCGTAACAATCGCCAAATTATTATATAAATGATACAAAATCCTTGGAAATTAAAATATTTTTTGAAAAATATCACCAAACATTTTATATTTGGTGTTTTAAGAATTGGTAAGATTCGCCAACATTTATACACTTTTAAATTAGTATGGTTCCTTAAAATCATCCCTGGTGGTAAGTATCAATATTTTCTAATTAAATGCAATATTATACCTTCAATTTTTTTATAACTAGATTTAAATTTTTACCACAGGCCGTCAAGTCAGCTTTGAAAAAACTTGAAGAATGTGGTAGCATAGATGATGCTAAAGTTATTTATGAACCAAATGTGCTCCAGCAAATGTATATATGGAAGGTTAGATATTTTTTTGTTGATAGGTTGAATACTATTTTCTATAAAATGGATTTTCTTCATAATTATTTTACATTCCTGGGTTACTCCAGTAAGAGGATTTATTGGAAACTCACTTTCACATTTTATCATTGGTATTTCCCACCTTTTCTAAAGTTGTGGGTAGTCATCAAAAAAAAAATTCTTTACTACATGACGGAGTTGTGTAATTTTCTTCTCATGGAGGTAGCCACTGTGACATGGGATTTTTATTATTTGAAACAGTAAATCCAAAGATATATTTCGTAAATTGGTTGAATTAATTGGTATCGCATCCATCCCAGAGGTATTCCATTCCCTCTGGTAACATGAATGGATATGCCAGATAGGGAAAATTGTTCATAGATCGTAGGAATTAGTTTATTATAAATACTAGTTACTCGTAAGTTGTATTAGTCATAATTATGTAGTTTGTAGATTGCTATCTATCATAAATTTGTTTGAATATCATCATTGTCCAGCAATAACAACTTCTTAAAGGGTGCTAGCTCAATGGTAGAGTGCCTACCTAATTAGAGGAAGGAGTTTGGTTGTTCGATTCCTCCATGCCCCATCATAAATTTGTGACTACAAAAACGACTAAATTTGCATATATACGACAATTAGTAGCTAGTTTCTCGTATCTTAGTCGTATTTAACTTAGTCATTAATATGTTATCATCTAGTAGTTTTATTTAGTCATATATTTGGTCATTAATTGTTGCAATCAATGACTAAATTAGTGACTAAATCTGTGACTAAATCAATGAATAAATAATTGACTTATAAGTCAAGATATTAATGACTAAGTGAAATATGAATAGCTATAAGATAGTGGAAATTAGCTACTAGTAGTAACCGACTAAAAAATATTCGTTTATAGCCTGATTTTAGTCATTTTTTTAATCATTAATTTCTCATTTTGTACTAGTGATGACTGCAATGGAGCAATACTGATATGACCTTGAAGATAACTATGATTTTATTTCAGATAATGAAGGATGGTGTAGCATAAGTTTGTAGCTATCATCTGCATACACCATTATAATAGGAAAAACATCATCTATACTATGTGTCCAGGTGCCACTAGTACCAATAGTGTAAAGAATTGGATCATTCTCACAAGGATCCAAGTTTTTCAAGTCTACATTTCATGTATGGGACTCATAAATAACTTTGTAAAGAATGATCTCTTATAAACCACTTTCTTCTTTAAGAAGAGAAACAATATCAAAGTTTGGATCTTTTCCCCTAACATACTGCATAGATGAGCGACAACAGACTTGATAAGGTATTTGCATATTGTTAAGCTAGACCTGAGCATCATTACAGCTAGACTCTATTTAATCATCATTCCAACAATCATTTTTAACAATTTTCCATAATTTTTGTTACTTCCTTCATTGTTTAGATAATTATTGCTTCATTTGCCATTGTTTTCCTCATATAGCATCCTCTTCTGCAAGTATTCGGAATGCTTCTTCAACAACTTCTAAAGGCAATGACTTCCGTTATTTATGTGGAAATGGATTAGGGTCTTTACTGAACATGATTAAATTTATGAAAATTTATAATCTGCAATCATGACAAGATGCCCAAAGGGCCCACACAAGTTACACAGGGGATCTTTGAATTGGAAATAAACACTGAAAAAAAACAATCTTGCTCTATAGGAACAATATAAATGCTACACTAACCTTTGGTAAGAACCATTAATTTATTTTCTCCTTGTAACTAGGGTTATGGCATTGCTTACACAATAAAATAAAATCTTCTGAGTCCTATAATATTTCTGCATCAAAAAACTAGGGGTAAAATTTATTACTATGAATATACAATATCTGGTAAATAATTGTTATAGCTAGACTCGTTAGAAAAAAAAATGTACAATGGAAATTAGAAAAGCAATGTTACAAACCTTATAAAAATATAAAAATGAAGAATCTCAAATATAAATACAAATGATAGTGGCAAACTTATCTTGCACCATCATACATTGTTGTTGGTCATAAAATTTCGATGCAATCTGATCTGGTTCGATCTGGAATCGCATCCCATTGGATCTAAAATTGTACAACATAAATTAAAAAATAAATGATACAAGCCTTATAAAAATATATACATGAAAAAAATGGATTTTCAGCAATTACATTCATTAAATGAATCCCAACCAAAAATACAACCATATCTGGAAAAAAAAAAATTATACCCTTTGTTCAGAAAATTTCCATGCAATCCGAACTCGTTTTATCTGGAATCGTGTATGATCTGATTTGACTAGTGATTCTTTTATGTAGGGAATCCACCAACCTATGGTTCATAGGGTTATCTTGCAATTTTTTCTCAGGAAGGGACCTGGTTTGTTCACAGGGTTATCTTACAAGGCTTATGAGTGAGGTCAAGCATGGCAGGCGACCTAGTTTGATCAATGGTTCTAGGAAAAAATGAAATGGGTCAAAAAATCTATTGATGGAGGTTCTGGGTAAAATTGAAATGGATCAAAAAGTCTGTTGATGGAGGTTCTGGGTAAAATTGAAATGGGTCAAAACATCTGTTGATGGAGGTTGTGAAAAATTCAAAAAATTTACCTAACCAAACATCATTATCCATGCAAAAATCGTTAACCACACCAGTTTATCTCACATGGGTTCACATGAAGTCAGAAAAGATCTCCAATGGAATTCCCTTAAGTGATTAACTACGCTAATTAAATTTTAATTAACTTCTAATCCATTCCTTATTTAGGATACATTTTTTGGGTGGTGGTTTGTTATGTCAATTTCATGTTCATCCCTTTAGGAATTTTCTCATAATCATTGTTGAATAATTCATGATCATCAAACATAGGTTCCCCATTTAAATCGAACATATTTGCACTTTCCTTCACCTTCTCTCTATCATATTTCCTAATCGAGTCAGTCGATGTCATTATTTTAGGCATGTGGTTTCTCTATGGTTTACCATTGAAAGTAGATGCTGCTTTTCTATAAGGATGGTTTTATGGGAGGAATATCATAGAGAAGTCATACACTTTCTTTCATATGTATTTGGACAACCTAGATTTCATATAATGTCCACAACATTTATATCCATGATAACCTTTTGTTAAAAGACTTACTATTTTATTGTATATGGAGAACATTGAGAGTGTTGAAGATCAGGATAGTCGCAATGAATTAAATATACCAAACACATATCTATTTAAATATAAACAAATGAAAAAAAAATATTTACGTGAGCAAAGTCCCAACCCATGATAACCATGTGTGGTATATGTGCATATTCCATACAACGTAAAACTCCTATCTCATGGGATTGATCTCGATACATAAAATACATGTAACCCATCCCATAATTCCTTAAAATATACAATGAATGGGTGTAGGTAAACATCCATATTCTTCAATTTCTTCTAATAGGGCTATAAGATCAAACATAAGATGTTCATTCTTTATGGACAACCATGGGGGGGTATTGTTATTGATCACTTCTATAGGACAAACAATATAGGTTCTATCTAGTTGGGAATATTGGTTGAAACCATTAATGGCTATGCTGAATTTGAGGTTGTGTACTTCATGCTTGAATTATCATCCCATGTATCCTCCATATGCTTCATGCCTATTGAATATGTTGGGATTTATAGTACTCCTTCCTCACTTCGATGCGATGCATGCCATCCCTGCAACATAGCTAATTGTTTTCAACAAAAGAGCCTTTGAATACTTGGGATTATACGCATGTGCCTCAATATCTTATGAAAAGAACCATGTTTTTTAGTCTTGATATTTGATTTTGTGTACTTGTCATGCCACCATTTTGGACATGTCTCTTTGTCTACATATTCACCTCTATATAGAAAACCACTTATACTATGAAACGAGAACTTTATACTATGAACGAGAACTCTAGCCATAAAAACGATGATTTTTGCATAAAAACCACCAAAAACACACTCCAAATAGAAAAATGTTGATACCAGTATACACGTTTTTTTTTTTTCGGGGTAAAAAATAGAGCCATGGCCTAAACATTTCATATTTTTGTTTACAAAAGCTTTAAAATCAACCCCTAAATTGGAAAAATATTTTTTTCTTCATAAGATAAATTACAACTTTTTTAAAACTTGCATATTAAACAAAAACAAATATTCCATCAATAATTTCACCACTCTTAACCATATAAAATCAAAGAAATTATGATGTGATTCATAGTGAAATCATATATTAGACCATACAAGAACAAATGATTCATATAAATATTAAAAAACTCCTTTAGAGTTTCAATTACAAACATAATACTAATAAAAAACATCTAAAATGTTCCATGTGAAATTATTCAAATTCATCCATGGATTCTGACACTCCATCTGAATCTATTTTTTTCTACAGAGGAAGTACTTGATATAATAAAAAAAATTCAAAAGAAAATAAACCCCTAAAACCCCCATGACATTACATTAATATCATAATTAAACTCAATCCATTTGCAACAAAATCACTTCTAATTCACAATATCAAAACTTAGAGTATGTCTTATTTACAATTTTACTGTGTATGCATGTTTATGGATTTTTTCAACTCATATAAGTTGCACAAACTTAGATATTATTACAATATTAAATGTTGTTAAACTTTAATACACTCCACACATTCCTTTGATTCCTCATAATCATGATCTTTAGCAATTGTATCTTATTCTTCATAAGAAGTCAGGCGACATATATAATCACATTAAAAAATTTGTATTTGATACAATTATAATAGTCTCTCTCTCTCCTTCATTTTTTATCCAAAAAACACATCATATAAGTCTTAGGACATGCGAGATCTTGTTTCTTTTCTATAAAGTTATATCATTTTATAAGGTCCCTAACCATTATACTACATGTTTCATTTGAATTCTATATTTGAAGAATTCTTATAGTAAATGGTATGCAAGTAAAACTATTAATTGAAAATGTCTTTGTGGTTTGAAGGTGAGCTATTTTCTCATATAAAATTTACAATTTTGTTGATGAAAAATGGATCAGACAAGATCACAAGGAATCCATTGCAAGAATTGAATCCAACCAAAGATATTGGTGACCATGAGATAAAAAGCTGGCTAGCTTTAGGGATCAAGTCTAAAAAGAAGTGGGTGGAAAGAAAAACAAAGGTCATCTCTCTTTAGCACAATATATTTACCTATGTAATGTTATAGTTAGTTTGTTGGTGTCTCAAATTGCAGCATCAAAAAAATACTTATTATTTTATTTGTTATAGGGAAAAAGGATTCTCTAGAGAGATGGCACTAGATGGGGTTGCTAGTATGCATACATCCCAAGGTTGATAGGAGGAAGCTTACTAGAGTCCAAAGTGAGTTACATAATTCCATTTCAAAGAAAATTTGTATGGGTAAAAGTAATCCATTTGTTGAATGAAGAGATTGTGTTTTTTACCCCTTCTATGAGATTGTGTTATTAATACTTATTGAGACAATGTATAATTGATAATTAGATTAATGAATTAATTCATGTTCATGCATATCATATATAGTATAGTTTTTCTATATCCATGTAATTTGGATTTGGAGTTTAGTTATAAGTAGATCCATATAAACATATATGCATTTTAAATTCGGTCTCTTAGGGATTTTGTGTAAAAAAATTAAGATAAACAAAATTTACATTTCAAAAAATTTAATATATATGAATGCTTAATAAATCTTGGATTAAATGTTGGTCTTAAATTTTAAAATTTTATGTAAAAATCTAAAATTAATCTCTCATATATCCATCTAATAACTTTGTATAAATTTTTTGTTGTCACTTACATGACAACACTTGGTGTAGTTAATTTTTTGTTGTCACATAATTACATATGTGATAACATCTTTCCCATATTGAGCTGTAAAATACTTATTTTATTGTGTGTACTATCTAAGTTAATGCTTATTTCTTATTGTTACATTGAGAATTTTTTTTATATAATATATTGAATTTAGAGTATTAATGGACAATTAGAATTTGGCTCCTCAAGGCTGGAGGTCAATTCTCCAAACAAGTTATAGGTTATTTCTTATTGTTACATTGAGAATTGTTTTATATAATATATTGAATTTAGAGTAGTAATCAATAATTAACATTTGGCTCCTCAAGGTTGGAGGTCAATTATCCTCACAAGTTACTTTAGTTTTCATATTTTTTTTAATAATATGTTGAAACTATGATTTTAGTTAAATGAGCATGGCTAGATTAGTTTTCCTTTAAAGCAATTTAGAAAGTATGAACATAATTTAAGCCTTGTCTTGGTAAACATTTCTAGGTATGGTTGTAATAGCTTAATGGTATGGTTAATTTATGGATGAGCGACAATGATCCCAATAGAATTTGTGGTCTCTAGTCATGTATTGCCTATGTATTGTGCAATATACCCAAATGATGAAGGAATAATCTATAGTGTAATGACTAACCAAATTGATCTAATCAAAGGAATCCACATTTTTAGTCAATTTCCACCAAACCACCAAAAAGGCTGGGCATAATTCATGGCATGATTGGTGTTAGTATTTGATCACCAACGTGTACGGAAATGTACTTTCTTAGACATTATGTTGTCTAAGTACCATATCAAAATGTCTAAGATATTATAGATAAGGAAATTAAAGACATTCAAATAGGATACACATTATGTAAAACAAATTAACCTATATCATATATCAAACCATCATATGCACAATATATAACAAAGAATGCAAGTATTTTTATTAATAAAAAGGGGAAAACAAGTCACATTCACTTGATATGTGTAAGATATTATAGATACGGAAATTAAAGAAATTATATAACAAAGAATGCAAGTATTTTTATTAATAAAAAGGGGAAAACAAGTCCCGTTCACTTGATATGAGTAAGATATTATAGATAAGGAAATTAAAGACATTCAAATATGCTATACACTATGCAATACAAATGATCATATATCAAACCATCATATGCACGATATATAACAAAGAATGCAAGTATGTTTATTAATAAAAAAGAGAAAACAAGTTACATTGACTTTAGCGGAATAACGATTGGAGTGTCGTTACTAATTACTTGTGTGTTACAGAGGATTGAAGTCTAGAAGTCCATAATATGTTTCAATTTTTACATATTTTCTTCCTGGCTTGTACGCGATTGAGGAAAGAATTCCATAATGCAAGGTAGGTCACACCCAAAATATTTGCGCGCTTACTAGGCACTCGAAATCCTTCCAGCCAGAATGAACATAGCTTGCAATTTTTTGGTAGGTGATGATAGGAGAGTTTGCTGAACAAGGGAGGAGGGAGTGGATCTCCGCTCCCTTGGGTGCCAAAGGGCTGCCCCTTAAGAGCGGCGCGATTCTCAGAATCACGCTGCTCTTGAGGGGTGGCCCTTTGGCACCCAAGGGAGCGGAGCTCCATTCCCTGCTCCCTTCCCTCCTTCTCCTTGTGCACATGTAAACCTCACCTAATAATTCCATAATGCAAGGCGGTTCATTCCCAGAGTATTTGCGCATTTAATGGGCACCCGAAATCCTTCCAGCCAGAATGAACACAGCTTGCAGTTTCCTGGTAGGTGATGATGGGAGAGTTTGTAGGACAATGGAAAGGGTGCGGAGCTCCACTCCCTTGGGTGCCAAAGGGCCGCCCCTCAGAATCGTACCCTCCTCCCTTCCCCTCTTCTTCCTGTGCACGTAAACCTCATCTAAGAATTACATAATGCAAGGCGTGTCACGCCCAAAGTATTTGTGCGCTTAATGGGAACTCAAAATCCTTCCAGCCAGAATGAACTCAACTTGCAGTTATTTGGTATGTGATGATAAGAGAGTTTGCTGGAGAAGGGAGAGGGAGCAGAGCTCCGCTCCCTTCGATGCCAAAGGGTCACCCCTGAGGAGCGGCACGATTCTCAGAATCGCACCGCTCCTGAGGGGTGGCCCTTTAGCACCGAAGGGAGTGGAGCTCAGATCCCTCCTCCATTCCCCTCTTCTCCCTATGCATGTAAACCTCACACAGGTGTATGCAAGTAAATTGATCACAAATACACAATCGTGTTGTTGAACTTCAGTATGGAAATATCCACGTTGGAGCTCCAAGTTCTGGAATGCTTCGATCTAGAACAATAATGTGTGTAATAGGCTATGATCATCTCTAGACATTAACAAGTCCACATGATAGAGCCATTAACATCACTGTTGCTTCCTCCTTGTCTCGTCCAAAAGCCCTTTGGAATGCAGAATGGGAACTAGTAGTTTCCATATGAATAGGACTCTGAGAGAACTTCCTGAATTCTGAGATTGATGGTTTGCTTGAATAATTTAATCAATGAAACATTCAATGAAGTACACTTTCATGTGTTTTGGAAAGTTTTTAACAACTCAATCAAATAGTGTGGTTTTCATTTTTTAACTAATAGCTTCATATATTAATGACAAATTATAAACTCTTAGAATTAAAGCTTTTTAGTTTAAATTTTTTTTTATAGATTTTTTTTAAGGTTTTTATAAATTTATTTTCAAAACATTTTAGTGACATTTGATTTTCTTTATGTAGAGAAAGGATTTAGACAATTCAAGTAGGTGAGGTGTGTCATTACTTTAACACTGATGCGGTAGATGTCTGATCCAAAAAGAAAATATAAAGCTAAAGAACAAATTTTAATCAAATAAATCACATTTATTTATAAAAACTCATAATCCTATTTTAATATTTAAATTATATAATGATAGATATTTAAACAAGAACTTATCAAATTTGTCTAAGAAGGGTAAAATTCATGGAATATTGTAATTCTTCAGGGTCTTTATTCTAAGAAGAAATGGTATCTCCAATAACGATTGATAAGAGCAACACCTACACGCCACGAGACCATTTCACATCCAACGCCTCACTCCAAGACATGCTACAAACTAATACGAAGAGTTCGAAATATTTTGATTTTATTATATCTCTCATCACTGTAATATGGATGACTTACTTTACAAACAACATGCATGAATTGGACATTCTAATATGACGGGCACTGTAGGGAGTTGGCCAAAATTGTATCTAAGTGCAACGTATTAATTCATCTCCCACCTCTTCATCAAATGCCGTAAATTCCTAAGTGGACTAAGAGAGAGTCTATCTTTAGGCTAAGTTTAGTTACATGGATTCTTACATGGACTAGACCACTAGAGGGAGAGGGCTTACTCATAAGCTCATAGTATTAACTAGAATTATTATAGAAAACAAACTACAATGGACCATATAATGGATATGGAAGTGAAACGTATATATCGATTTTACTTGACTTATACCCACCACTTTCTATAGACTTATACCCACCACTTTCTATAGTTTCTTTTTACTTATTTGACTCGGATCAATAATAAATGTTGTCCTTTTATATTTATTGTAGTTGGGTAAGCTGCATATAAGTAATATATGTAAAATGCTAAAATGTTTAACATGAAGGAGAAACGGTAATTATTTTTATTTATATGCGTAGTCTATTTGTTAGACGTTTTTGACTTTTTGGTGAAGTTTTAATTGGAATTAGGTTAATTTTTATTTTTTTCAAATATGAATTGTGAAGTGTTGAGATCATTTTTTTGAAGCCATAAATGGATTCGGCATCCTCAAATACCCCAAGGGAACCAAGATTGTGCAAGTTTAACAATGATCATATCATATACTTTTTCAGGAATTAATCTAAAATTTCTATCATATTATGTGAAAAACAAGCGAGAAAAATAAAACCTCAAACATTTCTAATGTTGTTTACAAATATATTGTATAGTTTTTCTTGAATTTATGTGAATCATCACTTTTTGGAAAATACTATGAAATAGTATTATTTTTATATAGAAAACTATGAAAATCCATTGAAAATAGTTTTAAATGTCTTTATTTTCTCAATTTTTTTAAAAAATTGTTAAAAAAAATGTCTTATTTTAAAGAAAATTTTGCAAAATCTATATGGTTTTCATTGTAACTTGCTTCTAAATGTATGTTATTTTGTTAAATTTCTAAAAAACACACTTGAAAATAGAAATTAAAAATATTTTACGACAAAGATGATTCAAAGGCCCAAAAAAATGCCTCAAAATGAAAATGTGTGATACTGGTATCAACCCTTTTTGAAACAGAGGTAATAATAGCTACTAAAATTAGGAGAGAGAAAAACGAGAACTGTGTCGAGTTCTTGTTTCATAGTATAAGTGGTTAGAATACAATGATTGTGACACAAATGATATGATATGTACTCAACACCTAACCTTTTCAACATTTTCTTTTCCTACTTGCAATTTCCACTCAAAACATTGTCATTCGGAAGTACCTTGTGTTTGTATAACCTATAGTTAGTGGAAAATACAAATGTACAATGTCATTTAACATTCATAAAATTGAACATTTTCAATGACTATTATGTAGAAATATTCCTCAAAATATAATGTAGTTGATGGACAGTTACCTCAACATTGTTGCTAAATTCCTATCATACATGCCATACTTTTCTTTCAAATTGTAGAGTAACATTGTTGTCCCCAACTATGTAGACTTTGACTGACCAGATTTAAAGAGAGGTATGGAATTTGTCATTTAAAGTCTTCCAAAGAAGGCTTCAGTGATATGAACACCATCCCCTAGCTCATTTCCCTCGAATGTATAAAACAACATTGCATCCATGGCACTCCTTTGTCGAAATAACTCATCCATAACAATGTCTATTTCATTTCCTCCATTTCCAACATGTGAGGAACTATTATCGTTGTAGGATTTTCTAATTGGTCAGGATGGATGCAGTGTAAATTGAATAGGGGTTGATTCAACCATTCTTTCTATGCTTCCTCACCAAATTGCACTATTTTTTTTATCCTTCTCTTTATTTGACATTGTACTCGTGTGCAATGGAAGATGGTAGGAAGGTCGCTTATCATCAGAATCATGATTTAAAAATTATTTAAAATTACATCGATGATGTCAGTAAGAACAATGCAAATAGTTTGATCTATTATTATACAAAAATTATTACAGAAGCATACAAATCATTTCCATTACAAAATGTTCCTGTTGTCAGGTCCAGCAACAGGAACATGAGGCATAATGACATTACCATCATCTTCTATGGATGCAATAAATGAACCAGGGGATGAATTATAGCGCATTAGTCCCGCTGATGCTTGAAAATTTTCTAACGAGCCTACTGGTTCCATCATAGCACCTGAATGAGAAATGTTACAATCGAAAACTATACAATCCAGGTTTATTAAGGATTGTTTTCTTAACTGTTGTATCATATTTTGTGCCTTCTGTGAACCTGTTGAGCCTTGGAAAAGAACCAATGGGAATTCTCCATTTGTACCTAGGAAAACAAGACTAGTAGGTGGCAAGCTCAAGCAAGTAGGAAAGGATTGAGCATTATACATGTCTCCAAATGATCTGAAACCCTAAAGGAGTTGGGGACTCCTAGATAATTAATCACAAGACAATGTTGTTAGCTACAATAGTATACAAATTATCAACAAGACGATAATGCTTTTTTTTTCTGTAAAACTATTTCTATAACAAAGAAGAAAAGAGAAACACATGCTTCTTTCCACAACAACATTACTCAGAGAAAAAACAGAAAATAGTTCCTTCATTAATTAAATCCCCTTAACTTCAAGTTCCTCATGCCATTACTAAAGCATACAAAACAATGATTCCCACATCAAGAACAACTTGGACCATCAAGCACATAGATCCTTGTTCTGTAGACAGAATAAGATGAATTAAGAAAAATTAAATTTTTGCATAAATAGCAAACAAAATTCCTTGTTGTGGATTGGTAACACCTTGAAAATACAGTAGAAATGTTCTCACCATTTTGTCTTATTCGAATGAACATTTTCAGAAATTACATTGGAGAAATGACTATTTTTTAGAAATTGCATTAGTAGATTATAGTCTACCTTTGATCACTACGTAATATTGATTGTTGGATGACCAAGGGGAATAGAAGAAATATGGTGTACAATTTGTAGATCAAATGATATAAGTAATCAATAGTGATATGTAACTAGTTAAAATCCCATAGTAGTAAGATGAGCTATCTGTATGGGCTGTAATCCCAAGCATTATCAATACTAATGGGGTTTAATCTATATTCTAACCAAACATAATCTATACCCAGGATCTCTACTAATATAGTGTTCAATATTACTATGGAACCAAGAATTTTATAAGTTGTATTACTTATGGTATTCATTCTACTTGATATGATATGGAACTCATATGATACTAGCTCGATATAGTGTAATTACCATAAATTCACTGTAAACAATCATTGTAATTACATACGATAGCTTATATGTAGTTATAGAGCTTAAGTATCTTACCTCATCTCTTATATTAGGATAATGAAACAAGTCTATTCATAATGATCGTTCGTAACTAGTAGTAATATAATACCTAGATTATAAACATAACATCTAAGGATAACACAACCACTATGTTTCACGTAATGTAATGGGATTTATTAGGTTTCACTATAGCTTAAGACTCTTAGTAATAAACATACTAGTAATCACAGTCATAAGTATAGGAAACAAGTTTAATCATACTGATCTAGAGTTGTAAACAATGTACTATCTATGTAGAAAGATTTGGTAACTAGTGTGTAAAAGGAATGTTACTTGATGTTTACTTGCTAGTGCAGATGACCAAGGGAAGGAAAAGCATACTTCTTGGAAGAGGAAAGAAATAAAATCCTCATACCTAGTGAACCAGAATGCCCCAAAGATTATAAGAGAATTACTGGTAATCTCACAAGCATTAAGAAAGCAAATCTTAAAGGGTTGAATTCACTATATAAGGGTGAGCGTACCTACCTGACTGAAAGCAAGCCAGCCAACGAAGCAGCTTATATATATCATATAGCTCTCCTAGCTTGTACAAGTAGGTCCTATAGCTCATACAGATAGGGACAATGGTCTCACAACATAGAATCATAGCAGTCGAGAAGAGTGGATAAAAGGCCACAAGGAAGAGTTCTAGCGGCTTGGGGAGAGAATGAGGAGGTATTGTTTTAGCGGCTTGGGTATTTTAAACACCCTTTACACCCTTAGGAGTACATTTATAGTGCACACATTGTAGTAATTCGATTTTTAGTGATATACATCCCCATTATATTGATATACATCCTACTGGTTATGAGTTCTATATACATCCCATCTATTACCATTGATTGGCCATTAATTAATAAGTATGATATAAATCCCATTTATAACCAATTATTAGTAAGTTTTAGATAAACAAACTTTCTGCTCCTACCAAACATTTAAAATAAATATTCACTTCCTTAGAGGGTTTCTATCTAATGATACTAGGAGTACGTGCTCCTCCATTTGGGATGAAATGAGCAAAGCAATAGCAAACTAAGGTACTTTCCTCTTTATTTTAGTAAGTACTATTGCCTGTAAATCTATGGTGAGCCAAAAGTTAAGTATATAGTAGAAATAGGTCTTGTTCATCATTATGCATACAATAAAAATAAATGACTACTAAACTTGAATAATCAAAAGAAAATAATGATAACTTACTTCGAATAGTAATTAGTTCCTTAAGTGGGCATTTAGGTACAAAAATCATGCTTTCATTGGTCAACTCACAAGAACATGGAGGATTGCAGAAATTTATTTATTATATGATTCATGGATAACCTCCCCTACCGAAATAATCCTATCCCCTTTCCTTGAGGACCTTTCCTTTGTGCATATGATTCTCAATAGGTGCCTTGTATATAATGAGCTATAGTAAATTTCTCTTGGTGTGAAGATCTCGCTATGACTAACTAACAATGTCGATCATTTAGTCAGTCCTGTACCATATGTACCCCATGTCGTTTCTATGTGGCATGGTGTTATGGTATTACTAACATAGCCTTGTCCCATGCACATAGTCAGTGTACATAGTTGTTAACAAATAGTCGTTGTATTCGTCTAGCGCCTTGCCTAACGAGGTTTCTCTATAAAAAATAGTCTAGACATGCTTATCAAGTATTTGGGAGCCTTGCTACCAAACATCTAGTGACAATTGATGTTGTTCAATCCTAGTATGATTGATGAAGCAAGTGTTCAATCACAGTACCTTGAAGGATATAAGCATAAACAACAATCAGGTCATATTTGTTGATGTTTTGAATAGTTGGGGAGCTTGTTGGTTGTTATTGTTTATTAATAGAATGTTGAATCTCATATATAATGAATGAAGGTATGTATATCACTTATTCCATCCATACCAGCTACTCGACCTTCATCCCCTTCATCAAAGCCCTTAAATTAGGGTATATCCCCCTCTCATCTCATCCTTTTCGCCTTATTCAACCTTCGTAACCGAAGAGAGACAAAACACATCTTCCTTAGAGGAGTTAGAGGAGGGAATTCTCTGTTGAGTGAATGAAGTTATGCCCCCGATATAATAGCTGGGAAAGACCCTCTAAAAAAACCCCATTTGAGAGTGATAGGCCGCCATTCCATATAGTCGAATTTTCCTACTTAGAAAAGGTGTATACAAGGCATATCATTGAGAACTATTAGGCCACCTTAACATACAGAACCCTCTGTCAACATCAACGGCTTAATAAACTGACAAGCAAATAAGAAATCACCTCTATCTATCAGTGCACCTCACACTACTACATTGGATGTTGTCCATCTGATAATGGAATATTGTATGGAAATTTGTATTACCCGTGTATCATATCATAAAGTTAAACGACAATGGGTAAAGCGGACTGGTATCATACTGGAGATCAACAATGTAAATGTAACCTCCTGGGATGGGGGGTATGAGAAACTATTAACGCACATAGAATTAACTCCTCGTTGAACTAGTAACAAACATAGGATCATCACTGCCACCTCATTATTCTAGGGCACAGGGGATTTAGAAAAGGTCACGTATAACTGGTAAAGGGGGATCCTCTCCAACTCCAACAGGTGGTGACGTACGACTCCTTCCTCGTAACTTACAACAAATCACGTAGAACAGGTCGCTTACAACCTACTAGTAACAAGGGATATAAGTGCTAGTTGTGTTAAAGGTTGACAGTGTTGATTATACATATACCTGTAATGAAAAATCTTAGTTCTCATGTCAACAGAACAGGTTAGTTATACTTATGCTATCCAAGTAAGAGCTATTTCATCTTACTAGTATGAGTTCCATGTGATCACTAGAGGTAACATCTAACTCCATGTATTTCTAAGAATATGGTATGTAAACTCAAGCCTAGTGATACCTTGCTTATAAACATAGTATGAACACCATATCAAGTAAGCACATAAAGCCTAGTTATAAAAAGCATTGAATTCGTATGTCTCGGTATCATTAAGTTACAGGTTACTATGATTCCCTATGTTACATTATTATAATATCATAAGCTTACAATATTATGTCACAAGTAAGAGCTAAATATGCATGATGTGTTTTATTAGCCTAATAAGCATATTATTATAACCATTTAATTACTTTGATTAGAATTGTAATCATACAAAAAGCTTAGCTTACTCTCTACTAATAGGGCCTTTCTGTAATGTTACGTATTTGGTATAATGAATCACACTAATGGAATGTGTAATATATAACACTAATTCTTACTAGTCTTCAGCATGCTCATAATCTAAGTGGTCGTTAAGTCTCACCTACTAAGGTGGATCAGTGCGTCATGCTGAATTTCAACCCTTTTTTTCCTTAATGAGGAGGAGAAACATACTTATGGCACAATGGGACAAAAATTCGGAGGCAACTTCTGATATTTTGAATCCACATTTGAACTGCAACCAATTCATTTATTCATACAAAAGTACCTTAACTCTCCAAGAAAAGGGGGGATTTATTGCTTCTTGGATTATGCAGTTCATACTTAACTAATTAGTTATTCTTAGTTTTTTTTTTTTTAGATCCTTCCTCTCAATGAACTGAAGTGGAATGAGGGAATTTGAATGATGAATGGCCTTACTATTATTGACTTAGTGGATTTTAGTCATTGTTCTAAGCATTTATTTAGTCTTTATTTCTAGCTATTATTTGTGTGAATTGTTTTGTTGTGCAAAGTGCCTTTATTAAATTAACTCTTTATAGTGGTGCTTAGAAAGATTGAATTTTGTGATATAGGGTCTTGGTTATAATTGAGAGAGAAACAAATGGCATTAGTTTAGATGATTTGTGTGCAAAGCACCAAGTGCCTTCGACACATAAGAATTATAGCATGAGGACTAGGGCTAAAACTATTACTCAAGGAAAGGTTGAGGGATCAGTTGAGGTATGTCTATTTATACTTTGAACATAGAAAGACTGTCCATATGGGTAGTACTGGTAAGTATCAATATTTTCTAATTAAATGCAATATTATACCTTCAATTTTTTTTATAATTATCTTTAAATTTTTTCCCCAGGCTGTCAAGCCAGCTTTGGAAAAACTTGAAGAAGGTGGCAGCATAGATGATGCTAAAGTTATTTGTGAACCAGATGTGCTCCAGTAAATGTATAAATGGAAGGTTAGATTTTTTTGTTGTTGATAGGTTGAATACTATTTTCTATAAAATGGATTTTCTTCATAGTTATTTTACATTCCTAGGTTACTCCAGTAAGAGGATTTATTGGAAACTCGCTTTCACATTTTATCGTTGGTTTTTCCTACCTTTTCTAAACTTGTGGGTAGTCATCAATTTTTTTTCTTCTTTACTACATGATGGAGTTGTGTAATTTTCTTCCCATGGAGGTACCCATTGTGACATGGGATTTTTATTATTTGAAATAGTAAATCCAAAGATATATTTCATAAATTGGTTGACTTAATTGGTATCACATCCATCACAAAGGTATTCCATTCTCTCTGGTAACATGAATGGATATGCCAGATAGGGAAAATTGTTCATAGATCTTAGGAATTAGTTTATCATAAATACTAGTTACTGGTAAGTTGTATTACGAATAATTGTGTAGTTTGTAGATTGCTATCTATCATAAATTTGTTTGAATATCATCATTTTCCAGCAATAATAACTTCTTAAAGGGTTCTAGCTCAACGGTAGAGCGCCTACCTAATTATAGGAAGGAGGTTGGTGGTTCGATTCCTTCGTGCCCTATCCTAAATTTGTGACTCCAAAAACAACTAAATTTGCATATATACGACAATTAGTAGCTAATTTCTCGTATCTTAGTCATATTTAATTTAGTCATTATTATGTTATCATCTAGTAGTTTATTTATTCATATATTTGGTCATTAATTGTTGCAATCAATGACTAAATCAGTGACTAAATCCGTGACTAAATCAAAGAATAAATCATTGACTTATAAGTCAAGATATTAATGACTAAGTGAAATACGACTAGCTATAAGATAGTGGAAATTAGCTACTAGTAGTAACCAACTAAAAAATATTCATTTATAGCCTGATTTTAGTCATTAATTTCTCATTTTGTACTAGTGATGACTGTAGTGGAACGATACTCATATGACCTTGAAGATAACTATGATTTTATTTTATATAATGAAGGATGGTGCAACATAAATTTTCCACTATCATTTGCATACACCATCAGAACGAGAAAAACATCATCTATACTACGGGTCCACGTGCCACTAGTACCAACAGTGTAAAGAATTGGATCATTCTCACAAGGATCCAAGTTTGTCAAGTCTGCATTTCCTGTATGGGACTCATAAATAACTTTGTAGAGAATGATCTCTTCTAAACCACTTTCTTCTTTAAGAATAGAAACAATATCGAAGTTTGGAGCTTTTCCCCTAACATACTGCATAGATGAGTGACAACGGAGTTGATAAGGTATTTGCATATTGTTAATCTAGACCTGAGCATCATTACCGCTAGACTCTATTTCATCATCACTCCAACATTCATTTTTAACAATTTTCCATCATTTGTGTTACTTCCTTCGTTGTTTATATAATTATTGCTTCATTTGCCATTGTTTTTCTCATATAGCATCCTCTTCTGCAAGTATTAAGAATGCTTCTTCAACAACTTCTGAAGGCAAGGGCTTCCGTTATTTATGTGGAAATGGATTAGGGTCTGTACTGAACATGATTAAATTTATGAAAATTTATAATCTGCAATCATGACAAGATTCCCAAGGGACCACACAAGTTACACAGGGGATCTCTGAATTGGAAATAAACACTGAAAAAGCAATCTAGCTCTATAGACACAATATAAATGCTACACTAACCTTTGGTAAGAACCATTAATTTATTTTCTCCTTGTAACCAGGGTTATGGAATTGCATACACAAAAAAATAAAATCTTTCGAATCCTATAAGATTTCTGCATCAAAAAACTAGGGGTAAAATTGATTACTATGCATATACAATATCTAGTAAATAACTGTTATAGCCAGACTAGTTAGAAAAAAAAATGTACAATGGAAATTAGAAAAGGAATGTTACAAACCTTATAAAAATATAAAAAATGAATAATCTCAAATAGAAATACAAATGATAGTGGAAAACTTATCTTGCACCATCATACATTGTTGTTGGTCATAAAATTTCAATGCAATCTGATCTGGTTTGATCTGGAATCACATCCCATGTGATCTGAAATTGTACAACATAAATTAAAAAATAAATGATACAAGCCTTATAAAAATATATAAATGGAAAAAATGGATTTTCAACAATTACATTCATTAAACGAATCCCAAATAGAAATACAATCATATCTAGAAAAAACCATTATACGCTTTGTTCAGAAAATTTCCATGCAATCTGAATTGGTTTTATCTGGAATCGTGTACGATATGATTTGATTACTGATTCTTTTTTATGTAGGGAATCCACCAACCTATGGTTCATAGGGTTATCTTGCTATTTTTTCTCAAGAAGGGACCTGGTTTGTTCACAGGGTTATCTTACAGGGCTTGTGAGTGAGGTCAAGCATGGCAGACGACCTAGTTTGATCAGAGGTTCTAGGAAAAATTGAAATGGGTCAAAAAATATATTGATGGAGGTTCTGGGTAAAATTGAAATGAATCAAAAAGTCTGCTGATGGAGGTTCTGGGTAAAATTGAAATGGGTCAAAACATCTGTTGATGGAGGTTGTGGGTAAAATCGAAATGGGTCAAAAAATCCGCTGATGGTTACTACCGTGCATGAAAAATTCAAAAATTTTACCTAACCGAACATCGTTATTCATGCAAAATCGTTAACCACACTAGTTTACCTCACACGGGTTCATATGCAGTCGAAAAAGATCTCCAATGGAATTCCCTTAAGTGATTAACTACGCTAATTACATTTTAATTAACTTCTAATCCATTCCTTATTTAGGATACGTTTCGGGGGTGGTAGTTTGTTACGTCAATTTCTTGTTCATCCCTTTAGGAATTTTGTCATCATAATTGTTGAAGAATTCATGATCATCAAACATAGGTTCCCCATTTAAATCGAACATCTCTGCACTTTCCTTCACCTTCTCTCTATCATATTCCCTAATCGAGTCTGTCGATGTCATTATTTTATCCATGTGGTTTCTCTATGGTTTACCATTGAAAGTAGATGCTTCTCTTCTACAAGGATGGTTTTATGGGAGGAATATCATAGAGAATTCATGCACTTTATTTCAAATGTATTTGGACCACCTAGATTTCATATAATGTCCACAACATTTACATCAATGATAACCTTTTGTTAAAAGACTTACTATTTTATGGTATACGGAGAACGTTGCGAGTGTTGAAGATCAAGATAGTTGCAACGAATTAAATATAACAAACATAGATTTCTTTGAATATAAACAAATAAAAAAAAATATTTACGTGAGCAAAGTCCCAACCCATGATAACCATGTCTGGTATATGCACATATTCTGTACAACGTAAAACTCTTATCTCATGGGATTGATCTCAATACATCATATACATGTAACCCATCCCATAATTCCTTAAAATCTACGATGAATGGGTGTAGGTAAACATCCATATTCTTCACTTTCTTCTAATAGGCCCTATAAGATCCAACATAAGATGTTCATTCTTTATGGACAACCATGGGGGGGTATTGTTATTGATCACTTCTATAGGACAAAAAATATAGGTTCTATCTAGTTGGGAATATTGGTTGAAACCATTAATGGCTATGCTCAATTTGAGGTTGTGTACTTCATCCTTGAATTATCATCCCATGTATCCTCTATATGCTTCATGGCTATTGAATATGTTGGGATTCATAGTACTCCTTCCTCACTTCGATGCGATGCATGCCATCCCTGCAACATAGCTAATTATTTTCAACAAAAGAGCCTTTGAATACTTGGGATTATATGCATGTGCTTCAATATCTTATGAAGAGAACCTTTTTTTTTAGTCTTGATATTTGATTTTGTGTACTTGTCATGCCACCATTTTGGACATGTCTCTTTGTCTACATATTCGCCTCTATATAGAATACAATGATTGTGACACACATGATATGATATGTATTCAACACCTAACATTTTCAACATTTTCTTTGCCTACTTGCAGTTTCCACTCAAAACATTGTCATTCAGAGGTACCTTGTGTTTGTATAACCTATAGTTAGTGGAAAATACAAATGTAAAATGTCATTTAACATTCATAAAATTGAGCGTTTTCAATGACCATTATGTAGAAATATTCCTCAAAATATAATGTTGTTGATGGAAAATTACCTCAACATTGTTGCTAAATTCCCATCAGACATGCCATACTTTTCTTTCAAATTGTAGAATAACATTGTTGTCCCCAACTATGTAGACTTTGACCGACCAGATTTAAAAAGAGGTATGGAATTTGTCATTTTAAGTCTTTCAAAGAAGGCTTCAGTGATATGAATGCTATCCCCTAGCTCATTTCCCCTGAATGTATGAAACAGCATTGCATCAATGGCACTCCTTTATCGAAATAACTCATCCATAACAATGTCTAATTCATTTCCTCCATTTCCAACATGTGAGGAACTATTATCGTTGTAGGATTTTCTAATTGGTCAGGATGGATGCAATGTAAATTGAATAGGGCTTGATTCAACCATTCTTTCTATGCTTCCTCACCAACTTGCACTATTTTTTTATCCTTCTCTTTATTTGACATTGTACTCGTGTGCAATGGAAGATGGTAGGAAGGTCGCTTATCATCAGAATCATTATTTAAAATTTATTTAAAATTACATCGATGATGTCAGTAAGAACAATGCAAATAGTTTGATCTATTATTATACAAAAAATATTACAGAAGCATACGAATCATTTCCATTACAAAATGATAAGATCCAAATAATTTATAAAGCAAAAGTTCAGCTTGAGTGATAAGTTATTGTCAGGATCTCGAATTGATTTGTTTGGATCAACAATTTTGGTTTATTGGTAAATGAATTTACCCTTTTCCTTATTAACACCCACCTTTTTATTGCCTTAAAACTTGTAAACTCAATATTCTACCTTTTTAGGTATGTAAAACTATATTTCTCTATTATTCTTGACATTTGTCTATTTAAATACGATTTGACAATCAATCTTGACATTAAATGACAGTTTGTGGTTCATTGAGTGTTTACCAGGTTTCTTCATTTCTTACAAGTTTTCGCACTTATTACAAGTTTTTCCATATTTGCAGTTATTACAAGTTTTTGGAAAATTTTTAAGTGTGATTTGTTAATCTAACTATAGTTATGGAAACCTGAAATGAACACATGGGTATTTTCTATTGACGTGTGCACCAACTTTCTATCCTTCCATTTTTGGAGATTTTGTTACAACTAGACATATAATTTACATCTAACACCAATTGATCATCGTTTCATCAATATGCGCATTTCGAGGAGGATTGATTATGTTAATCCTTCAGATCTTGAAAGAATAATTATGATTTTAGTTCTTAGAATATTTTTAGTTATATGCTTTATCTAGATTAATCTTTCTCATAAGTCAATCGTTCCCATTATTGTTCTGAATCTCATGTGTAATGACTGTAGCATATAACGCTTAGTATTTTATTGGGTAGAGTCATTTTTGTATAAATATTGGACACGTAATCTAGAAAAGACTAATCATTGAGTAATAATAAATATCTAGATACCATTATATTTTACCTTTCATCACATTCATTCCTTCATTTTTCATTCTATCAATTCTGAATGTTCTGGACTTGTGATAATTTGTAAATCATAGACTATACCTTTAGAAGGTAGGCCCCCTTCGAGAGATACAAAACTACTTGCATTGTCTTTCTATAAGTATCTATTTAGTTTAACTAATTTATGCATGTTTTTATGAGTGGTGTGAAACAACTTAGTTTGAATCGAATTTATGTAATCTATAGTTGATGTTTTCTAGATTCTGAATTACTCAATAGAATTTTATCATAGAATAGATAAAATCATTTATTAGTTTACATTGTGTGCACCTTTTATGGATTTGAACTTGGTTAGTATATTAAATTTTATTCATATTAAAAGGGACTTAACAACATCATAACATCGTGTTACTAAGAAGATATTTATCTATGTGAGATCAGTAACACATGTAACTAGTCCAGACCAAGTAGCACAAGGTATTTGGGGTTGTTATGCCAACAAGTATGGAGTTTTACTTCCAAAAGTTACAATATTTCCCACATGATTGACAACACTTTGTGTTGATAAGCAGTTTCTTGCAGCAATATTATCAACACATGAACAATGGCCAATGATCACTTGGACAAAATGCATCTTAATATCTTAGCTCCATTTTGATTTTTAAATGTGTGAATCCCTTCTAGTCTCTATATCTTTTAATTTGATTTTATCTTAAGATCACAACACTTAACTATTGCTTTTAAGAACTAACCCTTCATAGATAGTGTCCATCTGTCACAAGTTTACGTCCTAGGCCAACAATTTATTCTTATGAAATTATTAACCATATAATTTCACTAACATTTTTTCTGTCATTGTTGAGGATGGTATGGAAAGATCTAGACTAGATTGTTAGCTGCAATATTTTTTTTGTAGGGTGGTGTGTGTAGATGCAAGATTTTCAATGAAGAGAAAGACCCAGTAATAAGACGATAGGTAAGAACATGTGCTATTGCCATTGGTGAAAGAAGGAAATTTTGCTTGCTCTAACACCATGAGTAAAGAACTCTACAAATATTTGTCAGATGCATAGAAATAGAGATAGTAAAGGAATATTTATTGGTAAAATAAATCCAAAATTTTCAGATATAAGATGATTCATCCTCTAGTAGTAGTAGAATACCAAGACCCCCTAGTTCACAAAGTAAGGAAACAGTTCCAAACCATCAAATTTCATCATCTTTTTACAGCCAAATAACATCATCTACTTCTACTTTCACCCAAACTCCACGACCCCACACTCCTCAACTCAATTCTCAGATAAAACAAATTACATATACTAGAAGTACTCCAAAAGAATTTTTTTTTATATCTCCAATAGATCTCGGTAGTGCCATAATTATGGAAGAAACAACCAAAAGAAGAAGTAGAAACCCATTTTATAAAAATAGATATAAGGGATAATAAATATACTCAGGGAAAGTTCTAGAAACTATACGAGTATCACTAACCATTGGAGTTATACCACCTTCATCAATTACAAACTTAGCATAAAATTTAACACAATGTTCCTCAAATAACATTAAATTGTTTTTGCAAATTGGGGCATGTGACATACAAATCATAAAACATGCATACCAAATTTAGGTCGAGATCATACTCACCATTGTTGCAGATTGCACTCCTCCGCTCCTTATTTCCTTCATCCCAAACAATAGAAGAAGAAATTTAGGCCTTGCTTGGGGGTTTCTCAAATCTAAAAACAATAATGACACCTTCATTGTAGCAGACCATTTTATCAACGATCCATGTTTTTTTAGTATTTTTTATATAAATAGTTAAATAAAAAATATCCTTCATAATAATGGAATTACGGTTTGTGGTTCAAATTTATATGTTTAATGTGCCCTTCATGGAAAGGACAAAGAGCTCTGTGGTAAAGAAACCCACCAGCTGGGGGAAGGCCCTAGGTTCAATTCCTCTTCCAAGACTTACAAAACATAACAGAAAAGATAAATCTATCACATAATATTTACATAAATAAACTACACACACCTTTGTAATTTGTAGAATGGCGTTGTCTCTAAAAAGGAGCTTCCCAAGAATCTTATGTGCCAATTCCATTTCATTGCATTGGAAAAACTATGGACCCAATATTTTCTATCCTTCAAGAGAAACTTCACAATTTCTAGTTCCATCCCTCAGTGAGGCCCTAGTGACTTTCGTGAACTCATCAGTTACAGGACCATATTCTACATACATATTTGTGGGCTCCTTGCATTTTCTATGACTCTTGGGATACCCTCCTGTAATGTTTCCCTACATAGTTTTGGTATATGAAAAATCTGAGACTAGATTCGATTTTTGGACACCCTGGGAGATTTCCAGTGGAAGTGTTGGGGAAGCATTAAGGGTAGAGTAACTGGCATTGTTGCAATGGTTGGTTGGTTTTATTTCTCACATTGAATTTCCCAAGTTCCCTGGATAGCTCGTGCAAGTATATTTGAGCCATTTCATCTTCACCACATCCACAACAACAACAACAACAAAACATGAATAAAAAAAAGACAATAGTTATAATAAAAAAAAAATAGAAGGAAACAAACCTGAAGGTCTAAACATTGCTGCCATTCTGGAGGAAGTGAAGACTCAACGTGGAGCTCAATACAAATATTAGAAAGTTTTAATTTCACCGACACCAATCTCATCACTATGTTTAGAATTGCCTGAATTCCAATTCCATTTACTCTATGTGTCTTTAAGCATCTTCTTAGATCCAGACATATTACTTCTAAATCTGGTCTTCTTAGCCTAAATGTACTGTAGGATAGGGTTGTGATTCATATAATGGGGCAAGGGTTCTATTCTCAGTGGCCACAACCCTCGCCTATTCTTTCCCTTCCCTGTAAATTCTCCGATCCATTCTTCCCTATAAATCCACTGACACCATTTCCCTCTTCAGTTCATTGCATAAAAACCCTAGAATCACCATTGGTATAGACATATCAATGTTGAGAGGTAAAATGGTTTTAAGGAATATTATGATTTTAAGTATTTTAGTAATATAAATAATATATAGAAATAATAAATAATGTTAATTTCAACTTGTGATTACTTCCATTTTTTAATGTATTTGGTTTTATAAGGAAAAAATGACCAGGTAATTGTTAAGGCCTGGAAAATCACAGGCAACAAGAGCAAGGGATTCTCCCTAGTAAACATTCCCAACTATCCTGCTACTATATGGTATGGGGAATCCGTCCGGTTTGCGGTTCGACTACCGTAGGTCAAGTAACCAAAATAAAAGGTTTTACAGGTTACGGCCCGGTCCACCATGTATCTTTTTAGTTTTTTAGTTTTAAGTATGATATGCAAGTGCCTATCTAAGAATGCATATTGATAGAGAATACAAGGAGTGGTCACAATGTGATGCACAGGTTCTTACCTCTCGTCTTAAACTCTCTCGCATCTAAATCAAACACATCAAGAAAACTAAAACTAACTTAAGTACATTGTCCCTAGGGAGCGAGATTATCATTTAATGAGTAATGTATTATTGTTCATGCATTAAGAAAAATCACAGGTAGTTGTTCTTTATTTCAAAATACATAAACATGAATAGATAGATGAACATCAAGATAGCTCATTGTTTATGAAAACCATTCATTACTCATAGTGGAAATTCCATAAACTAAACTAGAGAGCATTCATACAAGAACATAGGCTCAACAATTTAGAACGATCTCACAGTTAATGGATAAAAGCTGAAAATGAAATAGTTCCCCTTCAACAACATCCATTGCATAACACTTGAACATTCCACCAAAGCTTTATCCAACATGAAAAATTATAATTATCTATTGCAAAATTAAATAGTTCTTCTCACAACATGTTCTCACAAGTCTAACTTGGAAAAAGTCCTTTCTCCTATCTCATTCTCCTATACTTATACTACAAGAAAACTCTTGGGATACCCCTCAGTGACCTTTGGGCTCCTCAACTATTTAATCTCAAAATTTTGTCCTTTTGTGAGTGCTCATGATTTAGACAATACGTTACATTTCATAAAAATTTAATAGCACTTTTATAACCAGAGACTAGCTCGATCAGTGATCAACTTTTCCTTGAGCCTCTGCTACTATCGAATCTATTGGTCCTGTTTTTATCTTGTTTCTCTATGCTTTCTTCCTTCCTTGCTGCCTCCCTTCCGCTTTGGCTTCTAGATATATCTTGTTGCAGTAGTCATACTATCCTGAACATAGTAGATTTTAGACCATCAAAGTAACACAAATTGCACTAATACATGCATTCTATAAAATGAACTATAAACAATGAAAAGAAAATGATAAGGCATAGAAAAACTTGCAAGCTAGGTCCGGAAAAATTCTAAGCCCACCGTCCTACTAAAACCACAATCCTAACCAAAAAGAATCTTCATCTCATAAAACCTTAACTTGACCAGCACCAATGGGAAAACTCTGCCATCCCACAAAATAGAGTAACAACACAACCAAAATGGGGGGAAAAAACCTACCGATAGTCGGAAGCAAAAACATTAAGCATCGGGCAGGTAATCCACTTCGATGGGTGGAAGTAATAAAGCATCGCATGATTAGTTCAATAATAAGCGGCAATGGCGGGTGATGGACATACTCTGGTCTTTACAATGTCGGCGAGGAAAAACACTAAGTGTTGCCATAGTCACGCATCAGATAGTGGAGTCACTAAGGTGTCGGTAGATAAATTAACTCAAATGCTGAAGAGATAGTGTATTGCACAACCAAAATGGCGGGAGCCATAAAACCTAAGAGTTCCATGGCTACATAAAACAAATCGATGAAAAATATAACAAACCATAGGCAAGGGAAAATGTTATATGGTGGATGTGTAGTTGTCTCAGGAGCCGCAATGGCAGAAAGCAATCAGGCTACATCTTTCGATCGAAGTCATAAAACTTTTCGATAGCAAAAAGAACAACAATAAAACATGGTATCAGTGAGGATTAGCCCTAATCCATTGGGACGTTCATTACTTATCCTCCGAAATGGCAGCTCCACAGATAACTACAATCCAAAACAAACCTCAAATGAATTTTGATAGTGTTAAATAAAACATCACAAATTAAATAGTTGATCAATAAACCAACAAATCTGTGACAATCAAAACTATCTATCAGGTCACTTATTGTTCAGCTTCCACAAGGGCGGCTGCATAGAGAACTATGGTCGCGATTCACTATTCAGTTTACCTCCAATAGAAAAATTATTCACAAACAAAAACTTCAAGTTCAAGTCAATAGCATCAGTAGACAAATATAGTTATTCAACCTTCCAAAATTGATCAACAATTTTACTTAAATCAACCTCAAAAGATCAAACTTGCAGTAGAAGAACAACAAAGTTTAGCAATCCCAACAAATCTAAGCAAGACACAATTAAAACGAGGATCCAAAATTTTTAAAAAATTTGGGAAAATGTTGCAACTACAACAATTGGCGACTACTTGGTGCACCCAGATTTTTGGACAATTTCTTCCTTAAGTAACAGACTGTTTCACAATAAAACCAAGATATTGAATTCTTCTAGATGTCTAGATTTCCCAAATGAAATATATATGTACCTTTAATCATTGATGATGGTCCAATTTAGGGAAAATGGAACCGAAGATTTCAAAGTCAATATAACTCTTTAGAGGCTAGGAATATGAGTTTCATTTATTACCTCTGTCTTCGAGTAGTTTCCATCTTGGACACCACAGGATTGTAACATATGGTAAACAAAAATATTCATTTATTCCTCATTCCCATGCCATTTTGCACTCTTTTGTTCTTTTGGACTTTTTTGTCCTTTTAAGTCCTCCACATGCCTTTCTTTCTGAATTTTTTATTCAAGCTTTTCTATCCATAGTGTCCTTTTGTGTGAGAGATGTATTTAATTTTCAGCTCACAGATGGAGAAGAACTTTTGGCAATCCTATACTCATATGATTCGGTACTTTGTTTTGATACATATTGCTTTTTTATGAGTCTTGAATCTTATTATCTTTTTGGATTCTAATTCTTGGCATGGGATCATTTATATATAATATATTGTTTACCTTGCTTCCTTTCCATGGGCCTTTTACTGTCACCCCTTAATACATTTTTAAATGTGATATTGAAGGAGCCTCGAAAGAGTATTCCAGACTTTTGATCCTGAATTATTTTACAGGGATTAAGTAGGACTTCAATGTGTTCATATTCATTTAGAAAAACTGCTAAACTAGAAGAAATGCTTTCAGATAAAACAACAGTACACTGTCTTACACTTAAGGACTTTAGTTAATCAGAATTCTAATTCCCTCCAAGCAACCAAAAGCTTGCTTCTTTTTATTGAAATCAAACAAAATTTAACTAAAAGCAAACTGAAATAATGTAAATCAAAATATCCAATCAAATCATTTTATTTATGTACAAAACAAAAACAAAAAATCAGGAAAAATGAGGTTTGAGAACCAAATCATTTATTGGTAAGTTCTCTTCCCACCCGTTTAAGTCTTGCAATTTATAGGTTGAGGGGCCAATTTTTTATGCAATCTGAAAAGGGCCTACTAGTAACTATTGAAACTTCATGTGCTTCCCCTTCTCATCATGCAGGTGATGCCACTTAAGAAGTAGGTCTCCCACTTTAAATTCCTCTGTTCTAGCTTTGTGCTTATCAAACCACCTTTTCACTACTTCCTGCTGTTTCTTAAAACATTCTTTGGCCCTGGATATAGACTCTTCAACCTTCAAAAGATTATAGATTCTAAGTTGCAGGATTTCGTTATCTTTGCCTCTAGACTCTTGGGCTATTATGGAAGATGGTAGCATAACGTTAGGAGGAAGTATAGCCTCTTTCCCATAAACAAGGGTATACATTGACAGACCTAAGGAATCCTTGGGTGTGACCTTATCAGCCCAAAGAGTGTTCAGTAGTGCTAAATTCCAACTTCTCTAGTTTTGTATCACAGTCTTTTTTAAGATCCTAATCAGATTGTTGTTTGTAGATTATGCCAAATCATTCCCTTGGGGGTAGTAGTTGGAAGAATAATGCAACTTAATTCATTTTTCATGAGCAAATGCAGTTAATATAATAGAATAAAAATAATTATCATTATCAAAAACCAATGAAATTGGAATGCCAAACCTAGTCATAATATGGTCTTGCAAGAAATCCATGACCGCATATTCATTGACCTTATGTAGTGGAATGGCCTCGATCCATCTAGTGAAGTAGTCCGTTGACGTTAAAATAAATTTGTGCTGCAAGGAAAAAATTGGTTTTATTTCTCCAATGATATCAATTCCCCATTTCTCAAATGGTTCCATTATCATCACAGGCTTCAATGTTCCTGGTGCTTTGGCTTGTCTTCCCCCACACCTCTGGCATATATCACACTTTCTAACATCGGCATGAGCATCCTTGAACAATGTGGGCCAATAGTATCTGGATCTAAGAATCTTGTGGGATGTCATATCTCTATAAAAATGGCCTCCAGTAGGCCCATCATGTAACTCTGTTATGACATTTTTTGCGTCTTATTTCTTTAAGCATCTCAGAAGGACTCCATCATAATTCTTCCTGAATAAAAGTCTATCA
>LPNX010558993.1:337510-366393 GCA_001517045.1 Pseudotsuga menziesii
TGGGTGTGGAATTATTACCTTTGTCCGATTATTAAGTATGTATGGCTTGAATTGTTTTACTTCTTTGAAGACTGCACAAGATTGTTTATTTACTGTTGGGTAATTCAATTCATCCCCCTACAGACCAGTGCTCATAAATGATATGGGGAACTCATCTCCCCCATCTTCCTTCTAAGTAAGCACAGTTGCTAGTGAATCGTTAGAAGCAAAAGTGTACAAAATAAAATCCTTCTCAAAATATGGACTCTTGAGAGAGGGTGCATGAGAAATAGATGTCTTTATTTTACTAAATTCATCTTCTCTATATCAGTCCACTTCAATTGTACACTTTGTTTCACCATTTGCTGCAAAGGTTTAACAATTTGAGCGAAATTTGGCACAAACCTTTGCATGAAATTTATTGTCCCCATGAATGATTGCATCCATTTTTTTGTTGTGGGGTAAGGGGATATGTTCAATAGCTTTGATCCTTTCTGGGTCTATGGAGATCCCCTTTTTAGAAACAGCGTGATGCAGTAGCTTTCCTTCTATAATAACAAACACACATTTCTTTGGATTCAGTGAGATGTCGTATTTTCGACAACGTTCGAAAATTTGTTTTAAATATAATGTGTGTTCTTCTCTCTTCTTTGAAATTACTATTACATCGTCACGATACACTACAACACTATGGCCAGTTAGACTGCAAAAAGCTATATCCATATCCCTCTAGAAAGTAGCTCCAGTGTTAATGAGTCTGAAGGGCATCCTTCTGTAAGGAAAAGTTCCCCATTTTGTTTTGAATGTAGTCTTAAGTCTGTCTTCCACAGCTACTAACACTTTATTGTAGCTAGAGAATACATCTAATAACGAAAATAAATCAGAACCCGAAACCATCTACAATATGTATTCCATGGGCGGGACTGGATAGTTGTCTTTGTCTTAAGCATGATTTAGGTTTCTGAAATCCACACATAATCTGATTTCTCCAAATTTCTTCCTTACTAGTACCAAATTTGAAACCCATTCTGAGTGTCTAACTTTGAATATAATTTTGGCATCCAATAATTTCTTTACTTCATTTTAAATTAATGACTCCAGTTTTGGATGCATCTTCCTCAAAGGTTGCTGATAAGTCTTGACTCCATATCTAATAGGAATGATGTGTTGTGTAATCTTAGTATCATATGTTTTAATTTCTTCATATGTCCAGGAAAATACATCTTTGTACTGTTTGAACAAACTAATGAACTTATTTCATTCACCTCGAGAGCAACACTTTCCCAAATTTACATATTTGGGTTTAACTTCAATTCCCAAATTGATCAGCTCGAATTGCAATGATGACCTATGAGTCTTGAAATTTGTTGGTCTTCTGAACTTGCTATCTAAATCAAACATTCGCTCTAAATTCATGACCCCTTTAAGAATGAAGTTGTCAAATTTTAACTCAGCTTGGTGTTCTTCGTCATCGATAATTGCCCCTTTGAAAGTTTCATCATTCATTAAACATTCAAAGATTTGTTGATCATCATCAAAACTCATAGATTAGTAATCATGTCTGGAGTCGAAGTCCTGAAAAGTAATTCAATAGAACACTTGTTATTTGTAGGAACAAGCCTTGCAGCTGAGGTGGCTAACAAGTCAGCTACTGCATTCTGAAGTCTAGGAATGGATAAAATATTAAAATCATAAAAATTTGTCAGCAAATCCCATACTTCATTCTAATAAGATTTTAAATGAGGTGAGATGCAATGTATCTGTTTTCGAATTTGTTTTACAATTATTTCAGAATCCCCATATACTTTCAGAATTTCTACTTTTAATTCAATTGCTTTCCTTAGTCCTTGAACTAATGCTTCATATTCGGCTGTGTTATTGGTACATTTAAAATCTAATCTACATGAAAGAAAATGTTTGTTCTTCTTTAGATCAATTAGGACACAACCAGCTCCCAATCCTTCCAAAGTTTTAGATCCATCAAAAAATAGTGTCCAAAAATTATCTACTTATATTGTACTTGAATCAACAACTACATATGAAACTAATTCTACTATTTTACAGTCAAATTCATCAGCCCGTGAAAATCAAAGGACATTAGGATGTGTGTCTGGTGTGCCGCTGACTTCTTCCACTTGGTAGTTTCTCAATTCTAGCTCAATGAAGTAATTCCCAAATACAAACTTCACTGGTTCATTCTTAGCCTCTAGCTGAGTAACATTGTGGTTCATGTGGGGCTCTCTTAATACTTTAATTTTATTGGGAATTCCCTTATAAGGAAACCACAGATGTGACCAATCTGAAGCAAAATACCCATTTAGCTTTGCTAACCAATCTCGACTCAAAACAAGTCCATAAGCTTTAGGTATGTCTGCTACTACAATATCTATGCATTGACATACCTTTTCATTTGAGGATAGTTGAATCAAAATATCCTCTATTTCCCCAATTACCTTCACATTTGTTCTGTCTAACTGAATAACCTGCCAGGTAGATGGTTTAGGTTGTCCATTTATCTTTTTGCAGATTGAAAGAGGCACAACATTTACTGATGCCCCTGAGTCCACTGAACAGTTGTGTACGTTATGGTTTAAAATTTCAAAAGTCACGAGAAATGGTGAAGTTTTACATTTAGGCTTACCTCCCACACTTGCTTCACCAATTTCCCGTTTTTCTGGTTGATTGTCAGTGGGAAGCTTTTCTTTAGGAATCTCAAGTGCTTTTAACAATATTTATTTCTGCTGAGGCATATTACACATATCAAACAACGAGATATTTGCCTTAGCCCTCTTAATATCTTCCACAATGTCATATTCCATCTTATGCTCTTTGAGATTATTTTTTACATCATCAGTCTTCTCTTCAATGGGCTTGACAGGCATGTTGATTTGCTTTGGATCCTCACTCATAATGGTGAATTCAAGTATTTTATCAGCTGTGGTGCTTTTATGAATTTTCTTTACGTTCTCTTGAAGTCTCTTAATTTTCAGGATTACTGGTCTGTCTTTACTTAACAAGCTTTGACTTCTTGTTGTCACATTTGTTTCTGCTATTTCTTCCTCCTTTGTATCAAAAAGTGAGAGACGGTCCCGTAAAACTAGAGCATCATCCTCTTGTTTTTCTATGGGTTTACTATCCTTTTCTTATTCATTATCAGATTATGTTGATTTAGACTCCAATAGATGATTCATAACTAATTTCATTGAATTTATCCATTGAGGGGAATTTTTTTTAGAATGGGGCTATTGATGAAAAGTGCAAAAGTTATCCATACCTACCTCTATCAAGTTCATTGTTGCAGGACTGTGTGGAGGAGTTTTATGTTGATTGTTGTCCTCTCTCCTATTATAGTAAGGATTAAAAGATTTCTGAGTTTCCCTTTCATTTTCCAAATCTATTATTCTGTTAGATAGCTTCTGCACTATTTTTACCATCCCCTCAAAGTCATCTGACTACTCTTCCTTGGGTTTAGTAAATAATAAGGCTTTCTTACCAAAAAAAATTTCTCTCAACTACTCAAGATAGTCTTCTATGCTCTCTCTTTAAGCTTCTACTCTCTCAACTTCTTCATAAGTTTCTGATAATGTGGGTTTGACTTTCATCTTGGAAAACATGGCCAAATCAGGCCCTAAAGCTGAAGTATAGTAATCAATCGAAACTTTATCGAAACTTTATCAGAGGGCTTATCAGTTGTAGAGAAATTCTTAAGATAAGGAAAAAACCTTTGGGTAAAATTATGCACCTTTTCTTTTCTTTCTTTCTTTAAAGCACACAGTCCTTTCATGAGAGCTGCATGAGTCTTCTGGGCTGCATATTTGTTTCGGAATATCCTTTCAAAAGTATCCCAGTCTAGGATTGAGTTTGCAGGTAGACCAAAATACCATGAGGCTGCTGCTCCTTTAAGGGTATGTGGAAAAAGTCTACAGAATACATCTTCGTGTTCTCCAGCCTTTAGTCCTTCTATGGCCAAGTAGAAACTTTGCAAGTGATCATCTACTAAAATATTTTCACTTGGGTCAAATTTGGGCAGCATTTTCTCAAAATACTGGAGTAATTCATGCAAAGGAGGTGTTAGGTTTAAAGGTGATCTAGATTTCCAAGCAGGTGGTGGATTTGGTCAGTTAGGTGGCTGATTAGTGTTTACGCATGCCATGAGTCTGGGTGGAGAGTGAGGTGGTGAATGAATAAGAGTATGAATAGGTGAATAGCAAGGTGTGTTTGGGCCGACTTGATTCAAAGTCTTAACAACTTTTTGCAAGGTTGTTTCTACCAATTCTTCCAAATCTCCAACCAAAACTGCATCTTCCAATACAAGATGGTATTTTTTCTTATACTCTCTTCTGAGTAATCAGGAATAATTGGTAATCCTACAATACTTTTCACATAAGCCCTTGTATGTCTTCTCAGATCATTAACAACTTCTTTGTCCACAAAATACAAGTGTTCTTTCCACTTCTCTTCAGGAATTGGATTGGGAAATAAACTGCTTTCTGAACTATCGATGGTGGAGTAATTTCGAGGAAATGGGTTTCCTCGGCAAGCCATGCACTGGCGGGCCTCCTTCTGGCACCAAAAACTGTTGAGGCATGGAAATTCGTAGGCGACAATAGCAAGGGATTCTCCCCAGTAAATGTTCCCAACTAGCCCATTATAGTTTGGTATGGGGAATCCGTCTGGTTTGACGTCCGGCTACCATAGGTCAAGTAACCAAAATAAAGGGTTTTACCGGTTATAGACCGGTCCACTGTGTATCTTTTTAGTTTTTTGGTTTTAAGTATGATATGCAAGTGCCTATCTAAGAATGCAGATTGATAGATAATACGAGGAGCGATCACAATGTGATGTGCAGGTTCTTACCTCTCATCTTCAACTCTCTCACATCTACATCACACACATCAAGAAACTTAAAACTAGCTTAAATACACTATCCCTATGGAGCAGGATCATCAGTTAATGAGTAATGTATTACTGTTCACGCATTAAGAAAAATCATAGGTAGCTGTTCTTTATTTGAAAACACATAAACATGAATAGATATATGAACAATGAGATAGCTCATTGTTTATGAAAAACGTTCATTACTCACAGTGGAAATTCCATAAAATAAACTAGAGAGCATTCATATAAGAACATAGGTTCAACAAGTTAGAACGATCTCACAGTTAATGGATAAAAGATGGAAACGAAATAGTTCCCCTTCAACAACATCCATTGCATAGCATTTGAACATTCCACCAAAGCTTTCTCCAACAAGAAAAATTGTAATTATCTATTGCAAAAGGAAATAGTTCTTCTTACAACATGTTCTCACACTAGGAAAAGGTCCTTCCTCCTATCTCATTCTCCTATACTTATACTACAAGCAAACTCTTAGGATGCCCCTTGATGACCTTTGGGCTCGTCAACTGTTTAATCTCACAATTTTGTCCTTTTGTGAGTGCTCATGATTTAGACAATACGTTACATTTCATTAAAAGTCAATAGCACTTTTATAACAACCGACCAGCTCGATCAGTGATCAACTTTTCCTTGAGCCTCTACTGGTATCGAATCTGTTGTTCCTATTTTTTATCTTGTTTGTCTATGCTTCAACCTCTTCCTTCCTTGTTGCCTCCCTTTCCCTTTGGCTTCTAGATATATCTTGTTGCAGTAGTCACCTTGTCATGAACACAGTAGATTTTAGAGCATCAAAGTTAACACAAACTGCACTAATACATACATTCTATAAAATGAACTATAAACAATGAAAGGAAAATGATAAGGCATAGAAAACCTTGCAAGCTGGGTCCGGAAAACTTCTAAGCCTGCCATCCTACTAAAACCACAATCCTAACCAAAAATAATCTTCATCTCATAAAACCTTAACTCAACCAACACCAATGGGAAAACTCTTCCATCCCACAAAATAGAGTAATAGCACAACGAAAATGGTGGGAAAAACCCTACTGACAGTCTAAAGCAAAAACAATAAGCATCGAGTAGGTAATCCACTTCGACGGGCGGAAGTAATAAAGCATCGGATGATTAGTTCAATAAGAAGCCGCAATGGTGGGTGATGGACAGACTCTCATCTTTACAATGTTGGTGAGGAAAAACACTAAGTGTCAACGTAGTCACGCATCGGATAGCGGAGTCACTAAGGTATCGATAGATGAATCAAATCAAACGCCGAATCAATATCGTATTGCGCAACCACAACCGCGGGATCCATACAACCTAATATTTCCATGGCTACATAAAACAAATTGGAAAAAACTATAACAAACCATCGGCAAGCGGAAAAGTTATATGGCGGATGTCTAGTTGGCTCAAGAGCTATAGTGGTGGAAAGAAATCAGGCTACAGCTTTCGATTAAAGTCATAAAAATTTTCGATAACGAATATAACAACAATAAAACACAGTATCGGTGAGGATTAGACCTAATCCATTAGGACATTCATTAATAATCCTCCAAAATGACGACTGCACAGATAACTACAATCTGAAACAAACCTTTAATGAATTCCGATAGTGTCAAGTAAAACATCACAAATTAAACAGTTGATCAATAAACCAAGGAATAAACAACAATCAAAACTATCTATCGGGTCGTTCATTGTTCAGCTTCCGCAACGGCGGTTGCATAGAGAACTAAGGTTGTGATGCACTATTCAATAAACCTTCCATAGCGAAATTATTCGCAAACCAAAACTTCAAGTTCAAGTCAACAACATCAGAAGACAAAGATAGTTGTTCAAGCTTCCAAAAGTGATCAACACCTTTCCTTAAATCAACCTCAAAAGATCAAACTTGTAGCAGAAGAACAACAAAGTTTAGCAATCTCAACAAACCTAAGCAAGACAAAATTAAAAGGAGGATCCAAAATTTAAAATTTTTTTGGGAAAGCATTGTAGCTACAATAGTAACAAAAAAAATATTTAAATTTTCAAAGATATGCCTCCAATAGTTTACATAAACCTTATAAATGTGCTTGATGCCAAGATATCTTCTTGAATATAACCCAAGTCAACACCTTGTTATATAGTTCCATCCACTACAATAATTTGGTTTTTAGAGGAGTAGTGTTTTTTCACAAAAGAATACACCACTTACTCTACTTCTTAGTCCTCATTCAAGAATGTGGCCTTGTATTGAAGGCTTGTAGTATAATCTCTAGTATTTTTCCATGACTAAACCAATGTATATTACTCTTCCTTTAATTAAATGAAACTCAATTTCAACTTGTCAATAAAAGCGTTTCATTTTTTAGCTTCATGTCCATCTACTCCCAACAAACCATCTTCAATATATCAGCCATCTTTTCGCAAATGATCTCTATTTGAGGCTACAAAATAGGCAAAATACACATTATATGCATGTTATTATTCCATATATATATATATACATATTGTTAGATTTTTAACATTAAGCTAGCATTATATTAGGATCTCTAGCTGAGAGAATAACAAGCACATCAATCAAACACAAGATAAAATGAACACAGTGTTTTTCCTCAAGGAAACCATAAATGGAAAAAACCTTGCAAATTCCTCACAGATAGAATCAACACCAAAAGTAAAACCCAAAATAGTAAGATGATCTCTCGATAGCAGTAGCCTCTTTCTTTCTAGCCCCAACAACTTCTTCTCCCTCAGCTATGCGCTGCAATTGAGTGAGAGTGAGTGTGTGATAAATAGAGGGAATCACTCTCTATTTAAACTAATTTTTGATGTGAGAATAACTCACTAGGGCCAACTTCACTAGGAGAGTCTAATAACCGTAGGTCCCCGGAACTACGGGGACTTTAACCCTTGAACAATAGGAGGGTTACCCACATTGACTTGAAATGACTTGTTTACATTATAGAAACTCCTGATTGGAAAATCGGGGCATGTCATGCCTCAATTAAATTATAAACACTTCCTGTAATAGACATCGGGGTACATTACATAAGAAATATAAGTGAATACATTCCGAAGTTACAATTACATCAACACTCCCTCTTAACTAGGAAGGTATTCTCTCGACACAATTTATCAGCACAAGNCTCTTCATCTTCAAGTCATCTTCATCTTCAAGTCATCTTCATCTGGATCTATATCATCACTCAATCTAGCTCATCTCTCGTTCTAGAACATCTCTGCTGGACAATCATTACGGGTGCTATCTCTTGATTCTTCTCATCACAGGAATTTATACAAAGCCAACACATTTTCATGATGGTTGTAGGCATAGCCTCAATGTAGGTCTTCTTCCAGCACTTATATCTAACCCTAAGTCATAATGGCCCACCCAACACTTATATCTGATCATGTAGGAACCAATCCTATAATCATATCAGAAAGGCACACCCATCACTCACATCCGACCATGTGCGAACACATCCCACAACCCTGCCAGAAAGGCCCAGTACTCACATCTGAAAACTAATGTTAGAAAGGATCAACACTTACATTCGACCATGCGAGGAACCAATCTTCCATGCTGAAAGGCTCTACACTTACATCTGACAACCAATGTTAGAAAGGATCAGCACTCATATCTAACAACCAATGTCAGAAAGGCTCAACACTTATATTCGACCATGCGAGGAACCAATCCTCCATGCCAAAAGGGCTCTGCACTTACATTTGAAAACCAATGTAAAAAATGCTCTACACTCACATCTAATCATGTAGGAACCAATCCTACAGTCACATCATAATGGCCCTTAGTCCCACACTGAGCTTTCCTAGTAACTGACCAGGTGCCTCCATTCTAAGAATGGAATTCATCGTTTATATATGATCATGTAGGAACCAATCCTACAGTCACATAAGAATGGATCAACACTCACATATGACATGGAAGGAACCAATCCTCTCACTATGACAAAATGGCTCAGCCCTTCCATCTGACCATGGAAGGAACCAATCATCTCACCATGTCAGAATGGCTCACAGACTCATCACTTCCCTTTGGAGGGAACCTCGATCTGGAGAACACCAATATTCTCCCTAAAGTACTCAAAATTCACTCTAGGTAATGGATTTTTCAACACATCAGCTATCTGTTCAACCATCGCAACATACTGGAGCTTCACTACTCCTCTCTGCACCATATCCCTGATATAGTGATACTTGATCTTGATATGCTTCAACCTGTCATGGAACATTGGGTTCTCTGAAAACTTCACACAACTCTAGTTGTCACAATACATACAAGTAGCATCCAACTAGAGATCAAATAAATCATACAGTAGCTTCCTCAGCCATACTGCCTCACAACTAGCTGAACAAGCTATGACATACTCTGCTTCAGTTGTACTCAGTACCACACAGGATTTCTTCCTGCTAAACAAAGAGATCACACCTAATCCCATACTGAAGAAACACCCTAAATTGTTCTTCCTATCGATGGCACTACCTGCCAAATCTAAATCAACATAACCATCTAGGTTAATCTTCTTATTTGCATCAGACTTGAGACCATAATCAACTGCACCCCTCAGGTACCTCAGAATACGCTTTGCAACAATCAAGTGAACATGTATGGGATTTGTTAGGAACTGGCTCAAGGTGTTCATAGCAAAGCAAATATTTTGTCTTGTATTCATTAGGTACATCAAGCACCCAATCATCTAACGATACATCGTAGCATCAACCACTTCTGATGAAGCATCACTCAGTAGCTTTAGGTTTCGATGCCATAGGTGTGGTCATGGCCTTGCAGTCCATCATCCCAAACCTCTTCAGGATGTCTACTACATACTTCCCTTGTCTGAGGGATATTCCATCCACATTATTCCACACCTCCATGCCTAGAAAATAGTGCATCATACCGAAGTCCTTCATTTTGAACTCAACAGTAAGCTTCCTCTTCCTATCAGCAATCAACCCATCCATACCTGTTACAAATAGATCATCTACATATAGTAGTAGCATCACTGGGTTTCCATCTTCAACCTTGTAGTAAAGGTTGGAATCCTCTTTACTTTTGGTACATCTCAAATTGGATAGAAAGCCATCAATTCTTCCGTACCATGTCCTAGGTGCATGTTTCAAACCGTACAAGGCTTTCTTCAATATACACACATGATACTCCCTGTCATGTGTCTCAAAACTGAGTGGCTGGTCCACATACACTGCCTCTTCCACTACACCATTCAAGAAAGAAGTCTTGACATCCATTTGGTGTATCTTCCATTTCATCACTGTAGCCAGAGCAAGTACTAATATGATGGAAGTGTATCTGGCTACAAGTGCAAAGGTTTCTTCATAATATGTTCCTTCTTTCTGTGAGACACCACGATCAACGAATCTTGCTTTATACTTCTCTATGCTACCATCTGCAGTGTGCTTGATCTTGTAGATCCATTTGGAAGTTACAACAGACTTCCCTTCTAGTCTTGGTACAACATCCCGAACATTATTCTTCATGATCAATTGATACTCTTTGATCATAGCATCCTTCCATTCTTTTTGTTATGCCACTTTTTCATAGTTGGAAGGTTCTTTATTGATAAAGTCACACAATAAAGCTACATACCTGGAGCAAAACAAGGTCCGATTTCTTTCTCTGTGATTCTCTTCTGGAGCCAAGCAGGTTTCCTCTTATGAGGATTTTTCTCTTGAGGTAGATCTACATGTTCTTTAGGTTCTTCAAATTGTTGATATTCTTCTTAAGTTTCTTCTTTCATGGTTGTGTCATGAATTCTGGGTGCTTCTCATTTTTCAGGATCTTTGGTAGGTCTCTTTCTGGATTTGTTGTAAGGTGAGTGTTCATCAAATGTTACATCCCTACTAATGTCAATCTTCTTGAATATTGGGAAGTATATTCTGTAAGCCTTCGAGCTTTCGAAGTATCCCACAAATATAACCTTCTTTCCTGAAGGATCTAACTTTGTCCTCTTTTCTTTCGAAATGTGTATGTACAATAGACAGTTGAATATTTTGAGATGGCTGACTTCTAGTTTCTTGCAGGAAAATACTTCTTTAGGTGTCTTATTCTTGAGTACCCTATGTGGAGTACGGTTCTATACATACATCGCTGATCTGGTAGCTTCTTCCCATAGATGCATGGGAAGATCTTGATCATGAAGCATTGCTCTTGCAACTTCCATGATAGTTCTATTCTTCCTTTCTGCAACCCCATTCTCTGTGTATTATATGGAGTGGATAACTCCCTCTTAATCCGTGAATCTTTGTATAACTCTTACAATTCATTTGATGTGGATTCTCCGCCATTATCTGATCGAAAGGTCTTGATCTTATTTTTTGTGTGGTTCTCGCTCAAGGCTTTGAATTCCTTGAACTTGTTGAAAAATTCATCTTTGTTCTTCATAAAGTATATCCATGTTTTCCTAGAATAATCATCAATAAAAGAAACATAGTATACATACCCGCTTAAAGAAATGGATCACATTGGACTGCATATATCGTAGTGAATGATTTCCAAGATTACTTTTGCTTTGCTTTCACTACTTGGAAATGTCTTCTTGTGTTCTTTCCTTTCACACATCTTTTGCAGACTCCTTCATGTTTTGCTTGAATTTCTTGAAGACCTTCAATAGCTTTCCTTGCAAGTGGTAGTGCTCTGTAGTGCACATGTGAAATCCTTCTATGCCAAAGTTCATTTGTCTCTACTGTGTCATGGACCAAATCTTGTTCGGATGGCCCTTCAATTTGTATAATCCTCCTTCTTCTTCTCCAAATACTATTGCATCGTTAATAGTCTTTCCTCTTGGCCACATGAGGACTTGTCCATCTACAAATGAAACCCTTGTGCCTTTTTCATTCAATGTCGATATGTAGAGAAGATTTTTCTTTGGTCCTAGTACAAACAAGAAATCCTTCACTTTCATAGGATTTCCAGAGTCTAGCTTATAGGAGGATTCACCACTACCTTTTATGGGATATTGGTAGTCATCACCAAGTTTCACCTTATGGGGTGAATTATGTTTGAATAGTTTCTCAAAAGATTCCTTGAATCCTGTCATGTGTTTGGAAGCCCCACTATCAATAAGCCAATCTTTGCTTCAATGAGTGACAGTTCCTGTGAGAGAAGAGATCATAACATATTCTTCATCACTTGAAGAGTCTTCACTTTCTTCTTTTACTTTCTTCTTAGGAGGATCACCATCCTCATCAGTGTGAGAATGATGTCTTCTTTTGGAGTTCTTCTTCTTCTTAGATCCACTCTTATTCATGGGACAACTTCTAGCAAGGTGTCATATTTCATCACATCTATAACATCTGAGTTTGGATGGATCCCTCTTACAAATTATTTTTTTGATGAGAATGCTTACCTTGGTGATGATGATTTTCCCTTCTTCCTTTCTTGGAGTGTACTATGAGAGCTTGATATTCACTTCCCATCTTTTATTCTCAAGATTTTATTCAAGCTTCTTCTTGTGAACATTCTTCCCACAGTCTACTGAACTTGAATAGCTTCTTCCTAGCACAGATTCCTTGGATGAAAGAAAATATGACCTAGGGAGACCATTCAAGGTTGTCATCACAATTTCTGCATTCTCCACTTCTTCATCTATTTCTTCAAGTTGTTCTTTGATCTAGGAGACCCTTGTGAATTATGAATGGATGATCTCCTCATTCTTGATCTTTACATTCTTCAACTGGTTCCTTAGAGTCATCTTTCAGTTTATGTTCTTCCCTTCAAACAACTTTGGTTAGGGAATCAAACATAGCTTTAGGCATCTTAATGGAGGACACCTGTGGTATGAGGTGATCCTTGATTGAATCAGAAATAATCCTCATTTCCATAACCAAATTCTTCTTATGTAAGGCCTTAGCCTCATCTTCCTCTAGAACTAGAACGTCCTCATTAGTGTAGGATTCCAACTCATTTTCTTCCAGGACCGAGGAGATCCTATACTTCTAGGCTCAGAAGTTATCATCTCCCTCAAGATTTTCATCAAGATCGCTATGATGAGACATCTTAACTGAGAACCTCAAATGTAAATACAAAAGATTTAGATCTTACCAGGTCAAGATGTCGGATATGGATTTGGAGCTGAATTTTTATAGTGTTGGTTCAAGAGCAGATTAGGGTTTGACTTTTCGGGAGTTCTATCCAACCAAATGCTTTGATCTTGGTCTCTAAACTTTGATTTTGAGGAGGAGATCAATCAAGGCCTGGGATCACTAGAAAATTCCACTTCTGTGGAAAGCCCTAATTTTCGACAGTAGTGTCGGGTCCAAAACTGAAAATGCTCAGAATTAGATTCTACTTCAATAGAAAGATGTGCCCTAGGGAGGAGAGTCAACCCAAACTTATTTTGCTAAAAATATATGGAGAGAGATCCAAAAAGTATGAAGCCCTAGTTCTCGCAGTTGCACAGTGTCTTCTTCTCAGGTTCGCTCTGATACCATGTTAGACTTTTAACATTAAGCTAGAATTATATTAGGATATTTAACTAAGAGAATAACAAGCATAGAAATCAAACACAAGAGACAATGAACACAGTGTTTTTCCTTTTGGAAACCATAAATGGAGAAAACCCCACAACTTCCTCATAGATAGAATCAACACCAAAAGTAAAACCCAAAACAGTAAGATGATGTCCCGACAGTAGTAGCCTCTTTATTTCTAGCCCCAACAACTTCTTCTCCCTCAGCTATGCACTACAACTAAGTGTGAGTGAGTGTGTGATAAATAGAGAGACTCACTCTCTATTTATACTAATTCTCCACTTGACAATAACTCACTAGGGTCGACTTCACTATGAGAGTCTAATAACCCTAGGGCCCCGAAACTATGGGGACTTTAACCCTTGAACAATAGGAGGGTTACCCTCGTTGACTTGACATGACTTGTTTACATTATAGAAACTCACGATCAGAACATCGGGGCATGAAATCACTCAATTACATTACAAACACTTCCCGGAATAAACATCGGGGTACAATACATAAGAAATACAAGTGAATACATTCCTAAGTTACAATTACACCAACACACACACACACACACACACACACACACACACACACACACACACANTCAACAAAAATTGGGTCACACTTCCTTTAAACGTAAAATGTTTGACATATGTTATCTATAAAGAATAACATGTACATCACATAATCATATAAAATTAATGCCAAAGTGTGCAAAAGAAATTAATAATGTTAAGGGTCTCTACAATGCTTGTTCATTTTCCTTGTTAAGGGTCTCTACATACAATGCTTGCTCATTTTCCCCGTTCCCTCAAGACATAGTTGTATCAAAAATGAAAAAAATACAAATGGGGAGAAAAAGGGATTACAACCATAAATAAATATCATAAAAGGAATCATATCCGACCCCCTAATCCTAAATCCCCTAACCCCATAACCCTTAAATCACCTAACCCAGAATCCCTTAAACCCTAACCCCCTATACCCCTAAGCCTCTAATCCACCTAAATGTAACCCACTAACCCATAAAATCCCCTAACAACTAAATCTCATAATGTGACAATAGTGGCAATCTATGTATTTTATGCGCATATATACTAAGCAACTAGCATAAAAAATTAAAAATATCTAACATCTCACGTAACTAACATAAACATTGAAGTCTTATATTAATATATGTAATCAATGCACCTACCAATTTTACATTGAAAATTCATGATGCACCAGAACACATCATTTAATGAAAAAGATGAAAGGTGTATTCTACATAAAAATGAAAATGAATAAGAAAATAACAAGGACAATTTCATTCCAACAATAAAACTTTTTTTTATTGAGGAAACATAAAGGGCATTTCCTCTCATAGAATTTTGCCCTCTATTATAAATCATGGATTTCATTTTATAGACATTATGCCTCTATTAGTCTCATTAGAAGAAGAACATTTACATTTGCATTAAAAATTTATTTAGTGTGTCAAACTCAACATTACATGTCCTCTAAACACTTACAAATCTTGACAGGATTATCTTTTGAGTTGAGAGAAATAACTCCATGTTATTGATGGATCTTAGACATCACTCAACAATGATTAAGGGTTTCATTTTCATCCTCCTTTAGGAAAACATATAGAGAATTTATGGCTTTGGTTTTATAAATTAGGATTAATATAAACTCTAATTAATTTGTGTTTTATATAATTATATTAATTCGTGTTTTATATAATTATATTAATTTGTGTTTTATATAAATACAATATTTGTTTTATTATTATATAATATTTATTTTAAGGTTATTTCTTGTTATAGTAGTATATATAATAAAATTGGATCAAGGACGTTGGCCAATAAGAGTTGTGCACATTGTGAATTAGGTGGGTGGTGATGTCTGGTGCAAAATTTACCTGGACACTAATGCATAAAGTAAGTTTAACTTGATAGTGATAATGAAAGGTCATAAATGCATTATAGATATCATATTTTGCTAGGTAAGGCATGTAAGAGGTCGAGGAATCAAAATATTTTACCGAAAACTTCGAGATTGGGTCAGGCCTCTACCTTTATTTCATATGGATCTGAGATTGGTTTTAGGTCAGCACCCGATTTTAATTATAATCGAGTCATTGATTGGTTAAAATATTATTCTTGGAGCTTCCATCGATTCAATTATTACTGGATCAACTGCTATGATGTTTAAAGGAACTGAGCCTGGTGAAGCTACGTCGACTAGTAAAACTAGTTCGACGATCACATATGATCATGATAGTTATATTACAGCTAGAAAAGAACCTTAGGATGGGACTTGGGACTCTTACACTAAAGGATTAACAAATAGCTATGATGCTTCTAGGTATCGATACGGTATTGGTTTTATTACCTAATTCGTAATTGTAGGAACCTAATTTTCCTTTGGCGCACTCTTAACGGTTTGTTTCAATGGTGAAACAAGGATAAAGATGTTCTTCAATAGCAAATTCATGCAATTTCTTTGTTGGAGCTCTAAATATCGAGGTGCATGGCAACAATATTACTAATAGAAGGTAGACAATTTACAAAATTTACTAAATTGTAACACTTCATTGTCACAATTACAATTTTCCATGACACAATTAAAAATGAATAACATAAATGGTTAATTCATATTCTTCTATCTAGTCATTTTTTATGCTGTGACTAAATTAGTCGTTTATATTAGTCATTTTTAACTCTGACACTTACTATCTAGTCATATTTGTTAACTGGTGACTAAATTAGTCCTTAATTTTAGTCATTTATAGTTGGGTCAATCAAAATTTCTCATGTTTAGTAGTAAATCACTTTAGAAACCTGTGGTGACTAGAATTTTTAGTCATGTAGTAGCTAATTCCTTATTTTTTACAAGTGCATCCAGCGAGGGTTTTACATGGGATCTAGGTCAGATGTGACTCCCTTATTGGGAGATGATAGTTTTATCAAGATTGGAAGAAAGAAATTCATTAAAATGGATAGGCTTCTGGTGCACAACACAAATCCATTTTATTTTACCATAAAGGTTGGCATGTATGTCCATATTTATTATGAAAATTTTCCTCGCATTTCCAAAGAAGAGTCATTGAAAATTCCATATCCTGTGGAAGTGTTGAATTGTTTAGTAGATGTTTCTACTAGTGGAACACTTTGTTGGGTAAGAATTTTTGAATGTGAGTTGGATGTTATTTGTAGATGCCACCATATTCCCCAAGGTGTGAATTTACATCCACATGAGGTGTTCTAGACAAAACAAGGTTTATTGATAGCAACTCAAATCATTGATGGTGAGTATACATGTATCTTTTAATTCATATTTTTCAGTTTATATCACAATTTTTTTTTACCAAGAAAAAAACCCAGTTTCTTGTTATTCATGTTTATGAATCAAAGAAAAATTACAAAAAACACAAGGTGCATTAATTCCAAATAAAACTATGAGCTAGACTCCGTAGAGACTCTTTGTAACAATCATTAGTTGTATGTTCTACTAGATAGAATAGATTCCATAGCAAACGATCAGTACATATTCATCACTATGCCTTATTGACTCAGACAAAAAAATATTAAAAACTAGAAATGTACTAAACTGGGTAGAGTGCACATATGTAAAAGTATTCAGATAGTATCTAATGCACAAATTACTATATACTAATTACAATAGATAGAACCTTTATCCACTAATGCAGAATCCATAAATTCCTCGAAATAAAGTGTACCCTCTTCCAGACCAATAGTTTTCTTCGATAGAAAACATTCCTGTGTTCTGAGTTCCTTTTGAATATGAAAAAAAATAAATACTCAAAATTACTCCCAACATTTGTTAATCTTTGTTTCCACTGATCCAGATTTGTAATTTGTAACATTGATTTCCCTACCAACTATTTGAAGATGCATTTTAAATCTCTACAAACCTGAAGTAATGTGATCCTTTTAAAGTTAGAAAAGAATAGTAAATCCCACCTGGCTATCGGTTCAACTCTAGTGTTTGATCCTCTGCCATAACCTAACCAAACACGAAAAAACTGATTTCCTAATAATTTGATATAAATACCTACCCCACATTCACCCAGTTGTGCAACTCATGTTATCTTTATAGTAACTAATGTTACTTTTATTTTTATTGCAGACATTGTTGATGTTTTCTTTACTGTGATATCTATTAAAAGGTGGGGTAAGAGCACTTGAAAGGGAGAATATTTTATTGTCATTTTATTGTTATGAAAGATGATAAGCACACCACTTTCCAACTTCTTAAAACAATGGGTGATGATGAAGTTGTGACTCCCAAATTAGTTGCCTCTATAGAATATGGAACTCATGATGCATTACCATCATGTATTAGAATATTGCAGCCACATCGAATCCATCATCACAATATCCATATTCTTTCCTACAAAGTTTTCAACCACATAAGGTCTCGTAACATGATATGTGGTGAACCTTTTGTGGAAATTCCTTGTTCAGATGAAAGTTTGATGGTTACTTTTGAGCTTCTTACAATGCATTTTGTACCTCCTAGGATTGTGAAGAAAAACAATTGACTAGAGTTCACCATAGAAGGCTATGCGAATATTAAGGAGGTTGTTTTCTATACATGGCCAACCTTTTCCGATAAATATCATTTATCTTCAGGCTCATCCAATGATAGTCAACCTGTTGGAAAATGGAGGGTGGGACCAACATTTAGATTTCAGTATTTGTATAATAGCCTACAGCCTCGTGTGCAGGTGCACCTTTCATGGGATTCACACCAATGGGATCCTGTCCATCATTGTTATGGATAGGGGATGAGAACTAGTGCAACCCATTTGGAGATGTAAACATTATACCTATCATAAATATGGTGAATTATATATGAGAAATATGTGGTGTAATATCTATAGTGAAATGTTTGAACTTTGTAATTTGAAGTTCTTATAAGTAAATATAAATCTGAATCTGGCGAAATCCAAATAGTCTTCTTTGTGTCATTGCTGAGATTGTTAGTGATTTAGTCCTGACTATGCACTCTGATTTTTTAGCCTTGTAGTATTATTTGTTGATCCTGTAGGGTTGCATCTCATGACATATTGATGTTGTGTTATCCATGGTTTTTGTTTTCCAAGGAAAAGATATTTATCTTTGATATTTCAAAGTCTGAAATCAGAATATACATTTTTTAGCCTATGGGATCTTGAAAAGATACATATGTTATGTCTTCAATCTATCCTAATAGCTATTTATCCTATTCTTCCATAATCAACAAAATATTTGGTGAATTCTGTATGACAGATCCGTGGTGTAACATGTATGGTGAAATATGTTTTTTTTTTTCCATGAAAAAAATTATACTTTTCATTTTAGAGAATAAATAACATACATTCTATACCATCCTCTCCTTTACTGCCTCAGTAAATATTATCTTTTTTCAGTAACTAATAGATAACATTTACCCTATATACCATTTTGGATTCCAAGCCTAAATATGTCAACAAGGATCATTGACCAAAGTATACATAATCATCCATTTATTTGCAGAGTAGGCTACTGAAAGTGTTTTTTGTCAAACATGATTATGCATTCCTAGCTTGAATTTTTATGCTTATCGATTGCATTTTACACCAAGTGTCCATAACAGTTAAAAAAGGTTAAAATTGCACCATTCATAGATCGACTATGAGCATATGAGGTTAGGTTATATAAAGTTAACACAACGATAGTCTTCTCAATATATCTATCCATCTAGTTTTCAAAACAATTTAATATAAAAAATTAATAGGAGGGTTTGGCTTGCATTTTTATTAATCTAGGTGGATATCTAATAAATACAAGACAACCATGTAGTGTTTATGACCAACATGCACTTTCTGAACCCAAATTGAAAAAATAAATGTATAATAATATGGAAAATAGTAAAAAATATAATTTTCAACTAAAATCACTAAAAAATACCCAATACTTATGGCTGGGCAGGCATTTCTCTAGTGTGGGTAAAAATCGGTTGAAAACACAAAAGTTGTCATTTGTCAATTTAACTCTAGACAAATGAAACATAATTCAAAAAAACTAAAAGAGTTTTTTGTCAAATATATATCTATCTTCAACCCCATGGTGTTAGTTTCAACTGATGGCAATTGTACGGACTATGGCGTGCCTTTTCCTAAGCCCATTTTTGAATATTTACACATTGTTTTTTACGTAACAACTTAGAATTTCAGTCATTTATTTTGAATTTGTCCAAGATAACTGTAATTTTATTCATTCATGTTCAATTAACTGCCATGCATTCCTAGCTTGTATTTTTATGCTTATGGCTTGCATTTTACACAAAGTGTCCATAACAATAAAAAAAGGTTAAAATTACACCTTTCATAGGTCGACTATGAGCATATGAGGTTAGGTTATATAAAATTAACACAAGGATACTATTCTCAATATATCTATCCATCCAATTTCCAAAACCATTTACTATAAACATTTAATAGGAGTGTTTGTCTTGCATTTTTATTAATGCAGGTGGATATTTCATAAATACAAGACAACCATGTAGTGTTTTGCAGAATAGACAATTTTCTGAACCCAAATTGAAAAAAAAATGTGTAAGAATGTGGAAAATAGTAAAACATACGATTCCCAACTAAAATCACTCAAAAATACCCAATACTTAGGGTTGGATGGGCATTTCTCTAATCTGGGTAAAGCTAGCTTGAAAACACAAAAGTTGTCATTTTTTCAATTTGACTTTGGACAAATGAAACATAATTTTAAAAAAATGAAAAAGGATTTTGTCAAAAATATATCTATATTAAACCCCATGGTGTTAGTTTGAACTTATGACAATTGTACAGACTGTGGCGTGCATTTTCCTAAGCCCAGTTTTGAATATTTACACACTATTTTTTAGGAAACTTGGAATTTCAGTCAATTTTTTTGAATTTATCCAAGTGTTGATGCCTAGAAAATCATAGGTACAGACACTAGGGATTCTCCCCAATAACTATTACCAATTAGCTCGCTTATTGTTTGGTATGGGGAATCCGCCCAGTTTACGGTCCGGCTACCGTAGAGTTAAGTAACTGTTTAAATTTGTTTTACTAGTTGTAGCCTAGTCCACCGTTTATGTGAGTTTTATTTTTTATAAATGATAGGAAAGTGACTAAATTAAATGCAGCTGATTAGGAAGCAAAGGGTTCACAATGTGATGCATATGTTCTTACCTCCCACCTTATCTCCTTTGTTCCTAAATCCCAGAAAACAAATAACAACTAAGCTAAACTAATCTAATTCTAACTAACCTATCCCTACGGAGAAAGATGATTATTTGTATGAGTAATGTACTATATTTTATGCACACGGAATTTTATAGATAGCTAATATAATTTATAATACATGGAACACACCAGAAATATTAACATAGAGATATCTCATTGTTTATTAAAGCATTCATTACTCATTTGTTGTACAAGATTCAAAACAAGGAAATGAAATCATTCACCAGTAAGATATATTTTAAAGTTAGAACAATCTCACAAATTTGCATAGTCATCCAACATAGAAATAGTTCTATCTAGCCCTCCACACAACATTCATTTGAAACTAGACAACTCCGTCTCTGACAAAAAATTCGATCCTATTTATTATAATTAGAAATAGTTTCTCTTACAATAAGTATTCCACATAAGAAATCTAGAAATGTTTTTTCGCTATTCGACTTCACCTACATTTATACATCTAAAAATTACTTTTGGTTTTCCTTCCCCTTGGGCTTCCTTTACATTTGGTTACAATAGATTTCTCTTTTATTGTATTCACTAATTAAAAGATAAATGAAAAAATTATTACAAATATATTTCCATGTGTTCAAAATACAAAAACACTTAAGTGGGCCCAATCAACTCAACAATGAATTTCTTCCATGCCTTAGCATCTAAAGCAATTATCTCAAACTCAGTTGGCTCCAAGAATATGACCGTGCCCTCATGTTTGGAAGCTTGATCCATTATGTCAGCCATCCTTACTGGGAGTAGTCGAAATTGATCCTCTAAAACAAGTTACTCACTGCAGTTTTAGCAATCATATTTTTAATCACCCTTTGATCTAAGTTTTTTATCAATTGTATGTTGAGCTCACCCTCTTGAAATCTAGCATGTAATTGCTTCAAGTGTTCTTCATTAGGTGGAAGCTTGTCCAAACTCCTCTTGGATGATGTATGACATCTATTATGGGTTGTAAGCACTTTCTTGGAAAACTCCCTGCATTTCCCTATTGTCTTCTGGATTGCCTCTATCAATTTCTTAGCAGCTCTATTGCTGAAACCTATAAGTTCATACTCAAACTGCAATCTTTCTGGAGCTTTGACTAGTGTGTTTTCTGGAGGCTCCTTGGTTGTTTCAAACCATGTCAATCATCGTCGAATAAATTATACAATGTCTTGAGTTTTGTCTTTGAACTCTGTAGCTGTGGCTAAAATTTCCTGCAATCGAGCTTCTACTTGTTTGCCTTTGAATACTTCTCCTGTGATATGAACCTGCATCTGATAGATATTACTTCTAAGAAAAAGAGCATGCTTTGTTAGAGGTGTTATATCTGTCCTTTATTCATTTTCTTCCTTCAACAACACATTCAAAGAAATCTTTTGAGTTTCTAATCCTACCACCTAGGCTTCATATTGTTCTACTCGTTGATCAGCCGTAGACCTCTGTTCTTCCATCTCTGCAATTTTGTTCTCCAATTCCCCTTTTCCTTGCTAAGGTGCATGTTTGAGAGCTTCAAAGTATCCCTCTCTTCTTCTAGAATTTCATACTCTTGTTGAATCTTTTCATAGTCTAAAAGAGTAGCTTCATATTTTCTCTTTGATTCTCTATAGACTCTTTCTTCCTTCCTCAAGACCTCTTTCATCTCTACCATTTTACCCTTACACTACTGAAGGGTTTGTGTGAGCTTATCAATATTATGAGCATTTTCATATGCATTTGTAATGCCCATGGAGCCCAATTGCTTAGAATTATCCTCTACATTTATCACTACTATTCTTTATGTCCCGATGGTGAGCGGGGGTTGGTTTCCTATCCTCAGAGTCTTCTCCATATTTCACGTGATGGACTTCCTTTTGGGATCAAACTATATGTCTTGTAGACATGCAACCTCATACTGCTTGGATGGGTTAAATGGCACCAACTCCAACTCAACTAAAGGGAGATTCCCTTCGATGAGTATGTTGCTTAATGTGGATGGAGTTTTCTCTGTGTTATCCCGAACAGGGCTCTGTCCTTGATCTTAACCACCTACATAATCCTGAATTTCCTTGGTTTGTTCTTCTATGAACCCTTCTTGGTCTTGTACTTCTTGTTCTATATTTAAAGCTTCTTGAGTTATGGCCCTTTCTAGATCAACAATATTTTCTTGGATAACCTCCTCTTTCTTTCTCTTTTCTTCTTATTTCTCTTTCATGGTAGCATCTTCCTCTTTTTCTCATAGCTTTTCTTCAGCTAAGAGCTTTCTCGCACCTTCCTGAAGCCTTCATGCATTCTCTTCTTTTACTTTTCTAGAAGCTTCCTCATCATGTCTGTTTGGTTTGATATTGTTGCTTCCACTACCTCTATCCCCAAATTTTATAGTCTTCCATCTTAGCTGCTTGTTCAAGGCGATCAAGATGTAAACATTCCTATGAATTTCTTCATCTTTGTCCATGTAGTCAACATACTTGAAATTTACTTTGAGTGATGCCTTATAGGCTACAACCTTACCTTAAGAATCATTCCGGTGAAAGCTCTTTTCACCAAAATGGAAAATTTATAGCTCCTTAACAAACTTAGGGGCACTCTTGACCTTTGTGAACTTGTAACTACACACATAGAAGGGTAATGGTGCGAACATTTCCTTCTTTAGATCGAACAGGTGGCTTCCAAATCCATTTAGGAAAAAAATTCTAACATCTTCTTTGTGAACTATATAATCTGCCACATACTTTAGTAGCAACGAGGGTGCTTTCGTTCCCCCATACATTCTCAAATATGTGCCTTCTTCAAAGAGGAAGTAATCCCCATATTCTTTAATAGACTCCGAGGCTCCCTCAGATAGGCATGTACATTCTTCTAGGAAAATCAGCCAGTATAAGGGTATCATGAATTCTTCACAAATCTTCTTATAGTGATTATCATATTTGTGAGACCCCAACATTTGGTAAGCTATATATAGGATCTTTCCCTCCCTTCCATGTACACTTTACCCCTTCAAACTAGTGGCGGTAAAGTATGTAGTCCACTAATAAGGAAGACATATAAAATTCAGAATTGCTAAGGTGCAAACCTTCTTGGGATGCTTTGATAGAGGTGGACAAATTTTTGGCTACAATATCAGCCTAGTTGAAGACTGATCCTTTCATAGCTATATGGTAGATCAATGGGATGCACCCAAACTTGTAAAACTTCCCATCATCTCTACCATAAATCTCGTTCAACATCAGTACTATCAATTTTTACGAGGTCCTTATATGAGTTGTCTCATACTCCCCTGATTGCTTGTGTCTAAAATTATTTCCCTCAACCACCATCATCTTAGCTGTGGAAACGCAATTGAGTTTCAAGCTCTTCGCCCAGTCTGTTGTCATGATAATTTTCTTTCCGGGAAAGTTGTATGTTGCTCATAAAAATGCGGGTGCGAAGGATGCAAATCCTTTGTTCTCCACGTCACTCATCATCATCGATGTCGTGTCTATCCTAGGCAGAATCCATGCAATGAATTTTGCACAAGGGAAATTTTCTGGTCGAGTGGTCACCTTGGTTATCCCAGATCTCAACATATCATCATATAGGTCCAGGTATTCAAAACCTTCTTTTGAAACTTTCTTTTCTACCAACAAGTGGTAAATATAACTAGATTTGAACTCAGGATCAGCTCCAGTGACTGCCTTTGTATCCTCATATATGATCTCTACCGTTGGTATGGGTGCAACTTCTGCAACCTCTACATCTAATTCATAATCAACATACTATCTCTCTTTTTACCTTGCTTCACCATGTTGTTTGGTATGAGAGGTAGCTTCACCAACACAAAAATTTCTTAGTGTTTAAATTATAAAAATAACTCATGCATTTGAATGATATAATAAAACAAAACATATATGATATGCTAGGCCAACTGTTCAAAACAATCACCAATATTTTGAATTACCCTACTATCCTTGGCTATTATGTCAAGACAAAATGATTCAGGTAAATGGGTCAAAGTTTGGAAATAAAACCTCTAGACATAGGTGAACCTTGGCCTCTGTACTTTTAGGAAATAAACGTGACCTAACAACTGTGATGATTTTCCACACTTCGACGCGAAGAATCTAAAGCATTAACGACCCAAAATCCACCCTTTGATGCTTAGGGAGGTGATGCCCTAGACTCAAATATTAGGGCTCAACATCCCACAGCTGAAAGATATAGCATTGAAACCCCTAGGGTTTTGTTGATATGGGGAGACTATGTTTTCCACTAATGCCCAGAAGTGAGCAACGGATCTGCTCCATGCAAGCAAAAAGATAGGGCCTCTAGAGATTCATCATGATCTAATAGGCTAGGGTATAAAATGACTCTGAATGGACTGGTGAGGCTATGAGAGTAGGTAGGGTGGCCTAGGATATTTTTAAACCTAAAAGGAAATGACGAACCTTAAAATGAAAAAGGAAACCTACTTTTAAACCCACAACAAAACCTACCCAACCCTTCTCGGGAGAACCACAAGAGACAACTCAAAAATGATATTTAACTCGTCAAACCAACACAAATGAATGAAAAAACTACTTGGAAAAGAACAAGCCCGACACACAGTCGAAAATACTTGGTAAGGATGTGCCACGTGAGCTCCACAGGTGATCTCCACCAATCTAATGAAATCTAGGATGGGATAAAATGAAACAAATCTTTCAAACCCTCACTGAAAAAAACAATGGTAAAAACACCGCTCCGTGGGTATAAATAAACATCACTAGCGAAAAGATTTTAAAAGTCGTTGGTAAAACCATTAAAATCACATGCGCATGGAAAAATGTTGTTGGCTCCAATATTAGCGCATCAGGTAGAAAAGCATAAGTCAACATGCAAACAATCCCGATAATAATGTCTTGATACATCTCAACATTGCCATAACCACCGACTTACAAATCAACAATGTGCCTGCATTCCCTTTGCACTAGTATAAAATGAGAAATTAATGACTAAAAAAATGACTAAAATCAAGCTATAAACGACTATTTTTTGGTCGGTGACTAATAGTAGCAAATTACCACTATCTTATAGCTAGTCGTATTTCACTAGTCATTAATAGCTTAACTTAGTAGTCATTTATTTAGTCACTGATTTAGTCATTGATAGTCAATGATTTAGTCATTGTTTTAGTCATTTATAGTTAATGATTTAGTCACTGAGTGAGTCATTGATTTAGTCACTGATTGCAACCATTAATGAACAAATATATGACTAAATAAACTACTAGATTTAACATATTAATGACTAATCTAAATATGACTAAGATACGGGAAATTAGCTACTAATAGTCGTATATATGCGAATTTAGTCATTTTTGTAGTCACAAATTTATGATAGGGCACGGAGGAATCGAACCACCAACCTCCTGCCTATAATTAGGCAGGCGCTCTACCATTGAGCTAGCACCCTTTAAGAAGTTGTTATTGCTTGACAATGATGATATTCAAACAAATTTATGATAGATATCAATCTACAAACTACATAATTATTACTATTACAACTTACCAGTAACTAGTATTTATGATAAACTAATTCCTGAGAGCTATGTACAATTTTCCCTGTAACTAAAGCTAATAAAAATACTACAAATACTGTTACCAAAGAGATTTAGTAATGAGTACCTCTTCCCATTCTTCATCACTATCATTCTCATAGTCCAAAGAAGAATCCTTCCTGAAAGGATTTCGAATCACAATGGCGTCACTGCATCAAAAACAAAGAGTTAGAAACAAAACTTTCCCTCTTGTCTACTGCAATATTAAGAATCCATGAGCTTCAAGGTGTTTCATATGTTCTTCATCATGGGCTATCAAAATTAAAACACAACCTGTTTCTTTGATAATTAATAAACTTAAAATTATGCAAAGTATATTCACCTTTTCTTTGAGAAAGTTCCATAATAAGCAGGTCTATGGTTGTGATCAAACTGCAAAAGGTTTTTTCTCTTATTGTGAAGCCTATTTTAGCTTTAAATCAAGTGATAAGAATTATAAGAGCCAGACAGATTCAAAAACTTATTGCTAATGGAGACTCGACGATTATCATTTGCAAAATTAGAGACTTGACTCCCTATGCACCGTAATGTCTTGCAAAAATGATCTCTAGACCTAGAATTCAAAGAATTGCAAGTATTTTGACTTGGGGAATTGAAAGTATTGCAAGTATTTAGCATTGAATCATTTAATGTTTCAAAGGTACCATTTTGTATGGAGGAGCTATATTTTGTGAATCATTACTCCTTGGCTATAAGGGCACCTAATAGTGGATTCAATAATTAAAGAGTCATGTTGCAAATATAAAGAGAAATACCTTGCTCCTACTGTTAGAATAATCAACCCATAGTATTTACCCACTTAGACATTATTTCATTTATTTTGTCTTATTTGCCTAGTCCATGAGTCCCACCATGTGCAAGTTGTCAATTGCCTATCCATAGAGGTCAAACTTGCCATTATTGACTCATGGAGTGCTTGGGAAAGTCCTGGGAATCAAATCTACTTTATTCCTGGCCTCCTAGGTGCCCTTCTACTTTTTCTGCTTTGTTGACTGCTTTTCCAGTTTTTAAAGCACATAAGGAAAGCTAGACTAGGTGAGGTGAACCTGTTTTATTCCGATTTCATCCTCCACTCTTTCCTCCATGAAAAATCATGTATGAGCTGCCATTTTACCACTCTTTAGCTTGCCCATGCGCCCTTGCTAATTCGTGGGGCCCTTGATAGATTTGGGATCAGCTTTTTACACCTATGGGGGATTTTCCTATTTTGGGTAAGCCTGCTTTATGCTAGATTTGAATGCTTCCTCATGCATTCGATTTGCTCATGTATTCTATATATTCAGTAGCCTATGTTATTACAGGGTTGGCTATTGTACACTCAGTTAATATAATTTTGTGTTACAGCTCCATATTCAGTCTCCATTGTTGATAATTTGCATGATCAATTGTTAATTGCTGTGAGTGAAATTAATCTACTGCAGGCCTGAATTTATACATGGTATTAGAGCCATTTTAGGTTGTTACTCTCCTCCAAAAATTGTTTTGCAGGTTCGACATCAAGACTGGGAGCCTTCTACCGCAGCCGGGACAGATTTTCTAAAGCTATGGATTCACAAAAAACTATCCTCACTCCCTTCAACTATTTTGAATGGAAAGCAGAGATGGAGATATTGTTGAGAGAGAAAGGCATCTACAGGGTGACTATGGCTACAGAAGTATAGCCCAATGCTGCTGCAAAGAAGATCAAATGGCACAATCGAAGAGATGAGGCCTATGGCCTCCTATGTCTCAGTATTTCCCGAGACCTCCTTTTCCATCTCGATGGATTGACTTCACTGGATCAAGTATGGGAGAAACTTTCTGAACTATTTGGAAATACAGATGAGATGAGGGGACACCAAATCAAAAATGAATTGATTTCCCTGAGTCCCAGTAATTTTGAATCCCTGCAGCTATATTTCTCCAAGTTCAAAGCACTAGTTTTTGCAGCTGAAACAGTGTGGTATTGAAAAGAAAGATGAACAGCTCGTATTGTCCATCCTCTCGAAGCTAGGGCCTGATTACTCAGTTTTTGTTTCGACCTTCTATGCCACAAAACTCACAGCTCGAACCTGGAAGATGCCTAGCCTTGCAGATTTCATGGAATCTCTCACACAGGAACAAGACAAGCTGGTGATGATGGGCACCATCAAACCTTCCAAAGACCAAGCTCTGGTTGCTGGAGATTCGAAGGTGGATTCAAAAAGCAAGAAGAAATCTAAAAAGCTACCTGAGAAAGGAAGAGACAAGAAGCAGTCTCCAGAGGATCAACAAGGTCCCAAGAAAAATACCCAGAAGAAGAAAAACAAAGGTGATATGAACAAGTGCTCATACTGCAATAAGGGCAATCATACTGAAAGCTCTTGTATGAAAAAGCAGATAGATATGTTAACTCAACTGTTGGAGAAGAATGGCATCTCCCTTCCTGAAGGCTCAAAGAAGAGAGAAGGAGGATCAAGTTCTGATGACAGAGAGAGAGTTCATGCTCTAGTTGCTGGCACATCAAGCTCACCCAGTTTTATCATAGATTATGGAGCTTCAAGACACATGGTTTCGACTAAGGAGGCCTTCTCCTCACTGGATATGTCGAAAGGACCATCTATTGTACTGGGAGATGACTCTCTCACTCAAAGCAAAGGCAAATGAAGGAAAGAACTTGATCATGGTAACTTCAACAATGTGCTGTATGTCCCTGGTCTCGCCTCCAACCTTCTATCAGTGTACCAGATGACCCACACTAGGTCTCCTAAG